>JAUJYZ010000103.1:0-214610 GCA_033675265.1 Actinostola sp. cb2023
CTGGAGAGTGCGCTATAGAATCGAAATAAAGTATTATTATTATTATTTATTATTATTATTATTATTATTATTACTCGGCGGGCTGCCTGTGGCAGACGCCGAGTTTAAAAATGGGCTTTCTTTTTCTTCGTCCGTCACAAATTGGCAAGTCGTCATGACAACGCATGCGCTCAAACGTATATCGCAGGCTCATACGAGACGTGCACGTTTGACTCATTCGATTCGATGAACTGGGAATCTTCCTCTTTCGGACGAAGCTCATGACAAACTGAAGTCATTTTGTCGATAACTGATCGCTAGCTTGCTGGTAGATACTCTCAGAGAATGATCACGTATTTTCTACAAGAAACTCAACAAAGCCAATAAGCCGACCCGCACTGCGAAAGTAATCGTAACGAGACGTTGTCTAGACATCACTATACAACAACAAAACACCCGCCGAGAAAACGCTCTCAGAGCGTCTTGTTATCATTTATATCATTATTTTAAAAAAAAAAATTATTATCATTATTATTATTATTATTATTATTATTATTATTATTATTATTATTATTATTATTATTATTATTGCTGACGCAGCGAGCGAGCCTGAAGCGAGCGAGCAAGGAAGCAATTCTAATTCATTCACGTAGGCAGAAAAATCTCGATTTTTACCCGGCATGCAGTTTCCAAGAACCATCATGCAATTCTCAAGAACCATCATGCTTTTCGCGCCAACTCCTACATACGCTATAGCCTGAAGTGAGTTGTTTTCCTATTAATTCAAGCTTTCGCGTTTCTGATCGGTAAATGTCGTGCCAAAATCTGTGTCCCTAATTAATTTGTACATGTGTATGTTTCTTTAGTCGGTATATCCTGACTCGTAAAGTAGTAGGGAAAGGCCGACTCTAACGCAAACCTGTGTGGGACCCCCTGGACTTTTTTAGGTCTCCGGCCATCAAAAAGTGCTTATTTATTGGTTTTGGAGTCCCGACTCTAACACAAAACCGTGGGGGACCCCCTGGACTTTTCTAGATTTCGGCCTTTCCCTACTACTTTTATTGGTTTTGGAGTCTAGGGTGAAAGAATTACCGAAATATAAAGCCAAGACAGACCAGCAGCGCCAATTGTTATAGTTGCTAGATTAGTACCGTGAGTATTAGATGATTTAGTAGGTTTTACATTTTTACTAAAGTTATTCACAGTATTTTTTTTACTTGTGGATTCATCATTTGTATTTTGATGAGGTAATTGTATCTTTGAATGACTCATGTGTTTTATACCAATAGATTTTGTTTCAGCATTAATATCATTCACGCCAAACTTCATATTCACGGTTGCTTTTAATAATTTATTGTTGTATCCAATTATTGAATTTGTGTTTTATTACAAGATTCGACGGCAATAACCAACAGCCAGGTGAAATAGCTAAATCAAGTTTCACTTTCGCTTCTTGAATTGCTAGTTGATATCTTTGGATACTTTTGGAAATATCCCTCTCAATAATAGAACTTTCAAATAATTGTAGAAATACCCTTTGAGTCTCTACAGCTGAACCTAATTCTCCTAGTATTGTGGATCTTGTATTTACTTGACTACCTAAAATACAATAAACAAAGGATTCGATACTTTTATTTAATCTAGCAGCTCCAGCTTTTGTCAAACCTTTTGACGACTGGGGAACAAACCAATTATACTGGCTTCTATCTTTATGAGTGGAAAGATAGTATGCTGTAAGGGAGCTATCCTTTGGACTCGTATAATGAAAACTGAACTTGTCAGCATTTGTTGATTTGCCCTTAAAACGGAAATCGACAGCAGCGACGCCAAACTCATTACAAAGTCTATTCAAAGCAGAAGAGTTGTATCGAGTGCCATTCCAAACAAAGGTGTTTATCCCATGGCAAAGGCGCTTCTAGCTGACTTAGAATAGATCTAATTGTATAAAGAACATGGAATCTTAAAATACATCCAATTTGGTTATCTGGTTTGAACATGTCATTTGAAATCCCACAGCCGCTTGTTTGCGCACCATACAGCAAAGTTTAGTTGTTGAGACCAAAATCGCATATTTGGTTCTTCAAGCCAAGCGCTATATTCAGATATATTAGAAAAATTGATGGTGGAGTTAGTTGAAAAATATCGTTAGGTCGGATACAGGAGGGAGGGGGGTGACTCTATTGTTCTCGAATTAGCATTTTTGACCGACTGATAGTTACCAGTGTGACGTCACGGCTCGTTCGAACGAATTTCAATATGGCAGCCAATCTGGTATTCTTTATGCCGACTATACAACGCTCAATATTCTGTTCAGATCTATATGTACAGTCTATATGTACATTTTTTTAGTATCTAGAGGTATTAATGTGTAAGAATATCTCTACCGAGATGAAAGTAATGCAAGGATTAGTGTTTTTTTTCGGAGTTTTAGTCTTGATGGTTATCAAAATGGAGACCGAAATTGTTCGACCGGGTGAAGGTCTCGGCTTTCTAGAGAAGCTAAATTAAGTAATGGTGACTTCAAAAAAGGAGGTTCTGCTTAGAAGGTAATAACCACGGACTGTGTGGAATATGGTGGGTGTACATGCTCTGAATCTTTGTATCCGTTTGCCTCCAAAGTTGTTGTGTACAAAATAAGGACACGATGATTGGAGACCGTCATATATACATCCTTGGATTTCGTGGTGAAACTGTGTTCTCTTCATTTGCTAATTACTTTTACATTAGTTATTTATGTATATCACTCATGAAGTCGAATGTGCCTTGGTTTCAATACCAATTTAGTGAATTTGGTTAGTTTTATGACTGAGTTTCTGACAGTAAATATAAAGATATTTTAGCTTATGTTTAAGATATTAATTTATTAACACAATGATAATATAAAGAGAGATTTGGATTATATCAAAACGAGAATAAGAATAAATATTGTAATCAGTGTACTCGAATAAAGGTGTGTGTTTTTTTTAGGAGCTGCGGAGGGTGCTTAGGTCTTGATCTGGGTTTAGATAGGGGGTGTATCACTGGGGTCTGTAAACCCTGACCCTATCATAAGACAGTGACATATCTTGTAAATTCATACCCTGTTGAAGACAGATTCTATATACCCTATCCAATACATGGCCCATACCCATATAGCAAATATATGGGAGTACACCTCCCCAGTGTTTTATTCAGGGTTTGCCCCCCCCCCCCTCAATTTCAGAATCACTAATAAATATTACGCTTTGTTTATATAATGTATCTACCAGTATTTTCAGTTGTTTATTCTGAAAATGAGAACTGTCTTACAACAAGACTAAGCTCAATATTTCAGAATCAGTCAAGCTTGATTTTAGAATTGATACAATTAATATACAATGATCTCATTCTCACTGTTGTTCAATGCAGAAAATGGTAATTGCATGCATGTTCTTAGTAATTAAATAATACAACATATGCTATAAGAGCAAGACTATTAACCAGTTGAACTGAAAACCTTGAAATTTCTGGGAATTTTTGATAACTATATGCTTTGGAATCAACTGAAAATTGTTAGTAATTATAGACCATGTTAATAACATAATACATATAAAATATAATTAATAGAGTGATGGCACTTAACCCGTGAAACAGATATTGGCCAAGTAGATATTACTAGACACTTATAATTCCATTGATTTCTTTTGATTTGACTATTAATCACTAATTATTAGATTTTGTTTCACGGGTTAGAGTGATTCCAATAAACCTGGCCACCACTAATTAGCTGTCAGTGTTTATTAGATGCAAATTAAGAAACAAAAGAAAGCAAAAGAGTGATCGAGTGTCTAATAGTGTGTATTGGTGTTGTTAGTAATTGCCCAGGTGTATTGGAATCACACTCTAAGTGCCACAACTCTAATATTAAATAATAATATCAATTAGTAATAAGCTAATAAATATACTAATTAATAAATCATAGAAATTAGCTTAATAAGCTACTTGGCTGGGCAGTTTGTTCCACTCCTGTTACAAGGTTCTTGGAAAGAATGAGTATTAAAAAAAGCAAAAAAGCATGTATATATGTTATGATTGTGTCTTCGGATTTTGGGCTTCCTGTGGTGTACATGTGCTCAAAGATTAAGAAACGCAAGAAATTCGGTTACAAATCAACCTAAGCGCAGCAGGTTATAGTTTTCTCTAGCTTTCTATAGATATTTCGTATTTCTAAAGTAATATTTATCTCAAATTTTAAGCTTTGAAAAATTTCGACAACAACTTTGGAGGCAAAGATACAAAGATCCAGAGCATGTACACCCACTATATTCAACACAGTCGATGATTATTACCTTCTAAGCAGAACCTCCTTTTTTGAAGTAACCATTACTTAATTTAGCTTCTCTAGAAAGCCGAGACCTTCACCCGGTCGAAAGATTTCGCTCTCCATTTTGGTGACCATCAAGACTAAAACTCCGAAAAAAACAATTAAGCCTTGCATTACTTTTATCTCGGTAGAGATATTCTTACACATTAATACCTCTAGATACTAAAAATATATACATGTAGACTGCACATGTAGATCTGAACAGAATGTTGAGCGTTTTGTAGTCGGTATCAAGAAGACCAGATTGGCCGCCATACTGCAGCTAGCTGTGACGTCACTCTGGTTACTATGAGTCGGCCACTTTTGAACAATAGAGTCACCTCCTCCCTCCTGGTCGGATATCAAAGCTTTTACCAGGTGTAATAAATATTTTCAGTGTGGATAAGATTGCCGCCACATCATTTACATCCGCATCTACAGCTGCAGCAGGGATTGGATATTTTTTATTTGTTAACATGTATTCTTTTGGGAAATTGTTGTGAACTTCTGTATCAATTCGTTTTCCTAATGCTTTAGTTAATGCATGTTCAACAATGGGATCATCATAGTGATGTACAGGACCGCTAATATCTTTTATGAAAACATCATATGCCACACCATTCCAATCGAAATTAATACCACCTCTATAAGCATGAAAACCTATAGAGTGCGGATAATATTTTTTTAATTCAATATCTTCTTTTGTCACCATATATATTATTGTTTTTCATATCTCCACTTGTAGATATAACCATAAGGTGTTCTATCAAAGGATAAAGTTATTTCTTTGGATTTACGAGTTGATCTACAATCTCCTTTCTCAGTTCCTCTCAACTTTTGAACATCTGGAACATTGTTTTTTAACAACTCCTTATTCCGCTTTACTCTGATGTGGCTTTTCAATGTTTCATATTTTTGAAGCTCCTTCATAATGTGTTCAAATTCTTTCTCATCAATATTGTTATCACTCAAGGCTTTTGATACAAGATAACTTATACTATCTTCTTTTGATTTTGCAAGCTGAATAGTATTTTCATGTTTTGTTGCCTTTTTAGTAAGTTTTTTCGTGAAAACTGTGCAACTAGCTGATATTAAACCAAACAGGCCGCCAGCAGTTGATAAAGGAACGCCAACAACGATCCCAGGCCCTGTTAAACTTGTGGCCACACCAGAGCCGGTTAAAATTACAGACAAAGTTCCTGTTGCTACTGCTGTTTTATGAAATATTCCGCGTATCTTAGCATATTTTTTCCTGACGTTTTCATAATGTTTTATTTCTGACCCTAGTTGAGACAAAACTGTATTTACTTTGTGTAATCTGAAGTTTTCACCAGTTGTTAGATCAGGATAAATCTCATTGTAGTCCATATATATTATATTATTTCTATTACCATTCGCATAGGATAAATTCCAGTGTTAATGCTTTGGGAATCTGCGGTCACCCAAAACCTAATACTATTAATATAATCATTTTTAATAGGTGCGTACAATGGATGATTATAGGATATCTTTTCTCCAACCTTGATTAATTCAACACGTGCTAATATTTGGGAATAATTATTATTTAATATAACCTGCGTAGAATCAATAAGATCACAATTAATGCAGACACCTTGAGTAGGCTCACTAATATTGATGTTATATTTGGTGTTTACTTCAAGACTTGAAGTAATGTTTAATAATTTTGATAAACTCTCATTTAAATCAACACCCGCTATTGAGTTGAAATAATATTTATTATTTTCAATTGTGACTGAAACTTTTCCCCCAAGTGAACCCACCTTATCAACAGCATTTTTAAAACTAAAATTAGGTGTAGTTTCCTTTCGGAATCCGCATCAAAACACTAACAAAATTCATTTTATCTGAAATAGTTCCTTCACTTGGAAGATTATATATTTTATTTGTAAAACTACAGCTTACAAGCGATATCTTTGTGCCCTTAATAGGAGTTTTAAACCAAATAGTTTGATCAGCTTTTGTTTGTTCGATGTATAGGATTACCATGATATATATTATTTATTTTTATATCTTTCAACGACATACAAAACAACAGCTACTATCAATAGCCAGGCATGTTTAGCAAGAAAGCCGACAACCTGACCAGCAGTTTTAAATATAAAGGAGGCTATTGCTCCCACCATACCTGGTAATATCTGAGCTAATTTTTCACCTATTGTTTTCAAGCCTTTTCCAAGACCTTGTGCAACCGAAGATAACCCAGATTTTAAACTATTAATAATTACGCCAATGACTAAACCAACAGCAGAAACAATAGCAAAGACGGTGAATCCATATTTTTTAAAGATACGTTTTATACGCTCCTTCAACGGCAGCTTTTCTTCTATGGCTTCAGTTTGTTCATCTATCCGCTCCTCCTCTTTGGCAAGGGACTGATCTTGCTCTCTAAGCCTCTTGTTTTCCTCAGTTAGCTCGCGTATTTTTTTATTTTTGTCAGCAGTTAGCTCGCCCCTTTTAACTTTAGCGCCTTTTACATCCTCAATTAACCCGCCTATCTCCCGTTTCAACTTTCTTACTTCATCACGCGTACCAGCAAGTTCTGAATCAACATTTGATAGCTGCTGTTCAAGAGCAGCGCTGCGCGCCTTTTCACTCTCCAGCTTATTAATTAATTCATTTCTCGCTGTGCCTCCATCGACCACCTGCGTTTCTAAAGACTTTTCAGCTGCAATACGTCTAGCTATCTCATTTTTTAAGTCTTCTTTAAAGGCTTCATTAGAATTAATAAGCCGATTCCTCTCTATAGAACCCGCATCAGTTTGGTTTTTTAGTTCGCCCTTATAGTTTTCTATAATATTAGTAAGTCTAACCTTATCCTCATTACTCTCCAACCTTTTTACTTTATTTTCTAAATCTTTTATAACCCTCCGCGCGGTGTTGCCATCCACCATCGTTTCTTAATCTCGATAAATATCGTTTAGTGCCCTCTCATTAGTAGAGATTACGAAGGCGTCATCATCAATTCTAGACTCCATATCTAGTATCAGCTGCCGGCTGTCGGATAGATCTTCTGTAAGTTTCACCTTCTCCGACGAAAGAGCATCCCGCGATGCCGTCGTAGATGACAACTCCTGCCTCAACTGTCCTATTTTATCATCTCTACCTTTAACACCGAGCATTAACATAAAATTACGCTTTCCAGCCTCTTGCTGATGCCCCTCTAAAGACTTTATTTTATCTTGGAGCTTCTCCTTAGATTGTATCATAGTCATTTCAAAATTATTTGACTCCCCTCTTTCAGCTATACTACCGCGCGTAATTTCTATAACCTGCCTCCTATCGTCGTTAGCGGTGAGTATCTCATCTGCAGCACGTCCTAAAGCATCTTTAATTTTATTTGGTAATTCACCGTTTAAACTACCTTTTTTATTGTATAAACGATGCCACCTCTTAAGATCCTTATTAGTAATTTCTATACCCTCATTATATCGAAGATCAAAGCCCTTTTCTATAGTAATCTTATTGTCGGGAAATAATGAGTCAAGCTCTGTTTTCACACCATCATATTCTTCAATCTTTTCAGCCGATCGGCCTAAATTGTTTAATATTGTTTGTGGCAGCTCTGGTGATGTTATTAAGTGTGTTTTCGCCCCACGATTTTTTAGTTTAACAGTAACCCTATCATATTCATCAAGACCATAAGTAAAGTCAGCTTTTGATGGATCCCATTCCGGATATAGTTCTTTGATTCTTTCTTCAGCGATATTTTGATTCTCCTCTAAATTCTCTACCCGGGACATACCATCATTTGTAAAAGACGTTTCTTGGGTTTGAACACCACGTTCAGGGCGTTCACTCATTTCGCTTAACTCAACATTTTCCGCCGGCGGCACCCCATATTTTTCATTATATTCTCGAGTTCTTAGGTCATAAGGCCGCCGACGATCGCCTAAACCCAGAATTTGTCTTGACTGTCGATCTCTAATATTATGTAGAGCCCTTGATATTCTATTATCCCTATCAACTACTACTATCGGTCGCCTCTCATCATTAACATCTTCAGCTCCCTCGCCCAAAGGATCCATTTCCACATCATAGTCACCCCCTTCCATTATAATCTACAAATATCTCGCCGCTAGATAACCGGCTGTCAGCATCCCACCACCAACATACATCATTTGATATTGCTTATGTTTGTTGCTAGGTTTATAATAATCAGAAAATTGAGGTTCTTTAAAATCAGGATGAGCCTTTGAGTATAATGCGAATGCGTAATCCGTATCATGTAAGTTGCCATCCGCTAATTTTTTGTTCATATAACGTGTTGTTAACCAATCTTGATACTGCTGACGCTTCTTTTCAAATTCACCCATATCTTGTTGGTATTTTTCAAGTGCCTTATCATGTCGAATTTTCTCTTCATCAATATGTTTCTTAGAACTTAGGGCTTTCGCTAAATACATCGAGCCTGTGAAGGCTGTAGCATTCAGAACAGCCCCAGCAACCATCATAACTACTGCACTTGCCATTTATATTATAGATATCAGTTTAGGCAGAATTTTTTGATCTTCTAGATATTGCTTCAAATACATTGAGCCGGCTAGAACCACCACCCATTTACCATAGTTTGATAAACTTGTTGAAGGATCATTAATAAATGACTCTTTCATGGTTTTCTTTCCAACGTAACCAATAGCTGCTGCGATTCCAACAACTACAGAAGCGTCTGTAATAGTTTTAAATCATTTTGTTTTCTGACATTATATATATATATATATTATTCCATACCTCCTCGCGAAGAAGCTGCCGTAATTTGTTCAGGAGCAGCAGGTGCTACAGGTGCAGCATCTACTTTCCTCCATCGAAAATATAAATCTAAAGCTGTTAAACCTATTCCAACTAGTGTCAATGCTGTTGTTAATGATGGCATGTTGGTAGTTTCATGAACTTCACTCTTTTCTAGAGCCTTTTTAGCGTTCCTATGATATTCAGCCAGTTTTTTTCCAGCTGCTATTTTCTTAGGATCCTTTTGCTTAACAATTGGAGTTTCTGGTTCTTTGGTTATTTGATCATCTGCGGCTTCAGACATATATATAGAATAATATTCCAACAGCTTTCAACAGATGTTCAACAGCTTCCAACAGATGTTCAACAGCTTCCAACAGATGTTCAACAGCTTTCAACAGAGTTCCAACTACCAACAGATGGACCAAATTCATTTCTTAAAGTGCTGCAGGTGCTTCTCCACTCCAGAGGAACTTTCTACAAATAAGCCGCCATTCATCGTCATTATTTTCTACTGTGTCAGAACCTTGCAGATGAATAAAGCGTAGAATACTGCGGTCTTCTCCCCTGGGTATTTTAAAAGAGGTCTAATATCTTAAAAATGTAATAAGGGTAATATCTTCTATTTCTATTACGCAATTCCTTGATATGATTTCTAGCTTCTAAAACTTGTATAAAAAGATGTTCTCCTTTAACAAGCACATCGGCAGATACTTTTGGTATAGGGCTACCAGTCACTTTGCTCCAAACTGCAGAAGCGTGTTTATTTAAATCTGCACGACCAATATCTTTTAGAATTATTCTGACATCTTGAATTGTATGTGCAGATTTACAGCTATTTATTACATCGTCGGGAATTACTACCGACTGCCCTAGAATAAGATTTATCCAATTACGATAATGTTTGCTGGGATTAAAAATGCCAGGCTTAGCCGACTGCCCTTCTTGACCATAAAATTGTGTGTCATTAACAGATGCGGGCATGGAAACTTCTCTTCCACAAGAACACCTCATTTGCAATTCTTCTCTATCCATGGTCATCTCGTTGCCGCAAATACATATTTCATATTCATTTTCCAGCGTATGTGGGAGAGTGTTTAACATTTTTCTCAGCTGAACTATTTCTAAATCTTCTAGCAGTTTATTCAATATCATTCTATCTTCATATTTACCCCACACCATAAAAAAGTAATTCTCTGATAGATCTCCTCCTAGCAGTTCTAAATAAAACTCAGATATTATTTCATCCACCGCCGGCACATCATATTTTTTCGCCATTCGTTTAAGTGTTCTAAGATAAGCTGTCACAGACTCCATATATTGAGACACATGCATTGCACTAATATATGATTATAACCAACCCTGCATATTTAAAATCAATCGTATCTTTTTTGCGAACTTTTAGAGCTCATCAAGTAATACTTAGTTTCGATTCTGATATTCTGGAGATTTATGCCAAGGATGTTGAATCTATCAACTTTCTTAAAGCAAAAGTAAAAATAAAACAAGATCTTCCTATTATCTGTGCTATAAAAGTTAGATTGGAAGATCTTAAAGAAGTATTCAGCAGTATTGATAGAGAAGTGACAGAATTGAAAATTGATCTTAATCTGGAGATGCGGATGTTGGAAGCGTCGATTACTTTTCCTATGAGAACAATACGAGTCAGTACTCTTTACCAACTTGTACAGCCACCGTCGATGTGGGAAAAAATATACTTTCCTTTATCCTGGTCAATGACACAGAAAGCTTTCAAGAAAAGCTTCTCAAATCAAGGACAGGTTGAAAGATATATTCGTATCACCAGCACCACAGGACAAATACAGCTAGAGACAAATAAAGCACATCATGTCATCTGCAAGGAAACTTTATATGATAAGTCTGCGGCGGATGAATCAACGGTTCTTATAAGTTTAGATCTAATTAAAAGAAATCTTAGCTTGCCTTGTAAAGAAACTTACTATAAGCTGTTCAAAAGATGTCCTGCAGCTTTCATCATCTGCAATAGTCATTAGAACAATGCTTCAACAGATTCTATGAAAATAGTCTGTGGATGCAATTGTTTTGGGACCCTTGTTGATATTCCCCCATCAACATGGTTCCTTTTCGATGGCGAATATATTCTAAAGCCTCTGCAATTCAAAGTTTTCATAGAGTTGCAGTTCCATGTTCTATATCCTCAATAGCATCTGCTTTGAAATTAACATGTTTTACTACTTGAACTAAACAGCTGCTAAGAGCTACCAATCTACCGCCTTTGAGGAGAAAATATCCTGCGATATTATTCAATTCCTGTTTCAACATCTCATTATTCTGTAGATCGTCACACAATTCCTTATTATTATCAATAGGAACAACATAAGATCCAATAGAAACAGCAAGTTCTAGTACCGCATCAACCAATCCATTAGTTATTTTATTTCCTAATACAGCTTGATATCTATTAAAGTACTTATCCACATCTTTTGCTGATAACTTCTTAACATCTCCTAGACTCATTTTAATACCGGTGTATTGGTCAATAGTACCAAGCACTGAGAGAATACAAAGTTGTTCTCTCTTTTCTTCCACATCAGAGGTATTATTTTTCATTGGTTTTTTCTTTTTCTTTTCTATTGGAACTTCTACATCATATTGGTCAAGAATTGATGTCATTATATATTACCCGGAATTTCCAAATAATGATTATAAGGATGTCTTAAGAGTGTATCCATGAGTGGACCAGGCAGTCGTGACACATGACATCTCTCTGATCTCAATGAAACTAAACCAGAAGAAAGCCCTCACCTGAAAACGCATACTGCCAAAGTATGACATTTTTTAATTATTTCAGGGGGGAGTTAGACCACCCCCCCTCGTTTCTGCAGTGGAAGGACTGAATTTCCATAGCAAAATAATACCTACTTCACACACCTCTCTTTCCCTCCATTTACAATCAATTCAGTTCTTACTTCCCCTGAGGAATAAATGGTCCTTTAGCAGCTTACAGGGGAGACTACAGTCGCGTGACTATAATACCTGTCAATTGGGGTCTGTCAATCAATATACTGTCACACAACTGATTTGTGTGAAGTCAAAAACCCAAATATTTGACCTCAAATATCTCGAATGAGAAACCTTGTGCAAACCCCAAAACACTTTTCTGTGTTAGATCTACCCTTCAACTAAGAATAACTGAAATAAAATGTTTGGGATATATTTTAGTCTTGGCACAATGTGTCATAGCAGGAGTCAACCCAAACAGTAAAATTGTTACCTACTTACAGCGAAGAGCTCGCAACTTACATCCCATAATCAATAAACTAACTCTTTTTCCATGCTTAATCTCGTTTATTAACAACCACTTTCCTTGTACAATACTCAAATATGAGTTATTATTTGAAAGAACAGCAGTCGCTGTTGCAATAGTATCAACTCTAAATTGCACAAACGATTAGATGCAACAATGAGTATTTTGTAATCATTCGATCCTATGTCATTTCAATACAAAAACATTATTGCTGAGTGAATAAGACTTACATATGTTGCTCACCGACGTACGTTCCTTGGTCTCTGCCGTCCAAATCAATAAGATCGCAATTGTTGACCTCACACGTTTCTGGTTGAAATTCGAGAATGCCATTACATCTTCTGAACATTTTGTTGTCAACCGTCTAATGTTGAAGGCCGAGCTTCGTTTAAGTACTCAATTAGCTTTGTCTTGGTAGTACAAATACAATTCCTACATCTTTACTACAGTTTTGCGAAGATTTACGACATTTCTTTCCTGACACTGCACTGGATTGCGCTGCACTGGATTGCGTGACCAGTATTTGGTCAGCGGTATCTCACATATACAGGTAGCCCATGACACAAAAATAAAGGAAATGGCCGTTTTCGCATGGAATGATGGAAATGATATATAAAATCAAGGAATGTTTTTGTTTTATTCACATTTTGAATCATTGGTTATAATTTGTTTTCCCCATTCATTCAAAAAACCGTCAATGGGATGAATTCGTTTTCCCAATGATTTGAACAACAACATCAACAACAACAAAAATATTACCACCTTTTTTTCATTTTTTACAATTATTATTTTCAATTTAATTAACTAAAATAAGGTAAATGGCACTCAGGGTAACTGATAAGCTATTCTAGCTGAGTAACAATATTTGATTTGAACATGACAAAAAAAATCGAACATGACAAAAAGTATGGATCGATATTAGAATTTTTTCCTGTGTTTATTTGTTAAATGAAAATGCATATCGGCTACCTAAAAGAATACATATTTACATTTACAATCAACTCTCGCCTTGAGGACACCTCACTAAAATGCGGACACTCAATCACGGAAAACAAACAGTCCTCGGACTAAGCCAAACGTACTAAAATGTTAACTCTCGCTATTGCGGACACCACCAGGTCCCAGGGTTGTCCCTATAGGGGGGGGGGGGGGTATACTCCCTTTGTCCAAGTGGCAGAGGTGATCGGTGATGGGCGGTCGGTTTTGAAAACGACCCCTAAAAGGTATGCAGAAATCAAAAGAGCTCTTGAAGTCATGTTCATTTCGGTTGTCCGTGATTGAGTGTCCGCATTTTAGCAAGGTGTCCTCAAGGCGCGAGTTGATTGTAAATGTAAATATGTATTATTTTAGGTAGCCGATAAAATTTTCATTTAAAAAATAAACACAGGAAAAAATTTACAACATCAAAGTCACTTTTCTATGGTCTGTACACTTATCGACCATAGAAATGACGTCAGAAAATGATCAAAACTTTGCAGTGAAACCACTGGCAGCCCAACCATTCCTTTTGAGGCTACTAAATAATGAAATAAAATGATATTTGCGTCTTTTTTGATGGGTTCCCAGTGGTAGAGCGCGCGCGAGCATGTATATGTCGGGCTCCCTGTGCTGGGTAACGTCTTATGTTGGGATCCCTGTTTGCGTCCTGCGGAACGCGCCCGCAGCAATGTACACATTGCTGCGGGCCCGTCCCGCAGGGCGTCCCGAAGGGCGTACACAGGGATCCCAACATGTATTTATATGCACAGGGAACCCAATATAATACGAATCGCGCGCGCGCGCTCTACCACAGGAAACCCATCAATAAAAGACGCGCGCATGCAAATATATGTTTTTAATAATTATAACTAGCCTCAGAAACGATCACTACGCTCGTGGTTCCACCACAGGCAGCCCAACCATTGTTTTTGAGGCAACTAATTATTAATAAAAATATTTTTGTATGCGCGTGTCTTTTTTATGGGTTTCCTGTGGTAGAGCGCGAATCAACAGCTACCACAGGGAGACCAATAAAGATTACCACAGCGAGAACAATCAAGATTACCACAGCGAGACAAATCAAGATTACCACAGCGAGACCAATCAAGATTACCACAGGGAGACCAATCAACAGTTACCACAAGGAGACCAATCAAGATTACCACAGCGAGACCAATCAAGATTACCACAGCGAGACCAATCAAGATTACCACAGCGACACCAATCAAGATTACCACAGGGAGACCAATCAACAGTTACCTAATGCGCGCGCACGCTCTACCACAGGAAATCCATAAAAAAAAAGACGCAAATATCATTTTATTGAATTATTTAGTAGCCTCAAAAGCAATGGTTGGGCTGCCTATGGTTCCACTTGAGTTTTGATCATTTTCTGACGTGATTTCTATGGTCGATAAGAGTACAGAAATGCGACTTCGATCTGTTAACAGACCATGGAAAAGCGACTTCCATCTGTTAAACAGCCCATAGAAAAGCGACTTCGATTTGTTAAACAGACCACAGAAAAGCGACTTCGATTTTTTTTTTTTACAACAATATTTACTCAGGAAAGCGGAAAAGGCTCCCAAAACGACAAATAGATTTGAAGGAAAATCTGATTCAAGAGCGCGCTGGTTCCGTGCGCGAGCGTAACGTCATTCCATGCGTCTGTCCTCTTATCGACAAATAGTCCCTTTTCGCGTTCACAGATCCCGTTGTAAAACCGCTGTACTTATTGACATGCATCAGACGCATTTGTACAGGGCTAGCCTCGAGTCAGTGTAGATTATTCACAAATATCAACAAGAACACGAAAAAATGTTGACATAAAACAATAGAAACATTTTTGAATTGCACGGACTGGTTTCTGAATGGAGGCTATGCCTGTACAAAATTGTCTTTTGTCAAGAACAGCGGTCATCTCTAAACAACGCGAAACTGGAGTATTAGAGAGCTTCAGATTCGACTACGAATACGAGTACGACTACGAGTACGATTTTTCGCCGTTACGATTAGTGCGCATGCGTAAAGCCGTGACATTGTCACGCCAGCTTGAAAATCTCGAGCTCGTCGTCGTCGTTTCGACGAGATTTCTCGCAAAGCTCGTTGTCTACAGTACGAGTTTTGAGTGAGACATTTTGACTAAATATTTCGGTCTTTTAAATCTAGAACACTCAATAACATCTCCTTTAATAATTGTTCTTCTTGTTGTGATAAGAAATAATTAAAGATCAGTGATATTTTTGCTATTGCGGGACGCGCGGGATGCGCACAGGGAGCCCAACATTATACGGTACTCAGCACAGGGAACCCAACATATCTACGTATATATTGCGCGCGTGCGATCTACCACAGGAAACCCATCAAAAAAAGACGCAAATATCATTTTATTGAATTATTTAGTAGCCTTAAAAGGAATGGTTGGGCTGCCTGTGCCTCTGCAACATGTTGCGCGCAAATGACTAGCGCGCGCTAATATGACGTAATTTGTTGCTCGCAATGTTGCAGAAGTAGGACTCGATTCTACTTCTGCAACATTGCGCGCAATATGTTGCAAACATGTTGCAGAGGTGGACACACGCTGCAAGAATACGTGTTGCGTGCAATTGCGCGCAATGCTGCACCGTGTGCATGTCCGGCCCTGTACTCGTAGTCGAATCTGAAGCTCTCTAAAGGCTCTTATCCAATCAGCGCGCGAGAAATTTGACAAATGTTGTAAAATCTAAAATCGATCATACTTTTTGTCATGTTCTCATGTTCCCAAATAGGGCTCTATAAGTAATACATTATTGCGACCAGTGAGCGAGCCCCAGCGAGCGAACTGGGAGCAACACTAATCTTTGGTTGGGCTTCCTGTGTATTCAGATGCCAGCTCGATTCTCGATTTGTGTTTTTCAGTGGAGAAATATTTTTTTCACGTGACTTTTGCCCTGACGTCATATATCGTACGTTCCCGTCGTTCATTTGGGCATTTGTGACTCGCGATCTTGTGTTCAGAGTGGATTCGAAGCCTTTTTTGCTCGTACTTTTAATATATCCGATTCTTCGATGGAATTATGTAAAGATCTTCATTTATTGTTGACGATCGCTTTAGTTAGCAACATATCGAGGGGAAGGCAATGTTATTATAGTTAGTCTTTCAGCTCTGTTGTGTGCTAAGTCGCTGCACTGATTGTCACTGTGGACCGCAACATATAAAGTAGTCGATCGAATCCTAGTACCGTATAAATGCTATCTCTTGGAAACCAAGTCATCCCAGATCACTGAATTATCTGCCTAACAGCTCGTTCGTTTTATATCGTGCCGCCAACCGTACCAAACTTTATTCTAAATTCAAGATAAAGGTGTTCATAAGAGATCGTTCATGTATGTTGATTTTTATTGATTGATACTAATGTCTTTCTTCAGTGATAATAATTGCCGTCGGAGCGAAAAATTATCTGTCAATAGATTTCTAAAACTGTTCAGTAGTACACGGGCTTGCAATAACTAGCCTCCTATGTAACATGACAGCGGCAATCACATCTCTGTAAAAATCAACCAATCAGAAAGGACCGTTCCCACGGCTGAAATGGACAAGAAACGATCGCGAAATCAAAACATTTTTACGTACATGGAGGATTGTCAATTTGTCTTGGTTTTCGAATTCGGAGGTCGCAATTTTTGACCTATGGTTAGCCTAGTTATATTATTATTATTTCAAAACAAACTATAACCAATGATTCAAAATGGGAATAAAACAAAAACATTCCTTGATTTTATATATCATTTCCATGCGAAAACGGCAATTTCCTTTATTTTTGTGTCATGGGCTACCTGTATATGTGAGATACCGCTGACCAAATACTGGTCACGCAATCCAGTGCAGCGCAAGTTTGTCAGGAAAGAAATGTCGTAAATCTTCGCAAAACTGTAGTAAAGATGTAGGAATTGTATTTGTACTACCAAGACAAAGCTAAATGAGTACTTAAACGAAGCTCGGCCTTCAACATTAGACGGTTGACAACAAAATGTTCAGAAGATGTAATGGCATTCTCGAATTTCAACCAGAAACGTGTGAGGTCAACAATTGCGATCTTATTGATTTGGACGGCAGAGACCAAGGAACGTACGTCGGTGAGCAACATATGTAAGTCTTATTTACTCAGCAATAATGTTTTTGTATTGAAATGACATAGGATCGAATGATTACAAAATACTCATTGTTGCATCTAATCGTTTGTGCAATTTAGAGTTGATATTGCAACAGCGACTGCTGTTCTTTCAAATAATAACTCATATTTGAGTATTGTACAAGGAAAGTGGTTGTTAATAAACGAGATTAAGCATGGAAAAAGAGTTAGTTTATTGATTATGGGATGTAAGTTGCGAGCTCTTCGCTGTAAGTAGGTAACAATTTTACTGTTTGGGTTGACTCCTGCTGTGACACATTGTGCCAAGACTAAAATATATCCCAAACATTTTATTTCAGTTATTCTTAGTTGAAGGGTAGATCTAACACAGAAAAGTGTTTTGGGGTTTGCACAAGGTTTCTCATTCGAGATATTTGAGGTCAAATATTTGGGTTTTTGACTTCACACAAATCTGTTGTGTGACAGTATATTGATTGACAGACCCCAATTGACAGATATTATAGTCACGCGACTGTAGTCTCCCCTGTAAGCTGCTAAAGGACCATTTATTCCTCAGGAGAAGTAAGAACTGAATTGATTGTAAATGGAGGGAAAGAGAGGTGTGTGAAGTAGGTATTATTTTGCTATGGAAATTCAGTCCTTCCACTGCAGAAACGAGGGGGGGTGGTCTAACTCCCCCCTGAAATAATTAAAAAATGTCATACTTTGGCAGTATGCGTTTTCAGGTGAGGGCTTTCTTCTGGTTTAGTTTCATTGAGATCAGAGAGATGTCATGTGTCACGACTGCCTGGTCCACTCATGGATACACTCTTAAACAAAAGCACATTCTTGAGTATTTTTCTGATTTTAATGTTTTAATAAAAGACTTCCGTTCTTCAAGCTGCATATTTCCTCCATATTCCTCAAACAGAGTTTTTTCGCACAACAGATTAGGATTATAAAATGAAATAATACACCCAAAATTTTCTCGAAATGGTTTAGCTATAGATGATAATTGTTGAGTTAATACCCATAGGGATAACAATTCATGTCTCCCACTGAATGCTAATTTAATAAACTTGTTTGATCTTTGTTTGAGGTCCTTTGAAAATGCGCAATCGTCTAATATTATTAATGTGTTCGTACCAGAGAATACTGTTTGACAACATGAAAGTAAATCATTTATCTCATCTGTATCATCTGATTCTGGTGATAGAACAATAAATCTTGGATCCTTATTTGCGAAACCTTGGTAAGTTTTATTTTTCGAATAGGTTGGACAAATAAGAACAACGTATTCAAAAACATTTCTATATGCTCCTCTTAGAGTCTCAACTAAATATTTTGTTTTGCCGCAATTCGTTGGTCCTACTATAATACAGTGAAATGGTACTTGATCTTTCAATTCTTCCATATATTAATACAGAATCGCTTTTAAATTGCTGCCTTGAATTTCCATAAGAGCATCGGCAATGACAAACATATAACATGTTATATTTCCCGATCCACCAACTTTCCTCTTCATCTCCAGTTTAACACCGTCTTTTGTGCTATTCAAAACCAAACCATTACCATGAATGTTGTTATCGGGGAAGGTCCTCAAATCAATCCATAGGGCGAATTTATCTGAATAAAAGTCTTTAGGTGTGATATTATCAGTCTCACCAAATCTTGATCTAATCGAACTCCAAAAATCAGTTGGCACCATACCTTTACTGAATAATTTATTTGGCATTCCGTCAACGTTGATATTGACCTGTAGGATACTAGGAGATACAAAATTTTCACTATCTCTAGCACCTACAGCATACACATCAGTAAATAGCATTAAAATACCACTCATCGACCGCCGGGGGATATTAACATGTTCGTTAATCACACTGCCAGTGGCTTTATTAATCGTGAATGTCTTATGGAGAAGAATGTTCTCATAATAAAAACCTTTACCGACTTGATATGCTGATAGGGCCTCACGTGCAAGATAATCACTAGCAATACACTCATATTCAAGCTCGATATTTGAAAGACTGTAAGTGTATGCTTTAGTTGTATCAGATGTTATTGTAACTTCTTTGCTTTGTGGAAGTGTAATCTCAAACGTTAGATTCTGAGAGAGTGCTTTTGCATAGAAACTGCCATGAGCGTCTAAAATAGGGTGATTGATTGGCATTCGATATCTATCTCCATAAACGGCTGCCAGAGCTACCTCGTTTGCATCTGTAGACACTTTATCACCTGCAGCTGTTCTAAGCTTTCGCATATTAACCGTTGAAATACCCTCCCGCAACATATCCTCCCGTTCTCTTTTCGATAAATAGAGATCATTATAGGTTTCAAACAGATCGATGCGATGTGTGTCTTGAAGAGTCTCCCCACCATACAAAACCCTCATATGAGATTTTAGAGTTCTACTTAAATTATTGACGACTGTATTATTTACATGCCCAGTGACAGCAAGATTTAGTTTGAAAGTCAATGCGATTGAACCTGGGACGTATACAACATTATCAGCCAACTTTGGAATATGGATGTACAACGTCTCCCCAGGGTTCGCTGTGCTTGGATTAAAAGTCACGCGATGAACAGTTTTTTCAGCTTTCAAACCATAAGGCTGTTTGTATTCTCGATTTACATCTAATATTTCTGGAATAGATTGTGTCATTATATAATGGACAAGAAACTTTCAAAAATATACTATTCAGCTGTTGGATATTGGAAGGGTTATGACGCTATCAATAAATTAGCTGATGCTGCGACAGTTGATAAAAATATTGTAGAAAATTGGTTGGAAAAACAAGCACTGTGGCAGATATATTTATCGCCCCCGAAATACATTCCTAGGCCGCATTGGAATATTTCAAAACCAAATGAAATACATCAAGCGGATCTTTTATTTTTACCACATGATACTGTAAAAAGAAAGACTTACAAATATGCTCTAGTAGTAGTTGATGTAGCTAGCAGATATGTTGATGCTGAACCTTTGACGTCTAAGTATACTCAACAGAAGTATCTAAAGCTTTTAATAAAATATATTCTAGAAAATTACAATGGCCTGAAACAATGATGGTAGATCCTGGTACAGAATTTATGGGAGAAGTTACATCGATTATGAATATACAAAGATCAGAAGCTGGAAATCATAGAGCGCAATCATTAGTTGAGCGTGCTAATCGAACTATTTCTGAAAAGTTATTCAGTCATCAATATGCTCAAGAAATGTTGGAAGATGATAGATCCCGTGAATGGGTGGAAAGATTACCTGCCGTTATAAAATCTATTAACAGCGGAGTAAAGAGAATTACTGGAAACACACCTAATGAATCAATAAAGCTAAAAAAAAAGTTGATTCTAAAGAGGTTAATTATAAAAGACCTGTTGGATTAAAAGAGAAAAGATTACCAGCAGATGTGAAAGTTAGATATTTATATGCTCCTGGTGAATTGGAGGGTGGTGAAAAAAGACGTGCCACTGATCCAATATGGTCTATGGAGATGTATGATATAACTAGAATCCAGATATCATCCAATCAACCTCTATTATATTTCCTTTCTGACGGGGCTCCAAAACGTTCTTTTGTCCTCGAGGAATTACAAGTCGTTCCTGCAGACACTCAGTTACCACCAGATAGTGTTTTAGATAGAACTGGTGTGAATTCCGTCTGAAAGAATAATCCTTTTATCATCTTCTCTACTCAACGCTACTTTATTTACTGTTTCTGAAAAGAGTTGGTGCTTGTAACTTCTAATCACATTCATCTTTCGCATGACTTTAACTCCAGAGAACAGACAATTCTTATAATCATCAAATTCAATATCATTCTTTACAACAGACTTCTTAATAGAGTGCAAACCATATGTCCGTGAAACAGTACTAACTAATTAGTACTAAATAGCACTGATGAAACAATAGAAAACAATGGAGATAACACTATTTAGTACTATTTAGTAATAGTACTATTTCACGGACATATGGTTTGCACTCTACCTTTGCATTTCTTTTCCTCTTTTTCATCTATTTTGTAAGCGTACAGTTTACTTCTCAAACCAACGAACTCAGTTATTTCCCCTTGAGCAGCAGTTTCATCTTTCATCATTCCTATTACTTTCTTATTAACCCACTGGCCAATTGCATGATCTTTTGGATAAGCGCTAGTATCAAACCATTTATCAATATCATCTTTAATATCTTTATAGAAATCTTCTGTTTTTATCTCATACATAAGGCTGTCTGTATCTGTAAACAGCAACTTACTACTTTTGAACTTCTTTTTAAAGTAGTTGTAGTGGAACTCGTACATGAGCGCTTTCGACTGATCAAGAATAGTCATGCCAAGATAGACCGGTTTGTTAAAGATCAATTCTGTTTTAAGCATGTGAATAGCACACAAATGTTCTGAAAATATGGTTCTTCTATGATAATTCGGTTGTGCAATTAGTCTTGCCGCTTGTTTCTCATTAGTTACCAGTTTAATATCCTGTCTGTTACGGATATTTTCCATAGTTTTACCAAACACGATGTTGTTCATCAACTTGAAGAAATCTTTCTCAAAGTCATTTGTTGCCGCCGTTCTAAGTTCTGTGTTTAAGTTTATATACTTTTTCAGCCAGTCTGATTCATTAAAGGTAATTCCTCTGCGTATTTTAACTATTTCCATTCCTAAACTTTCATACAACTTCAGAATTGCATGATGCACAACATATTTTCTTTTATTTCTAGTCGTAGGAACTAGCTTTTCAACTTTGTTCAGCATCAAATGTTCTGGCGCCATAGGATATTCATCATGCAAATCATGCAACTCTTCTGGATACTCTAAATCCACTTCTAAAATCCACGGATATTTATACCAATGAAGTAGTTTATCTTTATTCATCCATTTGAAATCGCCGGTGGGAAGTGGTTCTGACATGGCCCAACCATAGAGATTATTTGCATCGAGATACTTAATAAAGATATCCTTCTTATCCTTTTTATAATCTTTCATATATTTATTATTTGCCTTTGCATACCGTTTAGTAATCATGCTAACGCCGCCTCTAGTTCCTTTTTCAATCATTAAAAGTTCAAGTTCTATCTTTGTCATCTTCAACATAGCATCCCAGCTCAAACCTGGAGCTGTAAAATACCAACAGGGATCTAACTTATAATTATCCATGCATACATCGCGAAAGGTTTCAAACACATCCATCAGTAGAATTACATCTGAAAGAAGATACAAATCATGGTAATCCCTCATAGTCTTCATTTTGAAAACTTGCCAAACTTTCCACGCATGCGCTTGTAGTTGGCGGTTGAAATATCACTGTCATTAAGTCTGCTGAAGAACTCTTCCTTCTTTGGCAATCTGGTTTCCATAAGCTTTGACAAACAGTTCACATAGTCATAAGGATAAACTCCTTTTCTCAACAACAAGTCGAGTTTTTCACCTGTAAAGAACTTCTTCATATTTATAAACTGTTCTTTTTTCAGATTTGCCACCAGACGGTCCAAACCTGAAGCCATGAACTTAAAACTATCGATAAATCTAAGTTCACGTTTGATGAAAATTGTTTTACCATCTTTAATCCAAGATCCGACAACAATATCCTCCTTAAATGAAATGTACTTCTCCTCATTATTTGGAATACAATCAATCTTGCCTTCTGAAAATCCTAAACTCTTTATAAACAAATGCGCGTCATATCCGGCCAAATTATGAAAAATCACTGGAATGTGTTTAGGAATTCTATAGTTTAAATTACAATCATTATGAGCAGCTCCACGATACTTTCCTGTCAAATGATCGTGATCTTTAACTTTATCTCCTTTCAACTTTTGATTACAGATGAAACAGTCAACTGCATTCTCATAATCTTTCCTATTCTCTTTTGTCATCGCAAGAGGCAGATCTGTTTTTATCCTAGCAAGTTTTCTAACATCTTTCTCCAAACACTCTCCAAACATCTTACCAATATCTTCATCTTCATCTGTCGCCGTATAACCAACAGTCTTTGGCTGGAACAAATTATCATCGTAACATTTAATAATATAGCGAAATCCGGACGGTTTATGCCGCTGATACTTTTCTGTATAAGATTCATCCTTCTTATGTTCTTCCTGCCTGATAGTTTCTGTGAAACATTCGAAATCGGCATAAACTACAAAAGGCACTCTCATACTTCTATTGTAATTCTTGAATGAGATTGTGCTGCCTTTCTTTGGCATAGTAATCTTTATCGAATTGTGTTTCTCACAGCATTCAGAATGTTTATCTAATGAGATCTCTGTATTAAATGAAATCAAGCATCTTTCGCAGAAATACCTCTTTTTCTGGTGGTTTGTAATTTGTGCTGACAACAATCTACTCATATTTTTTATCCAACAATAATGATTTGTTATCAACAGCAAATTAATTGTTTGCTTGCGATTGTTGTTTTCGCTTATTCTCAGCGGATAGACACTTCCATTCCACCCATAAACATTGATTGCAAACCTGGGGTTATTCTTTTCAAAGATTGAAATCTTATCCACCTGCACTGGAAACTCGAGGTCGCTCCAATCCAACTTTTCCGCATTCTCTTTCATAACTTTGGTAACTCTCTCTCTATCTCTATCCGGCGTGAAAATAGATACTGTAACCGCCCATTTAAAACATTGATTATCTTTGTTTTCTACATTAATTATTGCTTTCTTATTTTTTAACTTCGGCGGCAAATCGACATAAGACCTACCTCTCAAAGGTGCGTATTTATCGATGCTAATATCTAGAGCCACAACTCTTTTAAACTGCCATCCAGAACCCATATTTTGAAATGTATCAATCTTCTCTAAAATATCCGCTTGCATCCATTCATAAACTTTATCAATGTCAGTCGCATCTGTAATCACCTCTATCTCCGAATGAAAGTATGAGGTGGTTGAATCCTTCTTTTTACGAAACACAACCTCTAAAATACGTTTTGTTTTATACGGTTTCTCTTGTTCATCTAGCAATCCAACAACATTATATTTAGCATTCTTCATAAATGTTTTAGAATCCATTTTACTCCTTCCCTTAATTCTGAAAGTTCTCACAAAACCTTTTAACGCGCTTGCTTTCTTTTTATGAGATAATAGTCTATCATCAACCAATCATAAATCTCTTTCAAATCCTTATCCATATATACTTCATTTATATCTACCTAATACTGGCGCACTTCACTCATCAAAAGAAGTCCGACCATTTTCCTCACCCCACCAAACACAAACTCTATTCCACCTGTTTTTTTAAAGATGCCGGTGCAAGAATCTTTTTACAAGCCCTATTTTTTTTTCACACGCAACTCTAGCATTTGCTTGACGTTGAAAGATCTGCCACAGTGCTCACAAATAGATTCTTTACAAACCTTATCCTGCATATGATACGACAACATTTGCTCGTTGGTGAAATATCTAATCTTTTTACGAGCCTTATTCTGCTTGCTGCAGTCTAAACAGTATCTGTCACAAACTCGGTTAGCCACGTGATAATAAAATCCTCCCACGCTTTCAAAAATTCTGTCGCACTTTGCACACTCTTTTACCCCCTCCTGCAACTCGTAAAGATCTTCCTCATCTGAACTATCATCTTTTGTCAACCAATCATAAATCTCTTTCGGCTCCTTATCCATATATAGAACCATTCTTTCACCCTAGACTCCAAAACCAATAAAAGTAGTAGGGAAAGGCCGAAATCTAGAAAAGTCCAGGGGGTCCCCCACGGTTTTGTGTTAGAGTCGGGACTCCAAAACCAATAAATAAGCACTTTTTGATGGCCGGAAACCTAAAAAAGTCCAGGGGGTCCCACACAGGTTTGCGTTAGAGTCGGCCTTTCCCTACTACTCGTAAGCCCATCAGATACCGTATCTTGTGCTTTTCGTGGGAATTGTGTAGTTGAAGATCACCGTATTAATTGAGCTGATTAGTGCCGGCTGACCGTGTGTCAGTTTCAAGTGTGAATATTCGCATTGAAATCTCAATTATAAGTAATGCATTAGTTATTCATAAGCTATCCAGTTTTTCAAATAGACAAATACTATTCAAAACAAAGAAAGGTAGACTCGCCTAATAATTTGCATACTTGTCACTTACATAAAACTAAACATTTCATAACTACAGTAGAGTGATTCCAATAAACCTGGGCATTACTAACTACACCAATACACACTATTAGATACTCACTCTTTTGTTGTCTTTTGTTTCTTTGCATCTAATATACACTGACAGCTAATTAGTAGTGCCCAGGTTTATTGGAATCACTGTAAGCTCTCCGGCACCAACTCTTATCCACAACTACTAACATTGCATTCACCGTCAGCATTCACTGCTGTTAGGTAGCCTAGTTATTATTATTATTATTGTTATTATTTAACAAATAGAACAGCTTCATCTGTGCTCCGTTCAGTTATAAAGCACGCAGGAAGTGACGATAGCACGAGAGAAGTGTAGGGAGAAACACAAGCCGTAGGCGAGTGTTTCTCCTCACTTCTCGAGTGCTATCGTTACTTCCTAAGTGCTTTATAACTGAACGGAGCACAGATGAAGCTGTTCTATTTGCTTTATTATATAGAAACTATGAATTTATGGCAAGACATTTGAGGATTCTGTTGTTTTTGAATACAATTTTAGCGAGTGAAGTGCGCGCGCTACTGACGCCAGTTACGCCATCGAGCGCGCGCTGGGTTTGTTTTCTTCAGTATTTTGGTCTTTTTGAAAAATAGCGTCATCAAACCGTGCTCCGTTCTCTGATAAAGCACAGTTCTCGACCAATCAGAGCGCGCGTTTCAATGTGACTATATAATAATATTATTTGTCGTATCTGCGCAGGTGTTCAGTATTAATGGATCGAACTTACCAGGTTCAAGCTTGATCAGTCACTTGTATCTTCGATTCTGTAGCAGATACAATCAAGGAGTTGAGAAAACGCTAACCAACGTTGTACTGTGAAAGGAGAGGAAGGAATATTTGTGACAATTGAGTCAACTATATATACAAGACTCGTTTGCAGAAACGTTGTAGTATACATTTATACAAATATCTAATGAGATGCAAGATAATAATGAGATGCAAAGTGTGAAGCATCACTTATTTTCTTAAAATATATCAGAATCATCAATTTTAGATTAGTATCGCATCCAGCAAGGCTAAAACAATAATTTTGAGCACTATTATTTGCTTAAGCAGTTGTATTTTAGCATGTGTATTTTAGCATGTTTAACATTTTGCATCTCATTTGATATTTGTTTTCAATAATGACTTAGAACAGATGATATATGATAGTACCTTGCTTTGTTTCGGAGTGTTCTGAACATACGTTTTTAGACTGCAACTTCGATCTTAGCCTGATTTTCAGACGGCTCATATGTCATACGCTCTCGCCCTTCCTCCACAATCCCCGTTTGATTGCCCTTGTAGGAAGTCGTGTTCTTGACATCACGATCCTCTGTTTCTTCAGGAGCCAATGAAATCACTCGTAAGAAATGAACCGTGAAAGATGAACACTACGGGGTTTCCTCTACACATATGGTTTATCATGGTTTATGTTTTTAGTATCGTTTGACTTGTTTAATTATACTCCAAATATATATGATATATGTCTTATTTGTGACTGCAGAGCGTTATTTTTTTCAGGTGATACTGATATGCCAAAGACGTTAGAAATACTTCCCGTGAAAGCTAGCATAGTTAATACACGCTTCGATTTGTTGACCCGTTCAGTTGACCTTGTCTAACACTGGAATGCATTCGAAGTTCCTTTCACTAAGAATCCGTCCCCGAGCTCCTTCGGCTTCATAAGAATATATATTTGAACGTACAACATATTTAATTTGAAATCAGACCGATTTTTTCGCTTTTCTTCTGTGAGCTACTCGAAATCGGGCTCATAAAAGCCTAGCGTGTTAATCGTCTAAACTAATCGAACTAAAAGGTTCGCTCTGATTGGTCGAAATTCAAAATAATAGCAGAACACGACTTCCTACAAGACTTCTTACTGTAAGTGGAAGAGATGCATGACACTGCATATTATCGGCGCTGTCCATTGTCACTCTGCTTGTAATATTGGACAAATAATATCAGGTTGTTTTTAAAAGACTCCCATTTGTTCTGCTAAGTTCCGTAAAATTTGTTCATTAGCAACAAAGTACAGTTTATTGTTAGTGAAAAACTTAAGCATAGAATAAAATATTAAATATTTCTTTGTGGAAATTTGGTTTCGTCTTCAATAATGTGAGCTATCAGAGTCATTGAAGCATGTGGCCGCGCGGTAGCGTGTCATTGTTACTGCTCATGCATTTGCATGTAAAAGAGGGTTACGCGTAAACGTAATTATAACAACATACTGTAGATAATTTAGTTATTATTTCGCCCCCTTGATTCCAAGTCTTCCATGAGGTGAGATTGCGAAGCAACATATTCCCGCCGCATTACACCCATCTCACGTTGGCACAACATTTTTAAATAATTATTTTATTGGTAAAAAGAGGCCACCATTACATTTGTCATATAAATAAATGTAAAATTGTGAAGTTTCGTTGAGATTACTGAGGGGGGAGATGTTCAGACCTGGACCCTGTTTTTGGAATTTGTCACTCGAAAACCTGGATTTAATTTTGCAAATAACACTAACTGGATTAACGAATTTTTCAAATACGATCTGATACGATGCAGTCGTCAGGATATTTTGCTAGACGAATGCCGAGGTTTGAAGTAATTAACTATTTTTATTTTTATTTGACAAAGGTTTTCAAACAAAAGACGGTCCTAGTTTTATGAGAAGGATGTCATTAATCAGATTATTGTTCCTGAATAGAGTACTAAAGTGTGACGGCACGAAACAATTAATTTTGCTTTTATACTTTCTTAACTTTAGGAACGGAGCCGAAAATACAGTGATTTGTTAAGGCAAATTATATATTCAACTGGCCATATCTTGACCGCTATTTAACCGATTGTCATAAAAATTGGTGTGTGAACTTCTTTCATGATATTCTATCTGAACTGGAAATCAAAAATTTATAAAAGCAAAAATTATTTTTTATGACGTCATGACTTTAGTACTCTATTCCCGAGAGGAAATGCTAAGCAAATGCTTTTCCATTTTGCATACAGTAATGTTAACGAGCTTCATCAAAACAGCTAAAAACATTTTTTTGTCCACCATTTCGTATCAGTTAGCTCGTCAGTAGTAGAGTGCAAACCATAATCTGGTATCTCCTATAACAGCATAATTATAAGTAATACCATGACAAGAGGGAAATTAGTGATTAATTTTCCCCGAAGCCGAGGGAGAGTTTGTGGAAGTCCCGACGCCGTATTGTCATGGTATTAGTTTGTAATACCATGATCACCGAGGAAATAAAGTAAAATATAGTTCACTTTGTATAACTTAGAGCAGTACGAACTACAATATTTTTCTCAAAGAGCGTTGATTACACGACACTCTGGAGAATTTAGAAATTGTGATGCTTTGTTTCATTTGTACAATGATCGAGTATTTTTATTAGTCAGTTAGGAATATTTAATCGTCATTTGGTCAAAATTCATGGCGGAGAGTTGTTTTGCCTTTGTAAAAGACGCTGAAGTTGACCAATCAAGGGAAAGTGCCCGAAAATACGAAGAAAAAACTTCATGGTGTGCTAACGTTTAGTAAGCAATGGGAAAAGGCAAGAAATAAAGAGTTCCAAGATTTTAGTCCAGAAAAGAAAGAATTCCGGTCTTTGCATATGCGCTGCTCATGCGCAGAGTCGAGGACATAGCATCCCACATGTGTAACTTGGAGTAGAGCCAGCTTTCAGGTTAAACGGAATTCGGAAAGACTACTCTGTCCAAGGTCCCAGTGATTGTTATATGAGGGACATACTGCTGGGGACGATCCGAGTCTCCATTCTCTAATTTTCGAAAAATTGGAGAAGGTAGATTTGGTAGTTTGTATGTCCCTGGAAGGACAAAGGAAACCGAGGCGACTCATGGTATTACTATACTAGGAGTATAGATCGATATTAATAAGTATAATTATGATATATGATGTCAATATACAGCCCTTTGCAAAAATTCTGTAAATCAAGTATCGTATATCAGTATATCCATATATCGGGTGCATTATGGGTAATTAAAAAAGTCCCCTAAAAGATGTTTCGCGCAAGCAACATTGGTGAATCTCTAGAATGTTATGTAATTTAGTCTCTAGTTTGTTGTTTGTAAGTCTCTTCTGATCTGCATATTTTATGGAAAAACTTTGCCGAGATTAATCTCAGCTCTGAGTACATGGGACGGGCCAGCCCGGTCCAAGTATTCGCGCGAAAGTTTGGCGCGAAATTTGCTTTTGTTTACAAAATGGCGGCCGGTCATTTGAGGTTCTGTTTATTTTTTTATGTATTATTACTTCAGTATGGAGTGTTATTTTCTTTACTGCTTCAGCTTCATGGACTATTACATCTATATATGCTTCGTAGGAAGCAAACAATTGATAATATGACAAAAAGTTTGTTTCTTCAATCTTAGTTTTAATAAAAAACTGCCAAGCTTTCGGGCTAAGCGCCCATCTTCAGGGCTAAATGCATAAAATCTAATTACAACGGCTATAAGTATACGAACACAAACAAACGCCACCAAACAAGCAAGCTCGTGCGCAACAAACTGAACAATATGATAATATGTTAGCTTATTCAGCAATATCAAGAAACAAAATTTTTCTTATTTTCTAATTTGCATGTGACTTTCATTTTTAAGTTTACTAATGAAAAGTTGGTAATGAAAGCAACAGAGACCCATAGAGAAGGGAGGGGTGGGGATATATTCGTATCTATAAATGGAACAGCAAACAACACAGACTTCAGGGGTGGATCCAGACTAGTTACAGTAGTTTCCGGAAACCACTCAAAATTTGTCAAGTTTGTGTCAATAATTATATATAACCAAATAAACGAAACGTATTACAAAAAAAAAACGTTATGATCTCGTCATTCTATAAACCACAGGCAACCCATTAATACCAAAATAGCTTCGCACCCCGTATTTGTTACGCGGAAAATCGAAGGCGAACGGGAGCCAGACGCCATCTTGGAGGGTCTGGAACGAGCGACAAAACGAGGGGGAGGCGGGGGCGGCAGGCAACACGCCATTGTTATTGTGAACTACTCAAAACTGTTTTTGATTGGCTGGAGGCAAAGCTTTGTTTTGGAAACTACTCAAAATCGTGTCTGATTGGCTGATCGATACATGTGACCTGATGTGAACTACTCGGGAACTAGTGACAAATAAAATTCCTAGTTCTACCCCACCGAAGTCCTCTGTTTGACTCGAACACAGAAATACAATTCATGGCTTATGTTCAAGTTCCAGTTCCGCGTGGCCAGCCAATTTTTCGAAAGGAGGACTGTTCTCCTTTCGATATTGAAGTGTCGTCAGTACTATTATAAGCTCCTTTTCAGGTCCCAAGAAGCTGGAATTCAACGATAATGTGTGGAGTCCTTGCAATCTTTATGAAATCCCCGAGTCAGTGGAGAGTTGTGGGAAACGCCGTACGTTCAGACCAGAATGGAAGCAGCAATTTCCTTGGTTAGTCTATTCCAAGTACCTTGATGGAGCATTTTGTTTACCTTGTGTTCTGTTTGGAACGGGTTGTGGGCGAAATTCGAGCAAATTGGATAAATTAGTCAAGTCTCCACTAACCTTCTGGACAACCGCCATGAATCGTTTTCGAAAACATTCTGATGGAAAATGTGAGCACAATTTTGCAATGATTGCTATGGATAATTTCCTGACAGTTATGAGACGACAGGCCGTCCCGGTGGTTGATCAGCAGTTAAACAACTTGATGTAGCAGCAAATTAATAAGAATCGAGAGATTCTCTCATCCCTTTTTAAGACGATTTTTTTTTTGTGGGCGAAATAACATAGCTCTTAGAGGCCAGCGAGACGATGACCCAAGCAATACAAGTATTCAAGGTAATTTCCAGGCATTGCTGGAATTTAGAATTTAGACAGTGGGGACCAAACACTACAACAACACTTGGAAACTGCACCTAAAATGCAACTTGCATGCATTTCAAAAACAATCCAGAATGAGATGATAATAGGCTTAGCCACAAATATCACGTAAAATCGTCTAAATATCTTTCCGGAAATTCTCAAAAAATCTTCTAAATATCACATATTTTTTTCTAAATATCTCGAAAAAAATTCTAAATATCTCCATAACATGCCAATTGGTTCCTAGGTAGTTATTGTATACACTTATACAACCTAATACAGCCATATTGTATTATTATTATTATTTATTATTATTTATTTTTATTATTCAGAAGGGAAACCGCTGGACTAAAATGTTGTGGGCATTAATTATTAAGAAAAACAGCCTCAGAAAATGTTAAAATCTATATGAAAGTCAAAATGAAATCCTAAATTTCTCAAAAAATACATTTTTTTCTAAATATCTCGAATGTTTCTAAATAAATATCCCGGAAGCTTCCAAATATCTAAAAAAAATATCGGGATATTTGTGGCTAAGCCTAGATGATAACAACTGTCGGAAATTATATATCGAACAATTTGTCAAAGAAAGCAAGTATTTCTCAATTTTGGCGGACGAAGCAGCTGATATATGAAATAAATAAAATCTCTCTGTGGTCATTAGATTTGTGAATTCGTACAAAAATATCCGAGAAGAGTTTGTTGGCTTTGACCTCTGCTAGGAAGGGACATCTGGGCAAGCTATCAAGCAGTTCATTATTGGCACTGTAGCAGAATTGGGATTATCAATGGAATATTGCCATGGACAATGTTATGACGGTGCAGGAAATATGTATGGACGGTTGAATGGAGCTTCATCACTTATCAGAGGAGAACATGAGAAAGCTATTTATGTACACTGCATGAGTCATCGCCTTAATCTGTGTGTTGCTGACACTTGTTCATTACAACTTGTAAGAAATATGATGAAAGCTCTCAGAATTTTTCAGCAATTCACCCAAAAGACAACAGTACTTTAAAGTGAAAACCTTACTGCCTCATAATAACCATAGTGTTCTAATTAATGTGTGCCGGACAAGATGGGTCTCCCATATGGACATAATTGTTGAACTGTTATGGCCAGTTCACTCTACACTGGAAGATATTTCTTTGAACAGAGGTGCAGATGGAAACTCGAATCACACAGTAGAAATGATGCACAGGCCTTGTTGAATGCAATCACTTTTCCCTTCATCATTACTCTTGTGGTTGTCAGGTATATCTTGGACTTAACCAGACCACTCACAGTAAAGCTACAAAGGAAGGAAATGGATCTCCTGAAAGCAAAGGATGAAATTGCAAGTTTGAAGTCAGCCTTCTCATACTCATTAATTATTCATGAGGTAACCAGCCAACCAGGTGCCCTCAATTTGGTCACATGATGGACCTGGATACCCCGGAAAGTACTGGCGAGAGGAACTGGAATTTTTTCCATTACTTATCATGAGGGACGATTAGAACTAATCGTCCCTCATGACTGTACATGAGTTCTTATCCCTCATATAGCAATCATCGAGATCTTGGACAGAGTAGAGGCAATACCACTCTGTCCGAATTCGCTTCAATCTGAAAGCAGGCTCTACTTCGCCTCGGACTGGAAACCCCATCTAGTCCTCATTCTCGGCTTTGAAACATTGCTTAACAGAATTGCAAACTAACATTGATGCCAGGAACCATGAACTCTATGATGAAGCTGTTAATCTAGTATAGAAGAGTTTCAGTTGAGCCATACATGCCCAGGATAACTCAAAGGCAAATGTATAGGGCCAATATTAATGCCTCAGCCCCATCCATAGAAGATTATTATAAGATCAACCTTACAATAGTTTTCCTTGACTACTCACTCCAACAACTGAACAGTAGATTCCAAAATGAAGTATATGTTTGCTATAAAGGACTTTCATTGATTCCATCTGTTTTAATAGAAAATGACTTGGTTTGGAAGCAGAACATTCTAGAATTTTGTGACTATTACAGACCAGACATTGAAAGGAAAGTGAAAGGAGAATAATGCTAGAGGAGAAGATATCCCTGACAGAGTATCAAACACCCTGGAGTTTGTGCTTATGTGAATGTTTATTCTATTGAGACTATTCCCGGACTATACGAACGCCGGAGGCGTGAGTTTCTAGGGCGTTATGATGGCATGCCGCCCCGAAAAAGTTTGACGTCTGGAGGCCGGAAACACCATTTCCAGGACTTTCAGGCATTCAAATATTTCTGTCCAAAAGGCTCAGTAAATTTAGGCTTATTTCCCATAAAAACGCAATAAAATTATGAGAATTGTTTCAAGCAAAATCGGGATAATCCCGACGAAATCGGGATGGTTGGACACCAGATTCCAAGAGATATATGCTTTTCTTGTATTAAAGATATCACTACTTTATAATAATTTAACTGTTTCTGTGAAATATAGTCATTAACCTATTGTAAAATGTTTTCCATTCTCATTCTTCGTGGATGTAAATTAGAGAATAAATCAAATGAATCACTTTATCCAGATCTAGGACCATGTCTCTATGGGCATGCATCATGCAGTGCTAATCCATTCAGTCTGTCCTGGCCCATTGTATTTCTCAAATAGTTATTCACGTTCCTAAGGGCTGATATGGATCTCTCACAAGATGAAGAGGTGATAGATGCAAGGACTCGTAGAATAGTTGGAAACTAATCAACCAATGCAAAATGCTAGATCCACCCCTGGACTAGGCTCAGTATCCAGCAGCTGGGGTTTCGTGCGCCCGCGATACTCTCCCCCTCAAGGCTGAGCGCACGAGCTTGTCCTTTGTTTTTGTCAACCAATCAGAAATCTGCCCCCCAGTTTTTAGGGGGCATAAATTAATAATGACGCATAAGATTAAAAATGGCGTGATGGCGTGCACAAAATCGTATTAAACCCTCTCCAAACCCAACTGCGTTTTTTGGGGGTATGTGTCGGGGGGGGGGGGGGGGGGGGGCGTGTGTGTGTGTGTGATAGGAAAGCACGTAGCGAAAATTGATAATTTCAAAAAATTCTGACTTGTTCTGAGAATTTGTAGGATTTTTCTGAAAAGCACTACGATAGTTCTGTTAAGTCATGAAAAATGTTTTACTGGATCTCTAAGACTGGAGAAGTTATGGCCGTCTCGATTACTGCTAATTTGCATAAATTCGCTCGTTAAGAGACAAAATGCCTTTTGAGATACAAACATTAGCTTAGTGGAAGTCGCTTGCAAATTATATTCTACAAGATAATTCTAATAAAGCGTTTGCCTAAACATACATTTTCGATTAAAGATAAACATATAAAAGTGAAATTAGACCAGTTGGATTCAAAACAGTAATTTCTCAAATTTGTTCATTTTCGCCATTTATTCAAACTTCACCGATTTTCGCCTGATAAATCTATATGCAAGTAATCTTACCTTATTACACCAATCATTACCTAAGACAATATATTAGATTTGTTAAAGGTTCTGTTAACAACATCAAGTGGCAGATTTGTATAGTGTTTTGGAATGTAATGCCGCTGACCACAAGACAAGTAGTCTTTATGTTGCAGTCTTTGACTTTATCTCCGTTTATTTTTCATTATGCAGTCCTTACTGTTGTAATGTTACGAAACAAAATCAATGGCTAGTATAATACAATAGTGGACATCTTTACGAGTTCCTAGTTTCGTACCATCATCGCGAGTCACGCAGATGGTAATACCAATATGTAAATATGTAAATTAATACTTTTTTTCGAAGCTACAATAATTAACCAATGAGTTTTCTTTTTATTATCAGCTGGCGTTCAGTTCATGTCGTCTTCAAACTAAGCTAAGCAAAACATTCAAGACTTTCCGACTATTGATTTATAATTTCAGTAACGACTTCAAAAGGAACCGAAATGTCACGCTACTTACGATAACTAACCTAGCAAGGACATAAATCGTATTTTCGAAGTCTCGGGGAAATAAAATCTTTATATTGCGACAGAAAATATTATATTTTTGATGAAAGTATGCTTCACAGTGCAAGGGGAGTTTGTTGTGTCACGCAATATATACTTCTCTCATATCTAGTACGGGTTTATAAACCTCTGTAACCACTAAATTGTTCTAGTAAATAAAAAAAATCCCAATGAAACAGTCATTTGTTGTAGTTTCAAGGGTGACTGACATATTTGAGTTGCAAAATATATTATTTCTGGGGATAAGCAGTTGGTAGCGTGATACTGACGTTTTTGGTTAAAACGCTCAAATGACCATCTTCGACCGCTTGTTCGTTACCGAACGAGAGGGATACCCATCGATTTTACGCCAGAATCTAACACCTGTAGATAAAACCCTTCCTGTGAATTGCATTTTAAATCAGATTTACATTCTACTTTTGAGAATTTTAATGTTAAATTAGGTCACATTTTCACGTCGCCACGACGAGGGCAAAGTGGGGTTACTTTGAATTCGGCTAGTGTACTTATAATTTTTCAAAAATCAATGACATTTAACCTTTACTCTCACGAAATATAGTTTAGATCTTGGAGCACAGATTCACACCGTTATTTCTGGAAATGGCGCAGGTGCAAAAACCTGTCATTTCGGTCCTGTCAAAGTGGCCATAATTGGTCCAGACCGGCAAACTCGAGTTTTAGACGGTACCAAAGCAAATAAAAGGTTTTTACAAAAAAGAAGTCGCTTTTCAAAACATGGGTACCAAACCCTTTTCACCCGCAAAGAATAAAGGAAATCTATTTTTTAACACCAATTTGGTCGGACCGTTCTTAGGGGGACTGCCATTTAATTTGGCTTCGGCGACGTGAAAATAAATCTGTGAAAATAAATCTATGAAAAAATCTGCGGTAAAGTGTCGGAAAGAGGCTGAACGCAGAGCTCGGGCTGCTTATAAACCTTGCAGGTGATCCCATGGGATTCAAGCATGCGCATTCCGCGTGCTGTGCCATTCAACGACAATTAATTTGGCCGAGAAGGCGGCCATATTCGTGGTTATTTTCATAATGAGAATACTATATAGTTTTCGCGGATGATTCAACTTATGGGTGGAAAATGATCATTATATATGTATCTTTATTTCCCACCTTCTGAATCACTGACTTCCTATATATTGTAATAATAAGAAAATACAAATGTTGTGATTTCTATAGTAAAATGACTAAAAATATCCCTTATTTTGTCATGGAAAAGATACTATAAAGTTTTAACTTTGGTCATTTATATCGATGTCAGTGCAAACATGAAACATTGCTAACTTTAATTAGCACTAAATAGTGCAATGTCTTTTGTTTTCTATTAGTACTAATTAGTTAGTACTGTTTCATGGCTTTAGTGTTTGCACTCTAGTTAGTTTATTATCTTAACTTTCAATTCCACTTTCTGGAAATGTTGAAGGAATACGCAAATCAAGATAAAGACTAGTTTTGAGTACCCACATAAGGCCATTTTAGCTCAATTCATTTGTAATTCGAGTCACACTCAAATGACCATCATTTCAATCTCGCGCCAAATAATAGGAAAAGTCCTGTATGTGTCCCTTGATTCTGTGCGATGAAAAGTCTGCGTGTATACGTAGTATTTAGATACCCAGATTTAGTAACTATTTGCTTAGAACCTTGTGTGGTACGTACTGATTGATGTGAAAGTTGGCTGTCATACTAAATATTTAATTCTACCAATTTTGCTGGCGTCAACCCGCGTTTAAGGGTAATTTTCGATTAGTTAATTACCCATAATGCACCCGATATATTGATATTTCGTAGCGGACAGAATGTTATATAATACAACTGAATTATTATTATTATTATTATTATTATTATTGTTATTATTATTATTATTTTTATTATTATTATTTAGCCTTGCTGGATGCGATACTAATTTCTGACAAGTCCCTAATGTGGAGTATTTTAACTTTGCATTTAAATATGAGTGTTGTGAATAGTGCAAAATGTTGCCCAGAATTAGTATTTGCCCTTGTTTTCAAAATCATTTATTCTTTTAATTCTTTCAGATCGCTTACATTGCGATGGCAAAATCGAGCTTTCTTGAACCGTTGTTTCAAAACCCAAAAGAAGAACCAGGATTCTTCTCTCTCTTGTCCATGTCATGGATGAACAGGCTTCTGAAGACTGGTTATCAGCGTCCATTAAACGACGATGATTTGTACGATCTGTCGAGCGACAATAAAGCAGAACACATTGCAGATCAGACGAACGATGCCTGGGAAGAAGAAGTCATAGCAGCAAAGAAGCAGAAACGAAGACCTCGACTTTGGAAAGCTTTGTTAAACGTTTTTCCTTGTCAACACTATGTTTTCATTCTTTTACTGAAAATTTCAGCAGAATCGCTGACTATTTTCAAGGCAGTTTTACTCTGGCTCTACCTGAAGATGCTTGGTGAAGGCTTCCACCAAACTTACTACACAATATTAGTTGTGACAAGTTTTTCAGTGGTACTTTTATTGTCTCTTTTATCATCAAACCACCATAAATATCAGTCACTCGTAGTTGGGATGCGTTTGAAGGTCGCGCTGATTGGATACATTCATCAAAAGGTAAGTGTAGAAGAATATTAAACAATTATTGAGTTTTGATGATATTTAGTAAATAAACCCCTTCTGGCGACTGGTATATCGGATGATAATGTCCTGCGGCTGAGAGATAGTCCGAAAAATGAACAGTTGGCCGAGAAGCGAAGCTTCGAGGGCAACTGTGATATTTTGAGGACCATCTCTAAGCCAAGGACATTATCAGCCGATATACCTGTAAGCCAGAAAGGGGTTTATTTATTTTATAAACCTTCGAAAAATTTTCAACGTCGACTTCTAAAAACTTCTAAAAACGTATTCGAAAGTAAAAGATTGATAGTTTTTGAAGATTTTTGAGTGGTTTTCTTGATATTTTGGGTTTTATTTGAGTGACTTTTTGGGCGCCGATTTTGACGTGTGTTCGTAGTTTAGGGATCGAAAAATTATAAAATACTTCAAATACCTGTCGTATCGACGTTAAAATCCCCAAAAAGGAAAAAAGTACACCACATGTATGTTGTACAAACTAATTTACCTACTAAAAATACATTACAGTCTTAAAAAAGTTCAGATAATTTCATTTTTCTCCAAAGTGGGGCATATCATCTCAAAACTGGGGGATATTACCTGACACGTCCAGCGAAATTGTACCACGTGACCCGTTTTAACCAATGGGCGCGCGCGAAAATTTATCGATGGGTTATAACCACAATTATCAATGTAGGGGTAACATTTGCCGAGACATTGATAATTCCGGATATCATCAAAACCGAATTCAATAATTGTTTTATTATACATTGTCTATGTGGATTGACTCATAATACAAAGATATGAGCTATCCAACAACAACAACAAATGAATGGAAATGACAGCTCTGTAGTAACCTACAGATAACAACCAATCCGCTGAAGTAAGCAGGCTCGATTAAATTGCAGATAAATGCCTACAGATAACCACCAGACCGCTGAAATATCGCTGGCGCGCACTGATAGTTAGAATTATCTGTTGGCTCTCGACCAATGAGAATACAGATACTAAGTACAATGTATAATAAATATATCTCATTAGACAGTTTGATGTGTAGTATGGCTGGATATTTTACGAGTTCACTTGTATTTTGACTCGCCGTACATCAAACTGTCTAATAAGAGATTTATTATCCAACTGGCAAAATGAGGCTCATTTACGACCGAAAAATTATCGTAAAATCTGTTATTATCAGAAGAATGCGTGACCATTGTCGTGACATGGGCGTGTGACGTCAATTCTGCGGCTGTTGATTGGTTTGTGTCAAAATCAAGTCAAACTGGTTTTATGTGGCTTCGAGCGAAGTATTTTGAAAAACAACGAATTAATACAAGGCTTAAACTTGCTCAAATATTGTATGTTTTCGTCTAACAAAGTTCATCAAAAGTACAATGTTAACGAAAGAAAGTCTAATCTATCAAGCTGTGGACAATACAAGTGACAAGTGTCTCTCAACACCGAGAATTTTCGTCATGGCCGGACGAGTTCGTGTCAACACAACTAGTTTTCAAAACTATTTTTTTACTGTACAAAAATAACTAGAGTACAATTATTAAGCAATTATTGGACGAGGTTGAGCAACATATCGTGATTTGTCAGTGGCGAGCAGAATAATTATAATTTGCCGATGCCGAAGGCAGAGGCAAATAATTAATCTGCGAGACACTGACAAAATCACTATATTTTGCGATAACCGAGTTCAATAATTGTTTTATCATTCGACTCATTTCTATCAATAAGGAATTTATTGAATATAAACATCAAGAAAACATATTGTAAAGCGAGCTGCCATGTTTACACTGTGAATGATCAATTAAGTGCGCATGCTCAGACCGTTATTTGCAGAGAACATTGCTTAATCCTCACTGCGCATGCTCAGACCGTTATTTGTACGCAGTTATTTGCAGGTCTTTCAGCCAATCAGAACTGCGGATAGAAATGAGTCGAATGATAAAGGCAAATATTGTACTCATATTTGTACTCTACTGAGTACAGTTTGTGTATATTTGGATAATGACACTTGATATTTGCGAGTGAAAAAAATAAAAGTTGTCGATCTCGTAAAGAGGGTTGGCTCTGGCATGGAAAGTCATAAATTCTAGTCTAGTCGGTAACTCGTTATATTATACGGTGACCGAATATGGACCGCGACCTCGAGCATTAAGTTATTATTTTTAAGGAGTGTACGATCTGCCAGGAAACAGTCAAGACACCACCAAATACGCGTCAAACATCTTGGTCGTGGCCAACAGATCCATGGAAACGTTTACACCTCCATTTTGCTGGACCCGAGTTTGATTTGAATGAAGGAGCCATAATCTGAAGCAACAAGTCAAGATACTTCAAGATCATTCAGATTTTCCCAACAAGTTCAAGCAAGATAAATCCGTTTTTGCTTTGTATTTTGGAAAAAGGGCCTAAATGGTTAGCCGGCATCGTATTGAAAGCGCTACTAAGAAATTACGAAATACAGGTATATAACGCTGCGTGTTTGGAAAAGACCTGCCACTCAACTACAGAATCGTTTCATTCCACAACCATTATTAGCGAAGAAAGAATAAGAAAGTTTCTTAATTCCAGAAGTTCCGACGTAGATTCAATAACCAGTGTATGTACCACTTCCAGTAACAACGCCAGATCCACAATCAGTTACATGATCTAGCAGCTGCTCTAATGATGTAGCAAGATGTAGCATGGTATAAGAAGTTTAAATTCTAATCAGCATTTGATATCAGTGGTTTAAATATTAGTTTAAACAACATGCATTTAATCGGACTTCTATTCAACCTTTATCTGTTTCAATAGGTATTTAAAAATACGTGGTCTAATCTAAAAAACACCCATTTTTCTACCTTCATTCGATCTCTCTTATCTGAAATAACGCTTACAGAGCATTTTGTTCCTTATAGATTCTGAGAACAAGGCGCTACATTCTCTCGCAAGTAAAACTTGGCCACATTCAAAATCTAGTGTCTAATGATGTAGACAAAATAGAACGGTTGGTTAAGGTGTCTACATGCCTAATAGCAGCACCATTCGTCATTGTGGCTTCAATTATTTCTTTGTGGATGTTAGTTGGATGGCAGTCACTTTCTGGCACTTTCTTCATGTTAGTTCCGTTGGCATTTACAGCGGTTATGGCCAAACAATTCACCAAATTACGAAGAGCACAAGCACTGTTAACAGACAAGCGTCTCAATATTGTACACGAGATTATCTCTGGTATACGGGCTGTGAAGGCTTTTGCTTGGGAGGAGAATTACACGAACATGGTGAAGACTGTTAGAAGGTAGGGGCACTGATAGCGTATACTGGATATTATGGGAGGAGAATTACACGAACATGGTGAAGACTGTTAGAAGGTAGGGGCACTGATAACGTATACTGGATATTATGGGAGGAGAATTACAATAACATGGTGAAGACTGTTAGAAGGTAGGCACACTGATAACGTATGCTGGATATTATGGGAGGAGAATTACAAGAACATGGAGAAGACAGTTAGAAGGAAGGGCCACTGATAACGTATACTGGATATTATGGGAGGAGAATTACACGAACATGGTGAAGACTGTTAGAAGGTATGGGCACTGATAACGTATACTGGATATTATGGGAGGAGAATTACACGAACATGGTAAAGACTGTTAGAAGGTAGTGGCACTGATAACGTATATTGGACATTATGGGAGGAGAATTACAAGAACATTGTGAAGACTGTTAGAAGATAGGAGCACTGATAACGTATCCTGGATATTATGGGAGGAGAATTACACGATGAGAACATGGTGAAGACTGTTAGAAGGTAGGGGCACTGATAACGTATACTGGATATTATGGGAGGAGAATTACAAGAACATGGTGAAGACTGTTAGAAGGTAGTGGCACTGATAACGTATAATAAGCAATTATTGGATGAGGTTGAGCATCGGCAGATAACACAGACCTCGGTCTTGATAATTTACGATATCATGCGAAAAACCGAATTCAATAATTGTTTTATTAAACATTTTGTATAAGTGAGAACACAATTATAATCAGGTCAATAAATGCTGCCATGGCCTGCATTGACACTGCAAACCTACCGCTCTTTATACCATTGAATCCCGCCTTGAATGAACTTGACAGGATAAATCTATTATCTGTAGCAGATAATAGATTTATCCTGTCAAGTTCACATGCTATCGAGAATTAACTGCATGCTCTCAGCCAATCAGATGCGAGATTGTGAGTAAAATGTTTAATAATGGGTATTATGGGAGGAGAATTACAAGAACATGGTGAAGACTGTTAGAAGGTAGGGGCACTGTTAACGTATGCTGGATATTATGGGAGGAGAATCATAAGAACATGGTGAAGACCGTTAGAAGGTAGGGGCACTGATAAGGTATTATACTTCGTGTTCGTCCACCATCGATCCCACACGCAGTTAAATCATGTTAATGTCTTAAATAATATTTCTTTTTTCAGAGAAGAGGCAAGATTTGTATTTCTCAAAAGCATATTTTACTCCATCAATACCACGCTCTTTATGTCTGCAGATGCCATAACTACGTTAGCAGCAATTACGACCATGATTTATTCTGGCGTCCAATTGTTTTCGAGCCAAATTTTCACACTCACTACAATATTTGCAGCCCTTAACTTAGTTATGATCTACGACGTGGATTACGGGTTTAGAATCGTTCAGGAAGCAATGATATCGCTTGAGCGGATCGAGGAATTTCTTTATGGACGGGAATTATGGCAATTGACAGATGATGATACACAAACTTTTGAGATAATATCTGACAACAATTCCCAGGAACAAAATACCCATAGCACAGATAAATACATCAGCCTTGTGAATTTATCAGCAGCATGGAAGAACGATGAACCAAATATACTTCACAATATCAGTATTCAAGCAAAACATAACGAGTTAACAATCATCACAGGACCTGTTGGGAGTGCAAAGACGTCGTTGTTGATGGCAATTCAGGGAGAGATTCCTCTCTCGACAGGAACATTGTCTGTTCAAGGTAGAAAAGCTTACGTTTCTCAAATTCCCTGGATATTCTCTGGATCCATTCGTGATAACATCGTCTTCGGAAAGACGTACGATGAAGTGAGATACCAAAGGATTCTAGATGTATGCGAACTTCAAGAAGACATCAAGCGATTTCCCAAAGGAGATCTAAGTATGATTGGACAACGAGGTATCACGTTGAGTGGTGGTCAGCCTGCACGTGTTAGCCTAGTGTTACACAACAGAATCACTGATTTAACCTGATACTATTAATTGCTGTATATTCTCAAACACTTCTAGATAAGCTAAGTTAATATCATTAAGACTTTAGTCCCATTATCTCTAGAACCAGATGGTATTCCAGATCATGCAATTTCTTATAATCTTATCATTTAGTCTCCTCCTATTTTGGCATAGACCACACATAATTATCTACCACACCCCAAGACACTATACTTCGTCAGAACTTCTTATTCCTATTTTCCATTTACAATATTTAGACACAATCAGATAACTTATAATTATTACTATCCAACAGTGTAACTTTGTTGCAGTGTTGCAGAAGTTAACTATCTAGAATCTTTAGATTACTTGTACGACTTAGCTGCGTATTTGATAATTGTAATCTAGAAGCACATAGGATATAGCCAATCACAACCCTAGATTATACTGACATTGATATAATGATAGACAATTAGTGCGTCACCATAAAGGTGACCGCACCACAACTTGTAATTAGTCCTAGCCAGCCAGAGCTTGATTAAACAACGATTCCTACCACCTCTACCGAGAGCCTCCCTTAACAATTGCACGAGCAGTGTACTCAGATGCTGACATCTTTTTATTGGATGACCCACTAAGTGCAGTCGATGCAAAGGTTGGACAACGCATCTTTGACAAGTGTATTTGTGGAGAATTGTCTGGTAGACTTCGAGTTCTGGTCACACACCAACTGCAGTACCTTCATAGTGCTAACTGTATTGTTGTAATGAAAGACGGTTATGTTGACTTTCAAGGATCGTACAAAGAACTGAAAGATAGCGATACGATGCAGCTAGACGTTTCTACCGAAGAAGTTACCAAAGGCAGAGATGCTATCGACGATGATGAGGTTGTTGAATCAAATGAACAGCAAAACGTATGCAATGAAGAAGCAAATGATTTTACAGAAGTAGAAGAGGATAGAACGGTTGGGCATGTGTCTTGGCAAGTGTATTATTCGTTCTTCAGAGCTAGCTCTCATTCAATTGCTTTGTTGTTGTTTATCATATTCTACTTGTTTGTTCAAGGTAAGCCATTTGATTACATCGCCTTGTTATAATGGATGACGCTCCACCCTTTCTTTAACTCCCGCCAGCCTTCGCCGTTCTATTTTTTTAATGCACTTTAAAGGTCAAATAAATTGCAATTGAATATCGTACCAAACGTTATCATCCTACAAAATAATTTCATAATTTTAATCATATTAATTATTGTTTCCCTAGTCTTTCTATACTCTCCAAACTTGCTGCAGTCGCGATTAGCACACATGTCACACAATGAACAAGCCAGTCCCATAACTATTGGTACTTACGTTGGTTTGGTCATGGGAGCAATGGTTCTGTGTGGAATTCGAGATTTTCTTGCTTATTATCTGACAGTCAGATCGTCAATAAATCTTCATACAAGAATGACTGAGTCGGTGATAAAATCACCGGTGCTTTTCTTTGATACCAATCCACTTGGTCGAATCATGAACCGTTTTTCAAGTGACACAGGAAACCTAGATGACAATCTTCCCCGACGAATTGACTGTGCTTTAGCTTTCAGCATGAAAGCATTTGGAGCAGCATTTGTAGCATTATTTGTAAATCTCTGGTTCATCGTGGTGCTTATTCCTTTAGCATTGGTGTTTCTCTACTACTGTCGTTATCTGCTGAGAAACTCTCGTGAGATATGTCGGCTGGAATCCATTCGTCGAAGCCCAGTTTATGCGCATATTTCAGAAACAGAGAGAGGACTGGAAGTGATTCGTTCTTTGCAGATGGAGGAGAAATTCACAACAAAAATGCACAGGTATCAAGTCATTCTACATGTATGTATTCAATTTCTGAAAAAACAAGCACTGTGTAATTGTTAGTGGTATGGATTGATGTTAATTAGCAATTATTTGCCGAAGGCGCGCGAAGTCATTTTCGGAGAATGTTCACCAAGACGAAGTCGAGGTGAATATGTAAGGGTTAGAGACTGGTGTGAGTGCTTCACTCGACTAATAACATACATGAAAAAATACTCAATTCTGATTGGCTTAGAGCAGTGCAGTTAGTGCAAATTATCTTTAATTTGCACTGCGGTGCAAATTACTTTTTTTCATAAATATTATTAATTGGTAATCATACGATTTCTCTTTCAATTTGGAATCATTTGCACTCGTTTACCACCACCAAATACACCGACGCACGCGATGACTGTACAATGAACGATAAATTATAAATACTGGACATTCCTCCTTGTCGACTGCCATAACCACAACGAACAACAACACAAATCCTCTGAAGGTGCTATCATACACAATTCTCCATTATTGTCAATACTTTGAATAACTTGCAAATCATTCTACGACGGACTGAGTGCTGAGTAGACATGGTTGGCAAGCGAAGAGACTTAAAAAATAATTCGCATTGAAGATATACAGACTCGAAGTCACTGACAACATCAACACGGCGAAACGGCAGATAAGTTATAACTATAAACACTGATTTGTGCTGGTTTTTAACATGTCAGACAAAAAGTTTAGAGGTAAACTAATTTTCTTTGAATGGTCTTGTAATAATAATAATAACAATGTATTCATTTATGTTGCGCAAATATCAATCGTAAAAATTTTCAAATGCGCATTACAATGGTATACAATAATGTTGTGTATTTTCAATGTCAATTCATGTAAAGTCATCACAGTTTTCGCTCAACGCTTTCCATCGTCGATAGTTATAGAGCAATGGATTAATATAGCTAGAACGTCAAGTAATTTTTCGTTAAGTTGAGTTTTAAAATCTCAGTAGTATATAATAAACACAATACAGCATGGAAAATGCTTTGCACAGTTTTTATTCACTCGTGATAAGTATCTCGCTCGTTCGTTTTCTGATACTTATCACTCGTGAATAAAAACCGTACGCTCGCATTTCCCATGAAGTATTCTCTATATATGAAGTTTTTCTAATATCTGTATATATTATGATTTGTAATTACAGACTTCTAGACGATTATACCAAGGCGTTATTCCTTCGTTTTTCTATGAACCAATGGCTTGCTCTTCGTCTTGACTTTGTGTGTAGTATGTTTGCTATTGTGGTTGCTATCCTCGGGGTCGTAGCCATCACCGATGAAGGTAAAATATCCTAAATATCTGTATATTGTCATGTTCTGCCATCCCAACCTTATTGCTTTCAGCTCTGATCTTAGTTTGTACAAATTTAATTTTGGAACGGTCATAGGGCCCGGCGCACACTATGAGATCAGTATAAACACCTCCCTGGTATAAACATATTCAGAAGCATATCAAAATCCAAATAAAATGTGTGAAGATCTAGAGGGTGGATAATTTCCCTTCACGAATCACTGAAAAGACTAAAACAGAATCGAAAGCGAGAATAAAAGTAACAAAAGAACATAGGATATCGAGATGGTGTAACACAATCAAAGTTACTAGAAAAACATCTATCAATCAAAGTAACAAAAGAACATAGGATATCGAGATGGTGTAACACAATCAAAGTTACTAGAAAAAGATCTATCAATCAAAGTAACAAAAGAACATAGGATATCGAGATGGTGTAACACATTCAAAGTTACTAGAAAAAGATCTATCAATCAAAGTAACAAAAGAACATAGGATATCGAGATGGTGTAACACATTCAAAGTTACTAGAAAAAGATCTATCAATCAAAGTAACAAAAGAACATAGGATATCGAGATGGTGTAACACAATCAAAGTTACTAGAAAAAGATCTATCAATCAAAGTAACAAAAGAACATAGGATATCGAGATGGTGTAACACAATCAAAGTTACTAGAAAAAGATCTATCAATCAAAAGAACAAAAGAACAAAGGATATCGAGATGGTGTAACACATTCAAAGTTACTAGAAAAAGATCTATCAATCAAAAGAACAAAAGAACATAGGATATCGAGATGGTGTAACACAATCAAAGTTACTAGAAAAAGATCTATCAATCAAAAGAACAAAAGAACAAAGGATATCGAGATGGTGTAACACATTCAAAGTTACTAGAAAAAGATCTATCAATCAAAAGAACAAAAGAACAAAGGATATCGAGATGGTGTAACACATTCAAAGTTACTAGAAAAAGATCTATCAATCAAAAGAACAAGAGAACAAAGGATATCGAGATGGTGTAACACAATCAAAGTTACTAGAAAAAGATCTATCAATCAAAGTAACAAAAGAACATAGGATATCGAGATGGGTAACACAATCAAAGTTACTAGAAAAAGATCTATCAATCAAAGTAACAAAAGAACATAGGATATCGAGATGGTGTAACACAATCAAAGTTACTAGAAAAAGATATATCAATCAAAGTAACAAAAGAACATAGGATATCGAGATGGTGTAACACAATCAAAGTTACTAGAAAAAGATATATCAATCAAAGTAACAAAAGAACATAGGATATCGAGATGGTGTAACACAATCAAAGTTACTAGAAAAAGATATATCAATCAAAGTAACAAAAGAACATAGGATATCGAGATGGTGTAACACATTCAAAGTTACTAGAAAAAGATCTATCAATCAAAGTAACAAAAGAACATAGGATATCGAGATGGTGTAACACATTCAAAGTTACTAGAAAAAGATCTATCAATCAAAGTAACAAAAGAACATAGGATATCGAGATGGTGTAACACAATCAAAGTTACTAGAAAAAGATCTATCAATCAAAGTAACAAAAGAACATAGGATATCGAGATGGTGTAACACAATCAAAGTTACTAGAAAAAGATCTATCAATCAAAGTAACAAAAGAACATAGGATATCGAGATGGTGTAACACAATCAAAGTTACTAGAAAAAAAGATCTATCAATCAAAGTAACAAAAGAACATAGGATATCGAGATGGTGTAACACATTCAAAGTTACTAGAAAAAGATATATCAATCAAAGTAACAAAAGAACATAGGATATCGAGATGGTGTAACACAATCAAAGTTACTAGAAAAAGATCAATCAATCAAAGTAACAAAAGAACATAGGATATCGAGATGGTGTAACACATTCAAAGTTACTAGAAAAAGATATATCAATCAAAGTAACAAAAGAACATAGGATATCGAGATGGTGTAACACAATCAAAGTTTCTAGAAAAAGATCTATCAATCAAAGTAACAAAAGAACATAGGATATCGAGATGGTGTAACACAATCAAAGTTTCTAGAAAAAGATCTATCAATCAAAGTAACAAAAGAACATATGATATCGAGATGGTGCATGTAACACATTCAAAGTTACTAGAAAAAGATATATCAATCAAAGTAACAAAAGAACATAGGATATCGAGATGGTGTAACACAATCAAAGTTACTAGAAAAAGATATATCAATCAAAGTAACAAAAGAACATAGGATATACAGATACTGAGTACAATGTATAATAATCATAATTATCTTACTTAACATTTTTGATTTCTTTTTCAAAATACTAATTATCTTCTCTCATAATAATACCTTTCAGCTTTAACTGGAATGTTGTTAACCGTTATCATTGGTGTTATTGGCTTGATTAATTATGGTATTCGTATGGCATGTGAAGTAGAAAACTATATGACTTCAGCAGAGCGTATCTTGGCGTATAGTTGTCTTCCTCCAGAGCCGGGTTACAGCAGACAATCCCTACCACCAGACACTTGGCCTGACCATGGCATGATTAGTTTACAGAATGTATCACTACAATACATTGAGAATGGTGTGACGGTACTACAAAATCTCAACTTGGAAGTCAGACCCAAGGAAAAAGTGGGGATCGTCGGTCGTACTGGAGCAGGCAAGTCATCGTTGTTTGCCGCCATTTTACGTATGCCAGAACCTCAAGGCAAGGTTATCATTGACGGTGTAGACCTGGGTACTATTAATATCCAGGCCGCTCGGAAGTCCATGGCCGTGATATCCCAGGATCCTGTTCTTTTTGCTGGAACTCTCAAGAGGAATCTCGATCCATGTGATCGTTTTGCAGAGGAAGAAATCTGGACAGCACTAGCACAAGTTCAGCTAGGAGACAAAATAGCCATGCTACCAGACCAACTAGAATACAGGGTGGGAGAGTCTGGGACTGGGTTCAGCGTAGGTGAGAGACAACTTTTGTGTTTGGCTCGAGCGTTGCTTCAAAGATGTCGTATACTGCTGATGGATGAAGCAACAGCCAATGTGGACTTCAAGACGGACCAATTCATTCAACATACTATAAGAAACAAGTTTACCAACTGCACCGTATTGACCATAGCACATCGACTAAACACTATTATGGACTATGATAAGGTAGTGGTGATGGACCAAGGTCACGTGGTTGAACAAGGTGTGCCCGCGGTACTTGCTTGTAAGGAAGGTGGATACTTAAACGAACTGATACAAAGTAAAAGACCGAAGTGATACGTTGTCATAGATCCGTGCATGAGTAGCATGTTTGTTGTATTGAAGCATTTTATCCAATCATTCAATCAATTTGTATATTTATATTTTGTAACAATTATTTTTTTATAAGGTAATTTGTCACTTGGTAATAGTTAGGATTAGTATTTACCAAATCAGTGGATAGCAATTTTGGCGCGTTTTGATTGGCTCCTGTAACGAGGAATATCCTTGGCTATTCACTGTTTTGGGACGAAATTCAAAATGGCGTCTCGTTTCGCTACAGTCTCCGAATTTATTTGTTTAATAAAGTGCCATTTTTATCGAACTGATTTGGTAAATACTAAAACAATTATTCCCCTCAGTGTCGGTGAGTAGTGCTGAATATTTACCTTGCTGCTCCAGGTGGACCGTCCGACCGGACCGTCCGACCGAGCCGCGAGTCGCGGCTCGGTTAATATCGACCACTACTCACATCCACTTCGGTGAATAATTGTTCAATGAAGTTCGTATGGTTTCATCAAGCGAAAAAAGACTTTGCTTCACTTCTCTTTGATAGGGGAAGGGGAGGGGTATCTAAATTCGCTAAAAAACGCTTAAAATCGTAAGAAATCAAGACAGACAGTAAGTACAATTACTATATATCATTTCAAGCTTTATTGACAATATTTTTCTGAATAATGTTTCGGGATGCATTCTTCACATACATTCTCTTCACAAGTATACAGACTGGGTTACCTGTGGTGGGACTAGAGATTGCCCGGAGTTCCAGCTGATAATCCCACACGCCGAGTAAACGCTCAATGAGCGTCTAGTTTCATTTTGAACTGCATACATGCACAAATATATATATTAAACTTGTGAATAGTAGTACAGTAGTACATTGTATTGGGTACCACATTGACTGATTGATATGTACATGTATCAAGTAAATAGTAATATCCCAAAACAAACACAGGAAGCCATCAATACGTATAGTAACATTCAAATAATGTAACTATCCACAATTAAACTCCTTGCAAATAAAGAATACTTCTGACTTCTACATTAACAAAGACTAGAATTTACTCCCTTAAGCTTCTACTCGCAGCATTTCACTTGCACATAGCAACGACTAGTTATTAGACTATTATGTACATATTTAACAGTAGTTGTCAGAAGAGAACAATAAGCACTTTTAAGTGGGGCCAGTCATTTCCAAGGGAAATAGTGACGGTTTTGTTTCCCCGAGACCGTCAATGTTCCCCGAGGCTTAGCCGAGCATTAACGGTCGAGGGGAAACAGAACTCACTGTTCCCGTGGGGCCAGTCATTAAGTGTTTTGTTATACCTCCCAACTCAAATAAAGAACTCTGGCTGTATACGTTTGTCATGGTATGAGTTTAGTGTAAAATGTTACAAATAAATCAGTCACAACTGCAAAATGACCAAAATTATATCACAAATCTCAAGTATAAATGCTACGAACTCAGTTCAGTTAAATATCAGCAATATAATAAACTTTTAATTGACGGTCTCGGGGAAACAAAACTCATTGGTTCCCTTGTGGCCAGTCATACTGCTTATTGTTCTGGTTCACAAATTATAAAAGATCACGTAGTCAACATATACCACACCATTGCTTCCAGTACGTTGCTTCTGCGAATATGCATGCGTATTAACGTGGATTGAGTGAAGCGAGTTGAATTATTCCCTTTAAAACAAGGTGAGTCGCGCGCTAATCGTTGGCTTAGATTGATTCTGAAGCAGTCGAAAAACTCGTGTGGAGTTCCTCAGTGAGCTTTTGAAGTACACCAGACTTAGGCCGAGGGCAAACGTCGAACTAATATAAGCTTTAATTCAGTCGAACCTATTTTAATAGGTCAAAATTAGAATTAAAATGTTGAAATTGGCTCATGGTTAGAACGACGTTTTGTGTTTGAAAAGGCGTCTGTGCGTTGTGGCAAAGTCACTACAGAGTCGTAATTTCCGACTTGGCTTGAACTAATCAGTTCAAAATTAATAGGTTCGACTAAATTAAGTTCATGGCATGGTTAGTTCTACGTTTGCCCTAGGCCTAAGGTTGGGTTGGGAATCGCCATCGTTGGGATTAAAGTGAAGGGGATATTATGTAAACAGAGGTCCTGTTTTTATATAAAGGTTCAAACCATAGGGCGAGGGTTTTCATTGAAATTCAAGACCGAGGACCGCAGATATCAATTTAATATCAATAATGCCTACATACTAGTCATACAATGCAAAATACAAAACAATGCTTTTGAGTGGCATACCATGGAATATCCCACTTGTATGTTCTAAGTATTGACTGTGTACACAAAGAAATATTACATCTACAGTTCAAGCCAGGATATGGTCACTTGCAATTTCACATATGCAGTGTCATGCATCTCTTCCACTTACAGTAAGAAGTCTTGTAGGAAGTCGTGTTCTGCTATTGTTAGAATTTCGACCAATCAGAGCGAACCATTTAGTTTTCTCAAAGTGAGGTATGCAAAGAATTCGCACCTAAATGACAGACGATTAGCACGCTAGGTTTTAATGAGCCCGATCAGTTTCGAGTAGCTCACAGAAGAAAAGCGAAGAAATCAGGTTATATTATTTCAAATTAAATATGTTGCACGTACAGATATCATATTCTTATGGAGCCGAAGGAGCTCGGGGCCGGATTCTTAGTGAAAGGAACTGCGAATGCATTCAATTCGAGTGTCTCAACGGGTCAACAAATCGAAGCGTGTATTAACTATGCTAGCTTTCACGGGAAGTGTTGTTAACGTGTTTGGCATATCAGTATCACTTGAAAAGAAATAACGCTCAGTCACAAATAAAACAGCGAGTAAGATGGCAAAATTATACCTTTTTAGGAGTGGAATTAAACAACACAAACGATACTAAAAACATAAACCATATATGTAGAGGAAACCCCGTAGTGTTCATCTTTCACGGTTCATTTCTTACGAGTGAATTCATTGGCTCCTGAAGAAACAGAGGATCGTGATGTCAAGAAAGGGAAACCAGACGGGGATTGTGGAGGAAGCGAGAGCGTATGACACATGAGCCATCTGAAAATCAGGCTAAGATCGAAGTTGCAGTCTAAAAGCGCATGTTCAGAATACTCCGAAACAAAACAAGGTACTATCATATATCATCTGTTCCAAGTCATTTTTGAAAACATTAAGAAAGGATGATATATATTGATAGTTGGAATATACACTCGATTGCAGAAACGTTGTAGTATACATTTATACAAAAATTCAAATATCAAATGAGATGCAAAATGTTAAACATACTAAAATATAACTGTTTAAGCACAAAATATTGCTGAAAATTATTGTTTTAGACTTGCTGGATGCGATACTAATCTAAAAAAAGAAAATAAGTGAATGATGTTTCATGATCACACTTTGCATCTCATTAGATATCATAACGTATCTCATTATTGTATAAATGTATACTACAACCTTTCTGCAAATGACTGTATATATAGTTGATTCAATTTTCCCAAATATTCCTTCCTCAGCTCCTTTCACAGTACAACGTTGGTTAGCGTTTTCTCAACTCCTTGATTGTATCTGCTACAGAATCGAAGACACAAGTGACTGATCAATCCATTAATACTGAACACCTTCGCAGATACGACAAATAATAATAATAATAATAATAATAATAATAATAATAATAATAATAATAATAATAATAATAATAATAATAATAATAATAATAATAATAATACTTTATTTCGATTCTATAGCGCACTCTTCAGAATTGCCCAAATGCGCTTTACATATATACACTATATTTTCAAGTAATAATAATCTTGGTCGTCTCTTGTTGTCATAGCGACGGACATGAGAGATCAACTCATTCTCGCTTAGTTTCGCTTTATCAGATAACTAATACGCAAAACCTATCATTTAAAAGCTGATAGAAAGTGTAAGTTCAGTTGTTTTTTAAAACAACTTAAAAGTAAGTTTTTTTACGATTTTATAGTGTATGCGATGAAAAACTACGAAGTAATCAATTCGGCTTCTGTCTTCAAGTCGTTTGTTGTTACTGTTGAATGACTCGCTTAGCGGCCGACGTGAGTTCAACTCTGTCTCGCTTTAACAGATAACTAATACGCAATACCTATCATTTGAAACCTTATATAAAGTTTAAGTTCAGTTGTTTAGTAAGTTTATGACGAGTTTATATATAGTGTTTATGTATATAACGCTCCTGATAAGAACATAGTTAGTAGAGGGGACTGGTTGGGAAACCCTTTGTTCTATGTTTTCGTTTTTTTCAACCGTGACCATGCACAAATCTTTTGTTTTGTCATTGTTTTGCCTTAATTTGCTATGGTTTGAGCAACTGAACCCAAACGTTTCTTTTGGCTGCCGCTTGTGCGATATACCAATTCAAAATTAAATATATTACAATATTTAAATAAGTAATCCAATAGAAAACATTTGGGTTCAGTCGTTAACCATTTTCTAATGAATTTGAACAAACATTGTGCACGGTCAGGACCCGTTCAACATCATAATGACATCAGGAATAGAACAAAGAAATATAACAAAAGGCTTCCATTCCCTCTACTAACTATAGTTTGAATGACTCTTAGCGGCCGACGTGAGTTCAACTTACTCATTCTCGCTCTGTCAGATAACTAATACGCAAAACCTCTCAAAAAGCAACAAAAAGCATATTATAAAGGCATGACGTTCATATAAATGTTGGTTTCTAGAAGTTCCGTTGATCCATTGATCGACAACGTGTCAGTTTCGCGTCATTTCATGCATATTAATGACGCCTTTACAAATCGTTCGACTATAAGTACATGTCCCAAAAGACAATAGAATTCTGTGCGATGTGAATTGCTCAAGTGCATTAAGGCCTGGGTTTCAAAATGGCTGCCGTTTATTTGATGAGGGGGTAGTCTTTCTCCTTTTCTTTGTAATCTTTTACCTTAAAACTTTGACAAATAATATATAGTCACGACCTTAACAAAAATTACGTAACAGTTTCCATGGAAACCTGGTATGTGACCTTTGAACTCTAATTGAAATATCATTTTATAAAAGCCTTCTGCATTATAGTAAAGTGATTTCATATGTCTGATATTTTTATGGATATGAATAGGGGGTAAGTCATTACTTATAACCCCAACGAGGGCGGTGAAGAAAAATAATTTTAAACAATCTTAAATTGAGAGTATCATATTTCATTTCAGCCTAAATCAGCCTTACCGATAATATTTGCAATTGCCCTCGTTGGATATATATTCTATGGACTAACTCTGATTCACTTGTATAACAATTTCCTGCACATTAAAACGCTTTAATATAATGCAGGAGGCTTTTATATCAATTATTTAAATTAGAGTTCAAAGGTCACATTCCATATTTCCATGGAAACTATCATGTGTAATTGTCAACATCGTGGCTATATTGTAATTGCCAAAGTGTTAAGATAAAATATTACAAAGAGAAAGAATTAGACTACCCCCTCTTGAATTGCGGCGGCCATTTTGAAAAGTTTGAGACCCAGGCCTTAATGTACTTGAGTGTACTCCATTCTCGTTGTTAGAATGCCCACTCAATTTCTCGGCTGGGTTAATTAAGCTATGGGAAGCGCGACTGTGCATCTGGCCGTTGACTGATATATTGTTAGGGGCAAACTACAACACAAAAGAAGTGCTGAGGTGAATCAGAATTGTAAACACGATTTATTGGTTACTTCTCTCCAAAACTCAAAAAGCTCTTGAACCCCTTGATCCCACAAATTCCCTCCGTTATGAAACCATAAATATATTGCTTCGTGACTTGACGAAGGGGAACCAAGGGTGTGTTCCCAGACCGGCACAATTGTGGATGTTCCCAGCGACGAAGCTTTAAGGGTCTCTAACTCTTATTAGGTGGGCGGTGTCCATGCCTGCCCCATATAGATCATTTCCATGGATGTGGACGGTAATAGCCCAGCCCAGCTAGTGGGATTTCAGCTAGTTGCTACAGCTAGTTGCTGCTGTGGTTCTATCGGCTGCTGTTCTGTAGTTGAGGACTAAACTAGAACGGTTGTGCCTGTTGTGGAGGTTGCTGTCGTTGAGCTTCACGCTGCCTTACACAGGCGGCCCAATGTGTCCTGGTCGGGTTGCCGGACAGGACGCAACGTTAATTTGGCTTCGGCGACGTGAAGATAAATCTATGGAAAAATCTGCGGTAAAGTGTCGGAAAGAGGCTGAACGCAGAGCTCGGGCTGCTTATTAACCTTGCCAGTGATCCCATGGGATTCAAGCATGCGCATTCCGCGTGCTGTGTCATTCAAAGACAATTAATTTGGCCGAGAAGACCATATTCGTGGTTATTTTAATAACGAGAATACTATATAATTTTCGCGGATGATTCAACTTATGGGTGGAAAATGATCCTTATATATGTATCTTTATTTTCCACCTTCTGGAACACTGACTTTCTATTGTAATAATAAGAAAATACAAATGTTGTGAGGGTATATGTACAGTTTCTATAGTAAAATGACTAAAAATATCCCTTATTTTGTCATGAAAAAGATACTATAAAGTTTTAAGTTTGGTCATTTATATCGATGTCAGTAGAGTGCAAACGTGAAACAGTGCTAACTTTAATTAGCACTAAATAGTGCAATTTCCATTAGTGCTATTTAGTACTAATTAGTTAGTGCTGTTTCATGGGTTTAGTGTTTGTACTCTAGTTAGTTTATTATCTTGACTTTCCTTTCCACGTTCTGGAAATGTTGAAGGAATACGCAAATCAAGATAAAGACTAGTTTTGAGTATACACATAAGGCCATTTTAGCTCAATTCCTTTGTAATTCGAGTCACACTCAAATGACCATTATTTCAATCTCGCGCCAAACAATAGGAAAAGTCCCGTATGTGTCCCTTGATTCTGTGCGATGAAAAGTCTGCGTGTATACGTAGTATTTAGATACCCAGATTGATTAACTATTTGCTTAGAACCTTCTGTGGTACTGATTGATGTGAAAGTTGGCTGTCATACTAAATATTTAATTCTACCAATTTTGCTGGCATCAACCCGCTTTAAGGGTAATTTTCGATTATTTAATATTTAATTACCCATAATGCACCCGATATATTGATATTTCGTAACGGCCAGAATGTTATATAATTCAAGTGAAAATTATTATTATTAGTAGTAGTAGTAGTAGTAGTAGTAGTAGTAGTAGTAGTAGTAGTAGTAGTAGTAGTAGTAGTAGTAGTAGTAGTAGTAGTAGTAGTAGTAGTAGTAGTAGTAGTAGTAGTAGTAGTAGTAGTAGTAGTAGTAGTAGTAGTAGTAGTAGTAGTAGAGTAGTAGTAGTAGTAGTAGTAGTAGTATTCTTGTCACCTCAGTAGTCAACTTAATATATGTACATATTTTCGAACGCTACTTTTAAGCATTGACACTGACATTTACATTTACTTGATAATGACATCTGACGATGTCGAAACTTACGACGGTCGTAACCTATTATCGCTCATTTTTCTTATTCAATTATTATTATTATTATTATTATTATTATTATTATTATTTAGCCTTGCTGGATGCGATACTAATTTCTGACAAGTCCCTAATGTGGAGTATTTTAACTTTGCATTTATATATGGGTGTTGTGAATAGTACAAAATGTTGCCCAGAATTAGTATTTGCCCTTGTTTTCAAAATCATTTATTCTTTTAAATCACATATCTTTCAGATCGCTTACATTGCGATGGCAAAATCGAGCTTTCTTGAACCGTTGTTTCAAAACCCAAAAGAAGAAGCAGGATTCTTCTCTCTCTTGTCCATGTCATGGATGAACAGGCTCCTGATCTGGTTATCAGCGTCCATTAAACGACGATGATTTGTACGATCTGTCGAGCGACAATAAAGCAGAACACATTGCAGATCAGACGAACGATGCCTGGGAAGAAGAAGTCATAGCTGCAAAGAAGCAGAAACGAAGACCTCGACTTTGGAAAGCTTTGATAAACGTTTTTCCTTGTCAACGCTATGTTTTCATTCTTTTACTAAAAATTTCAGCAGAATCGCTGACTATTTTCAAGGCAGTTTTATTTTGGCTCTACCTGAAGATGCTTGGTGAAGGCTTCCACCAAACGTACTACACAATATTAGTTGTGACAAGTTTTTCTGTGGTACTATTATTGTCTCTTCTATTATCAAACCACCATAAATATCAGTCACTCGTAGTTGAGATGTGTTTGAAGGTCGCGCTGATTGGATGCATTCATCAAAAGGTAAATGTAGAGGAATATTAAACAATTATTGAGTTTTGATGATATTTAGTAAATAAACCCCTTCTGGCGACTGGTATACAGCTATTTCAAAAAAGGTTGGTGAAGGTTTTGTTGCATCTTGCATGTTAACGTTGCATGTTGCATACCAAGCCCGAAATGCACTATGGGCGATGTGAATGGAGTCAGCGAAAGGTCGCAACAATGTGGACTCTGGGAATTTTCACAAAATTTATCTTCGCAATATGAAGCCGGCATATTTTCTTTTGTATGTGCATGCAGACATTGTTTACATATGATCCACAATTCATTTCGGGCTTGGTATGCAACATGCAACATGCAAGATGCAACAAAACTGGCACCAACCTTTTTTGAAATAGCTGTATCGGATGATAATGTCCTGCGGCTGAGAGATGGTCCGAAAAATCAACAGTTAGCCGAGAAGAGAAGCTTCGTAAAATCGTAAAATCTGTTATTATCAGAAGAATGCGTGACCATTGCCGTGACATGGGCGTGTGACGTCAATTCTGCGGCTGTTGATTGGTTTGTGGCAAAATCAAGTCAAACTGGTTTTCTGTGGCTTCGAGCGAAGTTTTGTGAAAAACAACGAATTAATACAAGGCTTAAACTTGCTCAAATATTGTATGTTTTCGTCTAACAAAGTTCATCAAAAGTACAATGTTAACGAAAGAAAGTCTAATCTATCAAGCTGTGGACAATACAAGTGACAAGTGTCTCTCAACACCGAGAATTTTCGTCATGGCCGGATGAGTTCGTGTCAACACAACTAGTTTTCAAAACTGTTTTTTTACTGTACAAAAATAACTAGAGTACAAATATAATAAGGAATTTATTAAATATAAACATCAAGAAAAAATATTGTAAAGCGAGCAGCCATGTTTACACTGTGAATGATCAATTAAGTGCGCATGCTCAGACCGTTATTTGCAGCGAACATTGCTTAATACATACTGCGCATGCTCAGACCGTTATTTGTACGCAGTTATTTGCAGGTCTTTCAGCCAATCAGAACTGCGGATAGAAATGAGTCGAATGATAAGGGCAAATATTGTACTCATATTTGTACTCTACTGAGTACAGTTTGTGTATATTTGGATAATAACACTTGATATTTTGCGAGTGACATAATCTGAAGCAACAAGTCAAGATATTTCAAGATCATTCAGATTTTCCCAACAAGTTCAAGCAAGATAAATCCGTTTTTGCTTTGTATTTTGGAAAAAGGGCCTAAATGGTTAGCCGGCATCGTATTGAAAGCGCTATTTCCAAGAAATTACGAAATACAGGTCTATAACGCTGCGTGTTTGGAAAATACCTGCCACTCAACTACGGAATCGTTTCATTCCACAACCATTATTAGCGAGGAAAGAATAAGAAAGTTTCTTTATTCCAGAAGTTCCGACGTAGATTCAACAGCCAGTGTATGTACCACTTCCAGTAACAACGCCAGATCCACAATAAGTTACATGATCTAGCAGCTGCTATAATGATGGCATAGTATAAGAATTTTAAAATATTAGCATTTGGTATCCGTGGTTTAAATATTAGTTTAAACAACATGCATTTAATCGGACCGATATTCAACCATTATCTGTTTCAATAGGTATTTAAAAATACGTGATCTAATCTAAAAAACACCCATATTTCTACCTTAATTCGATCTCTCTTATCTGAAATAACGATTACACAGCATTTTATTTCTTCTAGATTCTGAGAACAAGGCGCTACATTCTCTCGCAAGTGAAACTTGGCCACGTACAAAATCTAGTTTCTAATGATGTTGAAAAAATAGAACAGCTGGTTAAGATGTCTACATGCCTAATATCAGCACCATTCGTCATTGTTGCCTCCATTATTTCTTTGTGGATGTTAGTTGGATGGCAGTCACTTTCTGGCACTTTCTTCATTTTAGTTCCCTTGGCAATTACAGCGGTTATGGCCAAACAATTCACTAAATTACGACGAGCACAAGCACTGTTAACAGACAAGCGTCTCAATACTGTACACGAGATTATATCTGGTATACGAGCTGTGAAGGCTTTTGCTTGGGAGGAGAATTACACGAACATGGTGAAGACTGTTAGAAGGTAGGGGCACTGATAACGTATACTGAATATTATGGGAGGAGAATTATAAGAACACGGTGAAGACTGTTCGAAGGTAGGGGCACTGATAACGTATACTGAATATTATGGGAGGAGAATTATCAGAACATGGTGAAGACTGTTAGAAGGTAGGGGCACTGATAAGGTATACTGGATATTATGGGAGGAGAATTACACGAACACGGTGAAGACTGTTAGAAGGTAGGGGCAATGATAACGTATACTGAATATTATGGGAGGAGAATTATAAGAACATGGTGAAGACTGTTCCAAGGTAGGGGCACTGATAAGGTATACTGAATATTACGGGAGGATAATTAGAAGAACATGGTGAAGACTGATAGAAGGTATAGGCAATGATAACGTATACTGGATATTATGGGAGGAGATTCATAAGAACACGGTGAAGACTGTTAGAAGGTAGGAACAATGATAACGTAAACTGGATGTTATCTTAGGAGAATGAACATTATGTGAGGAGAATTCCAAGAATATGGTGAAGACTGTTAGAAGGTAGGGGCACTGATAACGTATACTGGATATTATGGGAGGAGAATATAAATTACACGAATATGGTGAAGACTGTTAGAAGGTAGGAGCAATGATAACGTAAACTGGATGTTATCTTAGGAGAATGAACATTATGTGAGGAGAATTCCAAAAATATGGTGAAGACTGTTAGAAGGTAGGGGCACTGATAACGTTTACTGGATATTATGGGAAGTGAATTACACGAACGCGGTGAAGACTGTTAGAAGGTAGGGGCACTGATAACGTATACTGAATATTATGGGAGGAGAAATACAAGAACATGGTGAAGACTGTTAGAAGGTAGGGGCACTGATAACGTATACTGGATATTATGGGAGAAGAATTATAAGAACATGGTGAAGACTGATAGAAGGTATGGGCAATGATAACGTATACTGGATATTATGGGAGGAGCATCATAAGAACACGGTGAAGACTGTTAGAAGGTATGGGCAATGATAACGTATACTGGATATTATGGGAGGAGAATCATAAGAACACGGTGAAGACTGTTAGAAGGTAGGAGCAATGATAACGTATACTGGATGTTATGTTAGGAGAATGGACATTATGTGAGGAGAATTCCAAGAATATGGTGAAGGCTGTTAGAAGGTAGAGGTACTGATAACGTATACTGGATATTATGGGAGGAGAATGGATATTATGGGAGGAGAATTACACGAACATGGTGAAGACTGTTAGAAGATAGGCGCACTGATAACGTATACTGGATATTATGGGAGGAGAAATACAAGAACATGGTGAAGACTATTAGATGGTAGGGACACTGATAACGTATACTGAATATTATGGGAGGAGAATTACAAGAACATGGTGAAGACTGTTAGAAGGTAGGCGCACTGATAACGTATACTGGATATTATGGGAGGAGAAATACAAGAACATGGTGAAGACTGTTAGAAGGTAGGGGCACTGATAACGTATACTGGATATTATGGGAGGAGAAATACAAGAACATGGTGAAGACTGTTAGAAGGTAGGGGCACTGATAACGTATACTGAATATTATGGGAGGAGAAATACAAGAACATGGTGAAGACTGTTAGAAGGTAGGGGCACTGATAACGTATACTGGATATTATGGGAGGAGAATTATAAGAACATGGTGAAAACTGTTAGAAGGTAGGGGCACTGATAACGTATACTGGATATTATAGGAGGAGAATTACACGAATAAGGTGAAGACTGTTAGAAGGTAGGAGCACTGATAACGTATACTGGATATTATGGGGGGAGATTTATAACAACATGGTGAAAACTGTTAGATGGTAGGGGCATTGATAACGTAAACTGGATATTATGGGAGGAGAAATACAAGAAAATGGTGAAGACTGTTAGATGGTAGGGACACTGATAACGTATACTGGATATTATGGGAGGAGAATTATAAGAACATGGTGAAGACTGTTCCAAGGTAGGGGCACTGATAAGGTATACTGAATATTACGGGAGGATAATTAGAAGAACATGGTGAAGACTGATAGAAGGTATAGGCAATGATAACGTATACTGGATATTATGGGAGGAGATTCATAAGAACACGGTGAAGACTGTTAGAAGGTAGGAACAATTATAACGTAAACTGGATGTTATCTTAGGAGAATGAACATTATGTGAGGAGAATTCCAAGAATATGGTGAAGACTGTTAGAAGGTAGGGGCACTGATAACGTATACTGGATATTATGGGAGGAGAATATAAATTACACGAATATGGTGAAGACTGTTAGAAGGTAGGAGCAATGATAACGTAAACTGGATGTTATCTTAGGAGAATGAACATTATGTGAGGAGAAATTCAAAAATATGGTGAAGACTGTTAGAAGGTAGGGGGCACTGATAACGTATACTGAATATTATGGGAGGAGAAATACAAGAACATGGTGAAGACTGTTAGAAGGTAGGGGCACTGATAACGTATACTGGATATTATGGGAGAAGAATTATAAGAACATGGTGAAGACTGATAGAAGGTATGGGCAATGATAACGTATACTGGATATTATGGGAGGAGCATCATAAGAACACGGTGAAGACTGTTAGAAGGTATGGGCAATGATAACGTATACTGGATATTATGGGAGGAGAATCATAAGAACACGGTGAAGACTGTTAGAAGGTAGGAGCAATGATAACGTATACTGGATGTTATGTTAGGAGAATGGACATTATGTAAGGAGAATTCCAAGAATATGGTGAAGGCTGTTAGAAGGTAGAGGTACTGATAACGTATACTGGATATTATGGGAGGAGAATGGATATTATGGGAGGAGAATTACACGAACATGGTGAAGACTGTTAGAAGATAGGCGCACTGATAACGTATACTGGATATTATGGGAGGAGCATCATAAGAACACGGTGAAGACTGTTATAAGGTATGGGCAATGATAACGTATACGTATATGGGAGGAGAATCATAAGAACACGGTGAAGACTGGAAGGTAGGAGCAATGATAACGTATACTGGATGTTATGTTAGGAGAACACGGTGAAGACTGTTATAAGGTATGGGTAATGATAACGTATACTGGATATTATGGGAGAATGGATATTATGGGAGGAGAATTACAAGAACATGGTGAAGACTGTTTAGAGGTAGGCGCACTGATAACGTATACTGGATATTATGGGAGGAGAAATACAAGAACATGGTGAAGACTATTAGATGTAGGGACAGATAACGTATACTGTGGGGGGCACTGATAACGTTAGGTACTGGATACGTATACTGGGATGGAGGAAATACAAGAACATGGTGAAGACTGTTAGAAGGTAGGGGCACTGATAACGTATACTGAATATTATGGGAGGAGAAATACAAGAACATGGTGAAGACTGTTAGAAGGTAGGGGCACTGATAACGTATACTGGATATTATGGGAGGAGAATTATAAGAACATGGTGAAAACTGTTAGAAGGTAGGGGCACTGATAACGTATACTGGATATTATGGGAGGAGAATTAGAATTACATGGTGAAAACTGTTAGGTGAAGACTGATAACGTATACTGGAAGAATAGGTGCACTGACTGTTAGAAGGTAGGCGCACTGATAACGTATACTGGATATTAGGGGGGAGATATAAGAACATGGTGAAAACTGTTAGATGGTAGGGGCATTGATAACGTAAACTGGATATTATGGGAGGAGAAATACAAGAAAATGGTGAAGACTGTTAGATGGTAGGGACACTGATAACGTATACTGGATATTATGGGGGGAGAATTATAAGAACATGGTGAAAACTGTTAGATGGTAGGGACATTGATAAGTATACTGGATATTATGGGAGGAGAAATACAAGAAAATGGTGAAGACTGTTAGATGGTAGGGACATTGATAACGTATACTGGATATTATGGGAGGAGAAATACAAGAAAATGGTGAAGACTGTTAGAAGGTAGGGGCACTGATAACGTATACTGGATATTATGGGAGAAGAATTACACGAACATAATAATAATAATAATAATAATAATAAACATAGTGAAGACTGTTAGAAGGTAGGAGCACTGATAACGTATACTGGATATTATGGGAGCAGAATTACAAGAACATAGTGAAGACTGTTAGATGGTAGAGACACTGATAACGTATAGTAGATATTATGGGAGGAGAATTTGAAGAACATGGTGAAGACTGTTAGAAGGTAGGAGCTCTAATAACGTATACTGGATATTATGGGGGAGAATTCTAAGAACATGGTGAAGACTGTTAGAAAGTAGGCGCACTGATAACGTATACTGGATATTATGGGAGGAGAATTACAAGAACGTGGTGATCAAGACTGTTAGAAGGTAGGAGTACTGATAACGAGATAACGTATACTGGATATTATGGAATGAGAATTACAAGAACATGGTGTAGACGGTAAGAAGGTAGGGGCACTGATAACGTATACTGGATATTATGGGGGGAGAATTATAAGAACATGGTGAATACTGTTAGAAGGTAGGGGCACTGATAACGTATACTGGATATTATGGAAGGTGAATTACAAGAACATGGTGAAGATTGTTATAAGGTTGTGTCACTGATAACGTATACCGGATATTTTGGGAGGAGAATTACAAGAACATGTGAAGACTGTTAGATGGTAGGGACACTGATAATGTATACTGGATATTACTTCGTGTCCGTACGTCCAACATCGATCCCATATGCAGTTACATCATTTGAATGTCTTAAATAATATTTCTTTTTTCAGAGAAGAGGCAAGATTTGTATTTCTCAAAAGCCTATTTTACGCCATCAATACCACACTCACGATGTCTGCAGATGCTATAACTACCTTAATAGCAATTACGACCATGATTTATTCTGGCGTCCAATTGTTTTCGAGTCAAATTTTCACACTCACTACAATATTTGCAGACCTTAACTTAGTTATGAACTACAACGTGGATTACGGGTTTAGAATCGTTCAGGAAGCAATGATATCGCTTGAACGGATCGAGCAATTTCTTTATGGAAGGGAATTATGGCATTTGACAGATGATGATACACAAACTACTGAGATAATATCTGACAACAATTCCCAGGAACAAAATACCCATAACACAGACAAATACGTCATCCTTGTGAATTTATCAGCAGCATGGAATAACGATGAACCAAATATACTTCACAATATCAGTATTCAAGCAACACATAACGAGTTAACAATCATCACGGGACCTGTTGGGAGTGCAAAGACGTCGTTGTTGATGGCAATTCAGGGAGAGATTCCTCTCTCTACAGGAACATTGTCTGTTCAAGGTAAAAAAGCTTACGTTTCTCAAATTCCCTGGATATTCTCTGGATCCATTCGTGATAACATCGTCTTCGGCAAGACGTACGATGAAGTAAGATACCAAAGGATTCTAGATGTATGCGAACTTCAAGAAGACATCAAACGATTTCCCAAAGGAGATCTAAGTATGATTGGACAACGAGGTATCATGTTGAGTGGTGGTCAGCGTGCACGTGTTAGCCTAGCACGAGCAGTGTACTCAGATGCTGACATCTTTTTATTGGATGACCCACTAAGTGCAGTCGATGCAAAGGTTGGACAACGCATCTTTGACAAGTGTATTTGTGGAGAACTGTCTGGTCGACTTCGAGTTCTGGTCACACATCAACTGCAGTACCTTCATGGTGCTAACTGTATTGTTGTAATGAAAGACGGCTATGTTGACTTTCAAGGATCGTACAAAGAACTGAAAGATAGTGATACGATGCAGCTGGACGTTTCTACCGAAGAAGTTATCAAAGGCAAAGATGCTATCGACGATGATGAGGTTGTTGAACCAAATGAACAGCAAAACGTATGCAATGAAGAAGCAAATGATTTTACAGAAGTAGAAGAGGATAGAACAGTTGGGCATGTGTCTTGGCAAGTGTATTGGTCGTTCTTCAGAGCTAGCTCTCATTCCATTGCTTTGTTGTTGTTTATCATATTCTACTTGTTTGTTCAAGGTAAGCCATTTGATTACATCGCCTTGTTATAATGGATGAGGCTCCACCCTTTCTTTAACTCCCGTCAGCCTTCACCGTTCGATTTTCTATTGCACTTTAAAGGTCAAATAAATTGCAATTGAATATCGTACCAAGCGTTATCATCCTACAAAATAATTTCATAATTTTAATTATATTAATTATTGTTTCCCTAGCCTTTCTATACTCTCCAAACTTGCTGCAGTCGCGATTAGCACACATGTCACACAATCAACAAGCCAGTCCCATAACCATTGGTACTTACGTTGGTTTGGTCATGGGAGCAATGGTTCTGTGTGGAATTCGAGATTTTCTTGCTTATTATTTGACAATCAGATCGTCAATAAATCTTCATACAAGAATGACTGAGTCGGTGATAAAATCACCGGTGCTTTTCTTTGATACGAATCCACTTGGTCGAATCATGAACCGTTTTTCAAGTGACACAGGAAACCTAGATGACAATCTTCCCCGACGAATTGACTGTGCTTTAGCTTTCAGCATGAAAGCATTTGGAGCAGCATTTGTAGCATTATTTGTAAATCTCTGGTTCATCGTGGTGCTTATTCCTTTATCATTGGTGTTTCTGTACTACTGTCGTTATCTGCTGAGAAACTCTCGTGAGATATGTCGGCTGGAATCCATTCGTCGAAGCCCAGTTTATGCGCATATTTCAGAAACAGAGAGAGGACTGGAAGTGATTCGTTCTTTGCAGATGGAGCAGAAATTCACAACAAAAATGCACAGGTATCAAGTCATTCTACATGTATGTATTCAATTTCTGAAAAAACAAGCACTGTGTAATTGTTAGTGGTATGGTTTGATGATAATTAGCAATTATTCGCCGAAGACGAAGTCATTTTCGGATAATGTTCACCAAGACGAAGTCGAGGTGAATATGTAAGGGTTAGAGACTGATGCGAGTGCTTCACTCGACTAATAACATACATGAAAAAAATACTCAATTCTGTTTGGCTTAGAGCAGTGCAGTTAGTGCAAATTATATTAATTACTTTTTTTTCATGAATATTATTAATTGGTAATCATACGATTTCTCGTTCCATTTGGAATCATTTGCACTCGTTTACCACCACCATAAATGGCTCGAAAATCGCTCATATGAATTTTTTGGAAATCGCAAAATTGATGTTACTTCGTTGTTCTCGTAATAACTTACCTAAAATCGAAAACCGTTTTGAAATTGGACGAAGGTAACCAGAGTTATGAATATTTTTAACTTGATATTTTTTCCCGGGAAAATGTGGCGGGAAATAATTCATACAAAACCATCGGTAAAATACATCGCTTGGGAAAACTTTTTTGTTTGAAAACATTTTAGCCCCATACTTAGCGTATTGGAAGAACTATGACCTGCGGACATTTTGTTGGTTTTAGAATTTTGATTTTTTGAGTGTAAGTAGTTCAAATAATATTTTAAAAACAATTAAAAAAGTTAACACGTCATTATGACGTCACATATATTTTAAAATATCTCTAAGAGAGTTAATGAACATAAAAATCCGCCACTTTGTAGAATTAAGATACTTCTATAACAATAATCAATGTAAATAAAGTCATTTTACGGATTTCTCTCCCTTCAAACTGTTTTTTTATTTTACCGATGACGTCATAAATAATGACGTCATCAAAATACTAAATCCCTTATAACTCAGGTTCTAATAATCGGAACATTATAAAAAGTTCACCGAAGTGCACAAGATGTTACTATCTTTCAAAATATGCACTTTATTTTATCATTGTGTTTAAACTAAATTTTCACAGCAATTGTAACTTTTTATTATGACGTCATCATTGCGTCAGATTTTACCAACGAATAGTTTAAAATACCACACTACCTTTAATAAAGAAACTCTGAAAGTTGTATTTCATTTCATGGAAGACTTTTGAAAATATTAATGATTTTGGAAAAAGAGGACGTTTTCAGTGAGCGATTTTAGGGTCATTTATGCCCACCGTCTCCCTCTCCCTCTCCCTCTCCCTCTCCTCTCCCTCTCCCTCTCCCTCTCCCTCTCCCTCTCCCTCTCCCTCTCCCTCTCCCCCTCTCCCTCTCCCTCTCCCTCTCCCTCTCCCTCTCCCTCCCCCTCTCCCTCTCCCTCTCCCTCTCCGACGGACTGAGAGCTGAGTAGAGATGGTTGGCGGGCCAAAAGAGACTTAACTGAAAATAACTCGCATGAAGATATACGCGAAGTCACTGACAACATCAACACGACGAAACGGCAGATAAGTTATAACTATAAACACTGATTTGTGCTGGTTTTTAACATGTCAGACAAAAAGTTTAGAAGTAAACTAATTTTCTTTGAATGGTCTTGTAATAATAATAATAACAATTTATTCATTTATGTTGCGCAAATATCAATCGTAAAAATTTTCAAATGCGCATTACAATGGTATACAATAATGTTGTGTATTTTCAATGTCAATTCATGTAAAGTCATCACAGTTTTCGCTCAACGCTTTCCATCGTCGATAGTTATAGAGCAATGGATTAATATAGCGAGAACATCAAATACTTTTTCGTTAAGTTGAGTTTTAAAATCTCAGTAGTATATAATAAACACAATACAGCATGGAAAATGCTTTGAACAGTTTTTATTCACTCGTGATAAGTATCTCGCTCGTTCGTTTTCTGATACTTATCCGCACTCGTGAATAAAAACCGTACGCTCGCATTTCCCATGAAGTATTCTCTATATATGAAGTTTTTCTAATATGTGTATATATTATGATTTGTAATTGCAGACTTCTAGACGATTATACCAAGGCGTTATTCCTTCGTTTTTCTATGAACCAATGGCTTGCTCTTCGTCTTGACTTTGTGTGTAGTATGTTTGCTATTGTGGTTGCTATCCTCGGGGTCGTAGCCATCACCGATGAAGGTAAAATATCCTAAATATCTGTATATTGTCATGTTCTGCCATCCCAACCTTATTGCTTTCAGCTCTGATCTTAGTTTTTACAAATTTAATTTTGGAACGGTCATAGGGCCCGGCGCACACTATGAGATCAGTATAAACACCTGGTATCAGAAGCATATCAAAATCCAAATAAAATGTGTGAAGATCTAGAGGGTGGATAATTTCCCTTCACGAATCACTGAAAAGACTAAAACAGAATCGAAAGCGAAAATAAAAATAACAAAAGAACATAGGATATCGAGATGGTGTAACACAATCAAAGTTACTGGAAAAAGATATATCAATCAAAGTAACAAAAGAACATAGGATATCGAGATGGTGTAACACAATCAAAGTTACTAGAAAAAGATCTATCAATCAAAGTAACAAAAGAACATAGGATATCGAGATGGTGTAACACAATCAAAGTTACTAGAAAAAGATATATCAATCAAAGTAACAAAAGAACATAGGATATCGAGATGGTGTAACACAATCAAAGTTACTAGAAAAAGATATATCAATCAAAGTAACAAAAGAACATAGGATATCGAGATGGTGTAACACAATCAAAGTTACTAGAAAAAGATATATCAATCAAAGTAACAAAAGAACATAGGATATCGAGATGGTGTAACACAATCAAAGTTACTAGAAAAACATCTATCAATCAAAGTAACAAAAGAACATAGGATATCGAGATGGTGTAACACAATCAAAGTTACTAGAAAAAGATCTATCAATCAAAGTAACAAAAGAACATAGGATATCGAGATGGTGTAACACAATCAAAGTTACTAGAAAAAGATCTATCAATCAAAGTAACAAAAGAACATAGGATATCGAGATGGTGTAACACAATCAAAGTTACTAGAAAAAGATATATCAATCAAAGTAACAAAAGAACATAGGATATCGAGATGGTGTAACACAATCAAAGTTACTAGAAAAAGATATATCAATCAAAGTAACAAAAGAACGTAGGATATCGAGATGGTGTAACACAATCAAAGTTACTAGAAAAAGATATATCAATCAAAGTAACAAAAGAACATAGGATATCGAGATGGTGTAACACAATCAAAGTTACTAGAAAAAGATATATCAATCAAAGTAACAAAAGAACATAGGATATCGAGATGGTGTAACACAATCAAAGTTACTAGAAAAAGATATATCAATCAAAGTAACAAAAGAACATAGGATATCGAGATGGTGTAACACAATCAAAGTTACTAGAAAAACATCTATCAATCAAAGTAACAAAAGAACATAGGATATCGAGATGGTGTAACACAATCAAAGTTACTAGAAAAAGATATATCAATCAAAGTAACAAAAGAACATAGGATATCGAGATGGTGTAACACAATCAAAGTTACTAGAAAAACATCTATCAATCAAAGTAACAAAAGAACATAGGATATCGAGATGGTGTAACACAATCAAAGTTACTAGAAAAAGATCAATCAATCAAAGTAACAAAAGAACATAGGATATCGAGATGGTGTAACACAATCAAAGTTACTAGAAAAAGATATATCAATCAAAGTAACAAAAGAACGTAGGATATCGAGATGGTGTAACACAATCAAAGTTACTAGAAAAAGATATATCAATCAAAGTAACAAAAGAACATAGGATATCGAGATGGTGTAACACAATCAAAGTTACTAGAAAAAGATATATCAATCAAAGTAACAAAAGAACATAGGATATCGAGATGGTGTAACACAATCAAAGTTACTAGAAAAACATCTATCAATCAAAGTAACAAAAGAACATAGGATATCGAGATGGTGTAACACAATCAAAGTTACTAGAAAAAGATATATCAATCAAAGTAACAAAAGAACATAGGATATCGAGATGGTGTAACACAATCAAAGTTACTAGAAAAACATCTATCAATCAAAGTAACAAAAGAACATAGGATATCGAGATGGTGTAACACAATCAAAGTTACTAGAAAAAGATCAATCAATCAAAGTAACAAAAGAACATAGGATATCGAGATGGTGTAACACAATCAAAGTTACTAGAAAAAGATATATCAATCGAAGTAACAAAAGAACGTAGGATATCGAGATGGTGTAACACAATCAAAGTTACTAGAAAAAGATCAATCAATCAAAGTAACAAAAGAACATAGGATATCGAGATGGTGTAACACAATCAAAGTTACTAGAAAAAGATCTATCAATCAAAGTAACAAAAGAACATAGGATATCGAGATGGTGTAACACAATCAAAGTTACTAGAAAAAGGTATATCAATCAAAGTAACAAAAGAACATAGGATATCGAGATGGTGTAACACAATCAAAGTTACTAGAAAAAGATATATCAATCAAAGTAACAAAAGAACGTAGGATATCGAGATGGTGTAACACAATCAAAGTTACTAGAAAAAGATATATCAATCAAAGTAACAAAAGAACATAGGATATCGAGATGGTGTAACACATTCAAAGTTACTAGAAAAAGATATATCAATCAAAGTAACAAAAGAACATAGGATATCGAGATGGTGTAACACAATCAAAGTTACTAGAAAAAGATATATCAATCAAAGTTACAAAAGAACGTAGGATATCGAGATGGTGTAACACAATCAAAGTTACTAGAAAAAGATATATCAATCAAAGTAACAAAAGAACATAGGATATCGAGATGGTGTAACACATTCAAAGTTACTAGAAAAAGATATATCAATCAAAGTAACAAAAGAACATAGGGATATACAGATACTGAGTACAATGTATAATAATCATAATTATCTTACTTAACATTTTTGATTTCTTTTTCAAAATACTAATTATCTTCTCTCATAATAATACCTTTCAGCTTTAACTGGAATGTTGTTAACCGTTATCATTGGTGTTATTGGCTTGATTAATTATGGTATTCGTATGGCATGTGAAGTAGAAAACTATATGACTTCAGCAGAGCGTATCTTGGCGTATAGTTGTCTTCCTCCAGAGCCGGGTTACAGCAGACAATCCCTACCACCAGACACTTGGCCTGACCATGGCATGATTAGTTTACAGAATGTATCACTACAATACATTGAGAATGGTGTGACGGTACTACAAAATCTCAACTTTGAAGTCAGACCCAAGGAAAAAGTGGGGATCATCGGTCGTACTGGAGCAGGCAAGTCATCGTTGTTTGCCGCCATTTTACGTATGCCAGAACCTCAAGGCAAGGTTATCATTGACGGTGTAGACCTGGGTACTATTAATATCCAGGCCGCTCGGAAGTCCATGGCCGTGATATCCCAGGATCCTGTTCTTTTTGCTGGAACTCTCAAGAGGAATCTCGATCCATGTCATCGTTTTGCAGAGGAAGAAATCTGGACAGCACTAGCACAAGTTCAGCTAGGAGACAAAATAGCCATGCTACCAGACCAACTAGAATATAGGGTGGGAGAGTCTGGGACTGGGTTCAGCGTAGGTGAGAGACAACTTTTGTGTTTGGCTCGAGCGTTGCTTCAAAGATGTCGTATACTGCTGATGGATGAAGCAACAGCCAATGTGGACTTCAAGACGGACCAATTCATTCAACATACTATAAGAAACAAGTTTACCAACTGCACCGTATTGACCATAGCACATCGACTAAACACTATTATGGACTATGATAAGGTAGTGGTGATGGACCAAGGTCACGTGGTTGAACAAGGTGCGCCCGCGGTACTTGCTTGTAAGGAAGGTGGATACTTAAACGAACTGATACAAAGTAAAAGACCGAAGTGATACGTTGTCATAGATCCGTGCATGAGAAGCATGTTTGTTGTATTGAAAGCATTTTATCCAATCATTCAATCAATTTGTATATTTATATTTTGTAACAATTATTTTTTTATAAGGTAATTTGTCACTTGGTAATAGTTAGGATTAGTATTTACCAAATCAGTGGATAGCAATTTTGGCGCGTTTTGATTGGCTCCTGTAACGAGGAATATCCTTGGCTATTCACTGTTTTGGGACGAAATTCAAAATGGCGTCTCGTTTCGCTACAGTCTCCGAAATTATTTGTTTAATAAAGTGCCATTTTTATCGAACTGATTTGGTAAATACTAAAACAATTATCCCTCTCAGTGTCGGTGAGTAGTGCTGAATATTTACCTTGCTGCTCGAGGCGGACCGTCCGACCGGACCGTCCGACCGAGCCGCGAGTCGCGGCTCGGTTAATATCGACCACTACTCACATCCACTTCGGTGAATAATTGTTTCAATGAAGTTCGTATGGTTTCATCAAGCGAAAAAAGACTTTGCTTCACTTCTCTTTGATAGGGGAAGGGGAGGGGTATCTAAATTCGCTAAAAAACGCTTAAAATCGTAAGAAATCAAGACAAGACAGTAAGTACAATTACTGTATATCATTTCAAGCTTTATTGACAATATTTTTCTGAATAATGTTTCGGGATGCATTCTTCATATACATTCTCTTCACAAGTATACAGACTGGGTTACCTGTGGTGGGGCTAGAGATCCCGGAGTTCCAGCTGATCATCCCACACGACGAGTAAACGCTCAATGAGCGTCTAGTTTCATTTTGAACTGCATACATGCACAAATATATATTAAACTTGTGAATAGTAGTACAGTAGTACATTGTATTGGGTACCACATTGACTGATTGATATGTACATGTATCAAGTAAATAGTAATATCCCAAAACAAACACAGGAAGCCATCAATACGTATAGTAACATTCAAATAATGTAACTATCCACAATTAAACTCCTTGCAAATAAAGAATACTTCTGACTTCTACATTAACAAAGACTAGAATTTACTCCCTTAAGCTTCTACTCGCAGCATTTCACTTGCATATAGCAACGACTAGTTATTAGACTATTATGTACATAATTAACAGTAGTTGTCAGAAGAGAACAATAAGCACTTTTAAGTGGGGCCAGTCATTTCCAAGGGAAATAGTGACGGTTTTGTTTCCCAGAGACCGTCAATGTTCCCCGAGGCTTAGCCGAGCATTAACGGTCGAAGGGAAACAAAACTCACTGTTCCCGTGGGGCCAGTCATTAAGTGTTTTGTTATACCTCCCAACTCAAATAAAGAACTCTGGCTGTATACGTTTGTCATGGTATGAGTTTAGTGTAAAATGCTACAAATAAATCATTCACAACTGCAAAATGACCAAAATTATATCACAAATCTCAAGTATAAATGCTACGAACTCAGTTCAGTTAAATATCAGCAATATAATAAACTTTTAATTGACGGTCTCGGGGAAACAAAACTCATTGGTTCCCTTGTGGCCAGTCATACTGCTTATTGTTCTGGTTTACAAATTATAGTAAAAGATCACGTAGTCAACATATACCACACCATTGCTTCCAGTACGTTGCTTCTGCGAATATGCATGTGTATTAACGTGGATTGAGTGAAGCGAGTTGAATTATTCCCTTTAAAACAAGGTGAGTCGCGTGCTAATCGTTGGCTTAGATTGATTCTGAAGCAGTCGATAGACCCGTGTGTAGTTCCTCAGTGAGCTTTTGAAGTACACTAGACTTAGGCCGAGGGCAAACGTCGAACTAATATAAGCTTTAATTCAGTCGAACCTATTTTTTTAAATAGGTCAAAATTAGAATTAAAATGTTGAAATTGGCTCATGGTTAGAACGACGTTTTGTGTTTGAAAAGGCGTCTGTGCGTTGTGGCAAAGTCGCTACAGAGTCGTAATTTCCGACTTGGCTTGAACTAATCAGTTCAAAATTAATAGGTTCGACTAAATTAAGTTCATGGCATGGTTAGTTCTACGTTTGCCCTAGGCCTAAGGTTGGGTTGGGAATCGCCATCGTTGGGATTAAAGTGAAGGGGATATTATGTAAACAGAGGTCCTGTTTTTATATAAAGGTTCAAACCATATGGCGAGGGTTTTCATTGAAATTCAAGACCGAGGACCGCAGATATCAATTTAATATCAATAATGCCTACATACTAGTCATACAATGCAAAATACAAAACAATGCTTTTGAGTGGCATACCATGGAATATCCCACTTGTATGTTCTAAGTATTGACTGTGTACACAAAGAAATATTACATCTACAGTTCAAGCCAGGATATGGTCACTTGCAATTTCACATATGCAGTGTCATGCATCTCTTCCACTTACAGTAAGAAGTCTTGCAGGAAGTCGTGTTCTGCTATTGTTAGAATTTCGACCAATCAGAGCGAACCATTTAGTTTTCTCAAAGTGAGGTATGCAAAGAATTCGCACCTAAATGACAGACGATTAACACGCTAGGTTTTTATGAGCCCGATCAGTTTCGAGTAGCTCAAAGAAGAAAAGCGAAGAAATCAGGTTATATTATTTCAAATTAAATATGTTGCACGTACAGATATATATTCTTATGGAGCCGAAGGAGCTCGGGGCCGGATTCTTAGTGAAAGGAACTGCGAATGCATTCGAGTGTCTCAACGGGTCAACAAATCGAAGCGTGTATTAACTATGCTAGCTTTCACGGGAAGTGTTGTTAACGTCTTTGACATATCAGTATCACTTGAAAAGAAATAACGCTCAGTCACAAATAAAACAGCAGGTAAGATGGCAAAATTATACCTTTTTAGGAGTGGAATTAAACAACACAAACGATACTAAATACATAAACCATATGTGTAGAGGAAACTCCGTAGTGTTCATCTTGTTTCACGGTTCATTTCTTACGAGTGATTTCATTGGCTCCTGAAGAAACAGAGGATCGTGATGTCAAGAAAGGGAAACCAGACGGGGATTGTGGAGGAAGCGAGAGCGTATGACACATGAGCCATCTGAAAATCAGGCTAAGATCGAAGTTGCAGTCTAAAAGCGCATGTTCAGAATACTCCGAAACAAAACAAGGTACTATCATATATCATCTGTTCCAAGTCATTTTTGAAAACATTAAGAAAGGATGATATATATTGATAGTTGGAATATACACTCGATTGCAGAAACGTTGTAGTATACATTTATACAAAAATTCAGATATCAAATGAGATGCAAAATGTTAAACATATATACTAAAATATAACTGTTTAAGCACAAAATATTGCTGAAAATTATTGTTTTAGACTTGCTGGATGCGATACTAATCTAAAATTGAGTGAATGATTTTCGCATATATTAGAAGAAAATAAGTGAATGATGTTTCATGATCACACTTTGCATCTCATTAGATATCTTAACGTATCTCATTATTGTATAAATGTATACTACAACGTTTCTGCAAATGACTGTATATATAGTTGATTCAATTTTCCCAAATATTCCTTCCTCAGCTCCTTTCACAGTACAACGTTGGTTAGCGTTTTCTCAACTCCTTGATTGTATCTGCTACAGCTGAATCGAAGATACAAGTGACTGATCAAGCTTGAACTTGGTAAGTTCGATCCATTAATACTGAACACCTTCGCAGATACGACAAAATGCGAAATATGAATAATAATAATAATATAATAATAATAATAATAATAATAATAATAATAATAATAATAATAATAATAATAATAATAATAATAATAATAATACTTTATTTCGATTCTATAGCGCACACTCCAGAATTGTCCAAATGCGCTTTACATATATACACTATCTTTTTCAAGTTATAATAATCTTGGACGTCACGAGTCTTTTGTTGTCATAGCGACGGACATGAGAGATCAACTAATTCTCGCTTAGTTTCGCTTTATCAGATAACTAATATGCAAAACCTATCATTTGAGAGCTGATAGAAAGTGTAAGTTCAGTTGTTTTAGCAACTTAAAAGTAAGTTTTTGACGATTTTATAGTGTATGCGATGAAAAACTACGAAGTAATGGCAATGAGGGTTTATCATGTAATTTCAAAACTCATAGGACAAAAAATAGGAAAAATTAATCCGCTCGCTGATTGGCTATTCATGAGATCGTCATAGAAACCACCAACGGTCTATTTTGATTGGCTCTCACATACAAACCGTCAAAAACCGGTTTCAAACCTTCAGAGTATTGAGCGGAAACAACGTAACATGTCGAGTGATAGTGAACATTTCGTTCGTGTAGGCTTTGATAGCGCCGTTCAGTTCGAGTTAGCCTCCAAGTTTCCTAATCTCAGTAAGCTGAAGTCGGTTCACGAAGTCTCACTTTATCAGTTCATCAAGCGACGATATGTTTTGTCTTCGCAGAACGCCGCCAGCAATCACAGCTGAAATAATACAATAATCGTTTTTCCCCCAATAAACAGAACACGATCTCTGGCGTTTCGAACGAGTGTCCCCTATGTTTATTTTGATCCATTCGCTGCACCACGTGAAACGTGACACATGCAAATTAGTCCTGGCAATAAAACCGGTTTGACAGGAAGTGAACTCTAAAGCGAGGCTGCCCGTTGGAGATGTCTCGAGTGGCCAGAGGTTTGTGGAGTGAACTTTCTCAGCAATATACATTTAGCACGAAAAATTACTCTCTAAATCGTGAAACTTCTCAAAACCTCTGGCACCCAGGGTAGGTCGGGACCCGTTCAACATCGTAATGACATCAGGACTAGAACAAAGAAATATAACAAAAGGCTTCCTTTCCCTATACTAACTATGGTCACTATGGTTTGAATGACTCTTAGCGGCCGACGTGAGTTCAACTAATTTTCGCTAAATCAGATAACTAATACGCAAAAACCTCTCAAAATGCAGCAAAAAGCATATTATAAAGGCATGACGTTCATATATATGTTGGTTTCTAGAAGAGCCGTTGATCCATTGATCGACAGCGTTTCAGTTTCGCGTCATTTCATGCATATTAATGACGCCTTTGCAAATCGTTCGACTGTAAGTACATGTCCCAAAACACAATAGAATTCTGTGCGATGTGAATTGTACTCCATTCTCATTATTAGAATGCCCACTCATTGTCTCGGCTGGGTTAATTAAGCTATGGGAGGCGCGACTGTGCATCTGGCCTTTGACTGATATATTGTCAGGGGCAAACTACACACAAAAGAAGTGCTGAGGCGAATCAGAATTGTTAACCTGATTTATTGGTTACTTCTCTCCAAAACTCAAAAAAATCCTGAACCCCTTGATCCCCCAAATTCCCTCCGTTATGAAGCCATAAATATCTTGCTTCGTGACTTGACGAAGGGGAACCAAGCGTGTGTTCCCAGACCGGCACAAAATTGTGGATGTTCCCAGCGGGCGATGTCCATACATGCCTGCCCCATATAGATCATTTCCATGGACGTGGACGGTAATAGCCCAGCCCAGCTAGTGGGATTTCCCTCCCAATCACACCAACGTTCCCTATTGGGATGTGCCAAGCAATTAACCAATGCAAAATGGAAGTCTTCGGCAGGGTGGCCTAAAACCCTGCCAACACGAACTGTTAATAGTACACGGGAGAGAAATGTCCACTAGCATAACATATAAAGTTAAAGCTATTGTAACACTAGTTCAATAAACTCAAGGGAGTTGATTGTCCTTGTTGGTTCAACGTTGGACTAAGTTATTTTATGAATAGCGCCTCAGATATTTTTCTCTTCCGGTTTTGTGTAAAGTTTTGCCCTAAGATACTAAAGTGATCTCTGCATGCCGGGGTGTGGTCTAACTTCTTCGAATGTTTTAGGATGGATGAATTTTTGTCTCTTCCACTGTGGTCTTTTACCCGCTCGTCCAATCTCCTGGCCGTTTCTCCTACGTAGAACTCCATGCAATTCTCATTTGGGCATGCTACCTTGTAAACTACATCATGTTTATGTTCCAACAGCGTTTTATCTTTAACGGGAAAACGGGATGAACGTTTTCGTGCTTGGTAGATGATTGATGTTTTGACATTGGGAGGGATGCTACTCTCAACTAGACGTTTGAGCTTTCTAACCATTTGCGTACCTTTTTCTCCCATGTAGGGGAGAATGAGGGAGATCTTATTCTGGTCCGTTGTTGTTGTGTTCACTTGATGTTGTGCTTGAGGGTTGATTGTTGTCTGGTATCGTTTTGCTCTTACCTCATCAATGATGTTGTTGATAAACCGATATATATCCATTGATATCATGAAACGTTTTTCTGAGGTGGTTGAGCTCGGCATCTAGAGCTTGCTCGTTGGAGGAAACCACAAAGGCACGTTTAATCAAACCTCTGAGGGTACCTCGCTTCCATGCCATTGGTGCTTCAGTTTCCCAATGAATGTAAAGGTCTGTATGCGTCTTCTTTCTATAGACGGAAGTCTCAAATTTGTTGTCTCTCCAGGTTATTTTGATATCCAAGAACGGCATAGTATTGTCTTCCGATAGTTCGTATGTAAACTGAATTTTGTTATCAAATCCATTGAGTTCTTGTAGTACACGGTCAATGTCATTGTGCTTTATATACGCAAGTGTGTCATCAACGTATCTCTTCCATCCCCAGAGCATAGGATCTAGTTTTGGAATAATTTGCTGTTCCAACTCAACCATGTATATGTTGGCGAGAACAGGTCCAAGCGGATATCCCATCGCTATACCATCTGTAAAGGGGCAGCGTCAAGCGCCTCACGCATGCGCATTAAAATCAAAACTATAACATTCGGTTGAGAAGCCTACCTTGCCCGGTAGCGAGTTACAAAACCCCCCTAAAACCGTTCTAATCGTTAAATAAATGACCTACAGGACTCATGTAGATACTAATCTATATTTAGAAAGCAATTTCAGAACTTCAAAATATCAAAAGGACTGAATTCAAGAAGTGAATTCACGGCGATATCATTTTCCAACGGCCGATCAAATAAGACACAGGAAGCCCAACACATAAGTAGATGGTGGGAAGCTCACCGGGTTTACAAGTAGTTCTACGTGAGTTTTTCTCTTCAAAATTCATGAACAGTACTGCACCTACGATTGATGATCAAGATTCCTTCGCAATCGACCAGAATTGCCGGTTTACAATTCGGTTTTCTTCACTCGAGGATGATGGCGGCCTGCCTCTCTACGGCTGTTCGACACTTTTTTCAACGGCTTCAAGGTCAGTTCTAAGATGAAATAATCCCCACTAGGAATTGTTGAAAATGAAGAACATGCTTTGAATTATTACTAGTGATCCATTAGACGCTTGAACAAACATGATTAAGGTCGATGGAAACGGATTGAAAACATCGATAATAATAAAAGTCCACGGTGGACTTTTATTATTTCTCGCTTCTTCGTAGCCAGGCTTACGCGGTCATATTGGTTGACACTGCCCCTTTAAACATGAAGTGGACGTTCCTATTGCTTAAAATAAACAACTTTTTTAGCTCTTCCCGAGATAGCAGGGTGTTAATCTCCTTCTTCTCATAGATTATGCGTATATTTATATCGATGGTTTTGTTGAGGGGAACGTTTGTAAATAAAGCTGTGACGTCAAAGCTAATCATTTCAAAGCCATCAGGTAGTTTCTCTGCATGAAGTCTTTGATGAGGTCTTCCGTGCTGCTAATGGTAAATACAGACTTTGCCAATGGAGATAATAACTTTGTTAGATATTTGGCTACTTGGTAAGTTGCAGTACCAATGTTGGAAATTATTGGACGCAATGTCAGCTTTTCTATTCCTTCGCCTTGTTTCAATTTGTGAACTTTCGCCGGCCATTCCGTAAAAGACACCTGGTTTGGAATCTGTTGGGTAAAGCATTCGATATTCTGCATCGTCAAACTTAGATTTAATTTTACTCAGAAACCATTGTACCATTCCTTCCGTTTTGTTGGTTGGATCATGATCTAAGCGTTGGAATTGTTCTTTGTCTAATATATCATTACATTTCCTCAGATATTCTGGTCGGTCCATCAGTACTACTCCTCTTCGGATCACTTTTTCATATTTGTATGGGACCCTGATATTAGAGTAGTTTTGACAGATGCTTCTGATTTTCGTTTTTAGGTTTGTCTGTTGTAGTTCGTCTGTTAGATGCTTGGTATATTTGACTAAATAATATAATATATACTAAGTCTTGATAGAATGTTTCAAATTCTGTTTGGATCTTATTACGGTTGCTCGGGCTAGATATATGTTGGTCTAAGCTGAACGAGAGAGCCATTTTCTCCTCCAACGATAATGTCTGTGGACCCATTGTTTCCTCTTACCGTTAATGGTTTTCCTCAGTGCTCGATTTATAACAGTATGGATGAAGAAACCAACATGATCCAGTAGTTCTTTTGATACCGTCTTAATTGATTGTTTCAAGGTACGTTTCTGGCTGTGTTTACGACGGGTTTCAATGTCCAACAATAATCTACAGATCTTGGTGCGTACCTTTCGAGGAACAGGGATACTGAGTTTAGGTCGTGTGAACTTCGGTAGTAGCTTCTCTCTTTTGCAGGTAACAAGAAATTCAATGTCACACTCAACTTTTGCTACTTTAGTACGTTGTCTTTCAAGAAAACGCACTTTAGCACTTTATTTCAATTCTATAGCGCACTCTCCAGAATTGCCTAAATGCGCTTTACATATATATACAATTCAATAAGTCTGCGTGTATACGTAGTATTTAGATATCCAGATTTAGTAACTATTTGCTTAGAACCTTGTATGGTACTGATTGATGTGAAAGTTGTCTGACGTACTACACATTTAATTCTACCAATTTTGATGGCGGCCAGAATTTTATATAATACAACTGTTTAAGCGGCACAAAATAGTGCTGAAAAATATTGTTTTAGCCTTGCTGGATGCGATACTAATTTCTGACAAGTCCCTAATGTGGACACATTTAAGTATGAGTGTTGTGAATGGTGCAAAATGTTGCCCAGAATTAGTATTTGCCCTGGTTTTCAAAATCATTTATTCTTTTACATATTTTTCAGATCGCTCACATTGCGATGGCAAAATCGAGTTTTCTTGAACCGTTTTATCAAAACCCAAAGGAAGAAGCAGGATTCTTCTCTCTCTTGTCCATGTCATGGATGAACAGGCTTCTGAAGACTGGTTATCAGCGTCCATTAAACGATGATGATTTGTACGATCTGTCGAGCGACAATAAAGCAGAACACATTGCAGATCAGACGAACGATGCCTGGGAAGAAGAAGTCATAGCAGCAAAGAAGCAGAAACGAAGACCTCGACTTTGGAAAGCTCTGTTAAACGTTTTTCCTTGTCAACACTATGTTGTCATTCTGTTACTGAGATTTTCAGCAGATTCGCTGACTATTTTCAAGGCAGTTTTACTATGGCTCTACCTGAAGATGCTTGGTGAAGGCTTCCACCAAACTTACTACACAATATTAGTTGTGACAAGTTTTTCTGTGGTACTTTTATTGTCTCTTCTATCATCAACCACCATAAATATCAGTCACTCGTAGTTGAGATGCGTTTGAAGGTCGCGCTGATTGGATGCATTCATCAAAAGGTAAGTGTAGAGGAATATTAAACAATTATTGAGTTTTGATGATATCCGCAATTATCAATGTAGAGGTAACATTTGCCGAGACATTGATAATTCCGGATATCATCAAAACCGAATTCAATAATTGTTTTATTATACATTGTCTATGTGGATTGACTCATAATACAAATATATGAGCTATCCAACAACAACAACAAATGAATGAAAATGACAGCTCTGTAGTAACCTACAAATAACAACCAATCCAACTGCCTACAAATAATATAACCACCAGACCGCTTAAATATCGCTGGCGCGCACTGATAGTTAGAATTATCTGTAGGCTCTCGACCAATGAGAATACAGATACTGAGTACAGTCTATAATAACACTTGATATTTGCGAGTGAAAAAATAAAAGTTGTCGATCTCGCAAAGATGGTTGGCTCTGGCATGGAAAGTCATAAATTCTAGTCTTTATGAATAAATTAGTCATATTTTTCCCCCATCATAGTGTCTGAATAGTGACTGAATACTTACCGAAAGCTACATTTTACAGCAAGCAGTATGTATACGTCTTTATTTATTTATTTATTTAACGTCGGTAACTCGTTATGTACATATGGTGGCCGAATACGGACCGCGACATCGAGCATTAAGTTATTATTATTGAGGAGTGTACGATCTGCCAGGAAACAGCAAAGACACTACCAAATACGCGTCAAACATCTTGGTCGTATGATGGCATGGTATAGGAAGTTTAAAATATCAGCATTTGATATCAGTGGTTTAAATATTAGTTTAAACAACATGCATTTAATCGGACTTCTATTCAACCTTTATCTGTTTCAATAGGTATTTAAAAATACGTGAACTAATCTAAAAAGCACCCATATTTCTACCTTCATTCGATCTCTCTTATCTGAAATAATGCATACAGAGCATTTTGCTTCTTATAGATTCTGAGAACAAGGCGCTACATTCTCTCGCAAGTGAAACTTGGCCACATTCAAAATCTAGTTTCTAATGATGTAGAAAAAATAGAAGAGCTGGTTATGATGTCTACATTCCTAATATCATCACCATTCGTCATTGTGGCTTCAATTATTTCTTTGTGGATGTTAGTTGGATGGCAGTCACTTTCTGGCACTTTCTTCATGTTAGTTCCCTTGGCATTTACCGCGGTTATGGCCAAACATTTCACCAAATTACGAAGAGCACAAGCACTGTAAACAGACAAGCGTCTCAATATTGTACACGAGATTATCTCTGGTATACGAGCTGTGAAGGCGTTTGCATGGGAGGAGAATTACAAGAACATGGTGAAGACTGTTAGAAGGTAGGGGCAATGACAACTTATACTGGATATTATGGGAGGAGAATTATTAGAACATGGTGAAGACTGTTAGAAGGTATAGGGGCACTGATAACGTATACTGGATATTATGGGAGAAGAATTACAAGAACATGGTGAAGACTGTTAGGAGGTATAGGGGCACTGATAACGTATACTGGATATTATCGGAGAAGAATTACAAGAACATGGTGAAGACTGTTAGAAGGTAAGGGCACTGATAAAAGTATACTGGATATTATGGGAGGAGAATTATAAGAACATGGTGAAGTCTGTTAGAAGGTAGGGGCACTGATAACGTATATTGGATATTATGGGAGGAGAATTACACGAACATGGTGAAGACTGTTAGAAGGTAGGGGCACTGATAAAAGTATACTGGATATTATGGGAGGAGAATTACACGAACATGGTGAAGAATGTTAGAAGGTAGGGGCACTAATAATGTATACTGGATATTATGGGAGGAGAATTATAAGAACATATGGTGAAGACTGTTAGAAGGTAGAGGCAATGATAATATATACTGGATATTATGGGAGAAGAATTACAAGAACATGGTGAAGTCTGTTAGGAGGTTGGGGCACTGATAACGTATACTGGATATTATGGGAGGAGAATTACACGAACATGGTGAAGACTGTTAGAAGGTAGGGGCACTGATAAAAGTATACTGGATATTATGGGAGGAGAATTACACGAGCATGGTGAAGACTGTTAGAAGGTAAGGGCACTAATAACGTATACTGGATATTATGGGAGGAGAATAACACGAACATGGTGAAGACTGTTAGAAGGTAGGGGCACTGATAACGTATACTGGATATTATGGGAGGTGAATTATACCAACATGGTGAAGACTGTTAGAAGGTAGGGGCACTGATAACGTGTACTGGATATTATGGGAGGAGAATTACACGAAGATGGAGAAGACTGTTAGAAGGTAGGGGAACTGATAACGTATTCTGGATATTATGGGAGGAGAATTACACGAACATGGTGAAGATTGTTAGAAGGTAGGGGCACTGATAACGTATACTGAATATTATGTGAGGTATATTATAAGAACATGGTGATGACAGTTAGAAGGTAGGGGCACTAATAATGTATACTGGATATTATGGGAGGAGAGTTATAAGAACATGGTGAAGACTGTTAGAAGGTATAGGGGCACTGATAACGTATACTGAATATTATGGGAGGTGAATTATAAGAACATGGTGATGACAGTTAGAAGGTAGGGGCACTAATAATGTATACTGGATATTATGGTAGGAGAGTTATAAGAACATGGTGAAGACTGTTAGAAGATAGGGGCACTGATAACGTATACTGAATAATATGGGAGGTGAATTATAAGAACATGGTGATGACAGTTAGAAGGTAGGGGCACAAATAATGTATACTGGATATTATGGTAGGAGAATTATAAGAACATCGTGAAGTCTGTTAGAAGGTAGGGGCACTGATAACGTATAGTAGATATTATGGGAGGGGAATTATAAGAACATGGTGGAGACTGTTAGAAGGTAGGGGCACTGATAACGTATACTGGATATTATGGGAGGAGAATAACACGAACATGGTGAAGACTGTTAGAAGGTAGGGGCACTGATAACGTATACTGGATATTATGGGAGGTGAATTATACCAACATGGTGAAGACTGTTAGAAGGTAGGGGCACTGATAACGTATACTGGATATTATGCGAGGTGAATTATACGAACATGGTGAAGACTGTTAGAAGGTAGGGCCACTGATAACGTATACTGGATATTATGGGAGGAGAATTACAAGAACATGGTGAAGACTGTTAGAAGGTAGGGGCACTGATAACGTATACTGAATATTATGGGAGGTGAATTATAAGAACATGGTGATGACAGTTAGAAGGTAGGGGCACTAATAATGTATACTGGATATTATGGGAGGAGAATTATAAGAACATGGTGAAGACTGTTAGAAGGTAGGGATACTGATAACGTATACTGGATATTACGGGAGGAGAATTACAAGAACATGGTGGAGACTGTTAGAAGGTAGGGGCACTGATAACGTATAGTAGATATTATGGGAGGAGAATTATAAGAACATGGTGGAGACTGTTAGAAGGTAGGGGCACTGATAACGTATACTGGATATCATGGGAGGAGAATTATAAGAAGATGGTGAAGACTGTTAGAAGGTAGGGGCACTGATAACGTATACTGGATATTATGGGAGGAGAATTATAAGAACATCGTGGAGTCTGTTAGAAGGTAGGGGCACTGATAACGTATACTGGATATTATGGGAGGAGAATTATAAGAACATCGTGAAGTCTGTTAGAAGGTAGGGGCACTGATAACGTATACTGGATATTATGGGAGGAGAATTACACGAACACGGTGAAGACTGTTAGAAGGTAGGGGCACTGATAACGTATACTGGATATTGTGCGAGGAGAATTATAAGAACATGGTGAAGATTGTTAGATGGTAGGGACACTGATAATATATACTGGATATTACTTCGTGTCCGTACGTCCAACATCGATCCCATACGCAGTTAGATCATTTGAATGTCTTAAATAATATTTCTTTTTTCAGAGAAGAGGCAAGATTTGTATTTGTCAAAAGCATATTTTACTCCATCAATACTACACTCCTTATGTCTGCAGATATGCTATAACTACGTTAATAGCAATTACGACCACGATTTATTCTGGCGTCCAATTGTTTTCGAGTGAAATTTTCACACTCACTACAATATTTGCAGACCTTAACTTAGCTATGATCTACAACGTGAATTACGGGTATAGAATCGTTCAGGAAGCCATGATATCACTTGAGCGGATCGAGCAATTTCTTTATGGACGAGAATTATGACATTTGACAGATGATGATACACAAACTACTGAGATAATATTAGACAACAATTGCCAGGAACAAAATACCCATAACACAGACAAATACATCAGCCTTGTGAATTTATCAGCAGCATGGAATAACGATGAACCAAATATACTTCACAATATCAGTATTCAAGCAACACATAACGAGTTGACAATCATCACAGGACCTGTTGGGAGTGCAAAGACGTCGTTGTTGATGGCAATTCAGGGAGAGATTCCTCTCTCGACAGGAACATTATCTGTTCAAGGTACAAAAGCTTACGTTTCTCAAATTCCCTGGATATTCTCTGGATCCATTCGTGAAAACATCGTCTTCGGCAAGACGTACGATGAAGTGAGATACCAAAGGATTCTAGATGTATGCGAACTTCAAGAAGACATGAGGCGATTTCCCAAAGGAGATCTAAGTATCTAAGTATGATTGGACAACGAGGTATCATGTTGAGTGGTGGTCAGCGTGCACGTGTTAGCTTAGCACGAGCAGTGTACTCAGATGCTGACATCTTTTTAATGGATGACCCACTAAGTGCAGTCGATGCAAAGGTTGGGCAACGCATCTTTGACAAGTGTATTTGTAGAGAATTGTCTGGTCGTCTTCGAGTTCTGGTCACACACCAACTGCAGTACCTTCATAGTGCTAACTGTATTGTTGTAATGAAAGACGGTTATGTTGACTTTCAAGGATCGTACAAAGAACTAACAGATAGTGATAAGATGCAGCTGGACGTTTCTACCGAAGAAGTTACCAAAGGCAAAGATATCGACGATAATGTGGTTGTTGAACTAAATGAACAGAAAAACGTATGCAATGAAGAAGCAAATGACTTTGCAGAAGTAGAAGAGGATAGAACAGTTGGGCATGTGTCTTGGCAAGTGTATTGGTCGTTCTTCAGAGCTAGCTCACATTCCATTGCTTTGTTTTCGTTTATCATATTCTACTTCTTTGTTCAAGGTAAGCCATTTGATTACATCGCCTTGTTATAATGGATGAGGCTCCACCCATTCTTCAACTCCCGTCAGCCTTCACCGTTCGATTTTGAATTGCACTTTAAAGGTCAAATAAATTGCAATTGAATATCGTACCAAGCGTTATCATCCTACAGAATAATTTCATAATTTTAATTATATTAATTATTGTTTCCCTAGCCTTTCTCTACTCTCCAAACTTGTTGCAGTCGCGATTAGCCCACATGTCACACAATCAACAAGCCAGTCCTACAACTATTGGTACTTACGTTGGTTTGGTCATGGGAGCAATGGTTCTATGTGGAATTCGAGATTTTCTTGCTTATTATTTGACAGTCAGATCGTCAAGAAATCTTCATACAAGAATGACTGAGTCGGTGATAAAATCACCGGTGCTTTTCTTTGATACGAATCCACTTGGTCGAATCATGAACCGTTTTTCAAGTGACACAGGAAACCTAGATGACAATCTTCCCCGACGAATTGACTGTGCTTTAGCTTTCACCATGAAAGCATTTGGAGTTGCATTTGTAGCACTGTTTGTACATCTCTGGTTTATCGTGATGCTTATTCCTTTAGCATTGGTGTTTCTGTACTACTGTCGTTATCTGCTGAGAAACTCTCGTGAGATATGTCGGCTGGAATCCATTCGTCGAAGCCCAGTTTATGCGCATATTTCAGAAACAGAGAGAGGACTGGAAGTGATTCGTTCTTTGCAGATGGAGGAGAAATTCACCGAAAAAATGCACAGGTATAGATATCAAGCATTTTTATTTTCATCAGGCACTTTCTGTTGTTGCTGCGTGACTTATAGTCGAACGTGAGTGCCTGGTAGTTTAAGCTTTACAAAATCTACGACGGCGACGTTAACCGGAAGCCTAAATAACTTCTGTTCGGGGTTTCCTACATTAGAAATTTAGTGCAAGCGTAAGCCTGTGAGGTTACTTCATCCACAGGGAATTAATACCAACTATGAAGTTATGAAACTCCCAACAGAAGTTATTTACACTTCCGTTTGACGTCGTCGTCGTAGATTTTGCAAAGCTTAGGCCCAGCCACACTACTCCGTTTTCCATTGTTTTCTATTCCCTTGAGGACGGAGAACAATACAAAAACGAAACGAATACGCATTAGTGTGGACGGGGCCGGAAACTCACTAATGAGAAGGTGTTTCATCCCGGTATATACTTATTTCAAATATGTTAGTCGTCCTTGACTCACAAAGGTGCGACCCCAGAGAATCATGGAAGTAATATTTTTTACCAAGTTTTGAATTTGCTTCACAGCAATGTTGTTGTTTAGTACAAAACGTTAATGAAAAATGGCTTCAAATAGAAATTCCCATGATCCTTCAGGATCGCACATTCATCTCTACCTGTCTAGGTCTGTCTGTCCATCTCCCCTCTACCTGTCTAGGTCTGTCTGTCCATCTCCCTTCTACCTGTCTAGGTCTGTCTGTCCATCTCCCCTCTACCTGTCTAGGTCTGTCTGTCCATCTCCCCTCTACCTGTCTAGGTCTGTCTGTCCATCTCCCTTCTACCTGTCTAGGTCTGTCTGTCCATCTCCCTTCTACCTGTCTAGGTCTGTCTGTCCATCTCCCTTCTACCTGTCTAGGTCTGTCTGTCCATCTCCCTTCTACCTGTCTAGGTCTGTCTGTCCATTTCTGTTATGATCCCAAACAGAAAGAGTCAATGGAGTTTACACTTGTGATCTTTAATGTTGTGCTTGTCCATCTCTTACATGTGCAAACTAATATATTCAAAACTACAACGTCATGCCCACAAGGCATTGTGGGAACAGTCTAGGGTGGTATATCTTAGTGAATACTAGTATACTCATAACATCCCTCTCCATAGCTCATTGCTAGTGATATATATCTAAATATGAACGGTGTTATCTATTACGATAGATATAGTCAATTCAATACAAATCTTTATGCCATTGGGGTACGGATCGAACTCTGTATGATCTACGTGGCCCTATGCTAGTGTTGGCAGAATTCAACTCTGGTATGACCGACTGTGGTATGGGATCATATAGCGGTTCCGTGTTTATCTCAACCTTAGGTTCCTTGGAGACATGCAACTGTTGTCTGTTTCTCCTATACTGTCTACCTGTTTCGTCTGTGACTAGGTATGACCTCGGTTGTTCAACTATTTTACTGACGTTTGCCGGTGTATAGTGGTTTGTGTATGGCTTCCTGAACCTTATGCTCTCCCCTGTGACAAGTGGTCTAAGAGGTTTCGATCTTCGGGACTTTGAAATCATTTCAAAGTCCTTGGACTTTGAAATGCATTTCAAAGTACTCTTGAGCGGACTTTCCGGGGTTTCCAGGTCCATCATGTGACCGGATTTGATGCACCGGATTGGCTGGTTACCTCATGAATAATTAATGAGTTTGAGAATGTTTGTTCAACTTTAGCTATAACACCCTGTCCTTCGAGATTATCTAGAGTTGTTTTTAGTCTATCTACTAAACGTAACGGAACATTTATCTGATGTTGGATAACGGGACACGCGTCACTTTTAAGTTGGATTTCATACGTGCCTTCGACACATCCGAGCCCGCTAAAAACATCTCGGCACTCATCAAGTAAATCTTCGGGTCGCTGAACCGTGTCAACACTAGCGTAGTTCTGATTAACCTGATTGTTGATAACTACTAAACCTAATCTTAAGCACGATTCTAGTCCTAGCAGTGGCTTAACTCTGTTCCTTATGACATAAAATTCTAATGGAATCGATTCTTCTGAGTTAGATAATTTACAATTAACTTGGCATTTACCTACAGTATCGAGAGAGTACCCCCCCCCCCAATGACTTAAGCTGCATACTGGTAGGTTGGATATGACAATTGCTAAGCTTATCTACAACATGCTTAGGTAAAATATTACATTCGGCTCCAGTGTCTAACTTACAGTCAATAGATATGTCTTCTACCATCAACTTTGTTTGAATGGTCTTTAATCCTCTCTTCTGTTACATACTTTTTGGAAGTGGTTTCTTCCACTGCAACTGTAACATGCTGCTCCCCATGCTGGGCATTTCCCCCTATCGTGCGATAGGGCGCAGAATTTACAGTTCATGATTTTTGAACTTCTCGCCTCGTTGGCATTCGGTGGAGTGTACGTGGTTGGTTGGTTTCGATTACGCATCGTGTTGACGCTTGCTTTCTTGATACTATGCACTGTGCTCATAGATGAATTTGCTAAGACTTTGGATTGTTCTTTAGATCTCTCAGATGCTCGACATGAGTTTATAGTTTTTTCAAGTGTCAGATCAGCTTCGCGTAGCCGGAAGCCGTTCTCTTAACGCGGCGTTGTTCGTGCCAATGACTATCTGGTCGCGAATTAGAGAGTCTTTCAAGACACCAAATTCTTCGTAACTCGGTTAGATATATGTCGAACGGACGTTCTTCTTGGACCGCCATTCGAAAAACATATCTCTCATAGGTTACATTATTTCGTGGAATGCAGTAACCTTCGAGAGCTGTGAGTATTCCGTCTTCAGATCTGTCTGTTATGTTATCTTTAAGTACCTGGTAGTGTCTTCAGGACACGTCTTGAGCGAATTCCTAGAACGCTTTGTAATGTTGCGACTTTAATTTCGTCTTCTTTCTCAGAGAGTCCACTGGATATCTTGTATAGTTGCCATGATTCTTTCCATTCTTTCCAACTGTCTGCTAGATGAGGACTCTCAATGTCGAGTTCTGGAGGAGGCTTTATTCTTTCCATTGTGATTAGATCCAAGTTGTTATCGGTTACACTCTTGGTACCATGTTATGATCCCAAAGACAAAGAGTCAATGGAGTTTACACTTGTGATCTTTAATGTTGTGCTTGTCCATCTCTTACATGTGCAAACTAATATATTCAAAACTACAACGTCATGCCCACAAGGCATTGTGGGAACAGTCTAGGGTGGTATATCTTAGTGAATACTAGTATACTCATAACAATCTCCCTTCTACCTGTCTAGGTCTGTCTGTCCATCTATATACATAAACTTTATTAACGTGTCAGACTTCTAGCATACCACAAGTGGTACACTAATCGGGGTCTAGGTCTGTCTGTCCATCTCCCTTCTACCAGTCTAGGTCTGTCTGTCCATCTCCCTTCTACCTGTCTAGGTCTGTCTGTCCATCTCCCTTCTACCTGTCTAGGTCTGTCTGTCCATCTCCCCTCTATACCTGTCGACTAGATCTGTCTGTCCATCTCCCTTCTACCTGTCTAGGTCATCTCCCTTCTACCTGTCTAGGTCTGTCTGTCCATCTCCCCTCTATACCTGTCTAGGTCTGTCTGTCCATCTCCCTTCTACCTGTCTAGGTCTGTCTGTTCATCTCCCTTTTACCTGTCTAGGTCTGTCTGCCCATCTCCCTTCTACCTATCTAGGTCTGTCTGCCCATCTCCCTTCTACCTGACTAGTTCTGTCTGTCCATCTTCCCTGAATCGATTAGTCATATGAAACCATGTGTTCTTTTTTAAATTAGAGGAATTTTAATATCTGTATATATTATGATTTGTATTTACAGACTTCTAAACGATTACACCAAGCCGTCATTCCTTCGTTTGTCTATGACACAATGGTTTGCTCTTCGTCTTGACTTTGCCTTTGCTTTGTTTATTATTGTCGTCGCTATTTTCGGGGTCGTAGCCATCAACGATGAAGGTAAATTAAAATATGCTTGTTCGACAACCATGCAAATCGAAAGAGTAATATTTCATACTGTTTTGCAGCTTTAACTGGAATGTTGTTAACCGTTACCATTGGTGTTATTGGCTTGATTAATTTTGGCGTTAGCATGGCATGTGGAGTAGAAAACTATATGACTTCAGCAGAGCGTATCTTGGCGTATAGTTGTCTTCCTCCAGAGCCGGGTTACAGCAGACAATCCCTACCACCAGACACTTGGCCTGACCATGGCATGATTAGTTTACAGAATGTATCACTACAATACATTGAGAATGGTGTTACGGTACTACAAAATCTCAACTTGGAAGTCAGACCCAATGAAAAAGTGGGGATCGTCGGTCGTACTGGAGCAGGCAAGTCATCGTTGTTTGCCGCCATTTTACGTATGCCAGAGCCTAAAGGCAAGGTTATCATTGACGGTGTAGACCTGGGTACTATTAATATCCAGGCCGCTCGGAGGTCCATGGCCGTGATATCCCAGGATCCTGTTCTTTTTGCTGGAACTCTCAAGAGGAATTTCGATCCATGTCATCGTTTTGCAGACGACGAAATCTGGACAGCACTAGCACAAGTTCAGCTAGGAGACAAAATAGCCATGCTACCAGACCAACTAGAATACAGGGTGGGAGAGTCTGGGACTGGCTTCAGCGTAGGTGAGAGACAACTTTTGTGTTTGGCTCGAGCGTTGCTTCAAAGATGTCGTATACTGCTGATGGATGAAGCAACAGCCAATGTGGACTTTAAGACGGACCAATTCATTCAACATACTATAAGAAACAAGTTTACCAACTGCACCGTATTGACCATAGCACATCGACTAAACACTATTATGGACTATGATAAGATAGTGGTGATGGACCAAGGTCACGTGGTTGAACAAGGTGCGCCCGCAGTACTTGCTTGTAAGGAAGGTGGATACTTAAACGAACTGATACAAAATAAAAGACCGAAGTGATACATTGTCATAGATCCGTACATGAGAAGCATGTTTGTTGTATTGAAGCATTATCCAATCAGTGGAATGGAAAATTGTACATATGAATGAACCTGGGACTCAGATGTTTCTGTAGTGGTTGATGTGTGTTTTCACGTGGGGCAGGAGCCCATTAGTAGGAGCCTTCCTCTAGTAATAGATACATGTGACATCAAATGCACAAATTGGGCTATTTTTAGATATGCAAATTTTCGAAGAATTTCAAATTGAAAAATAAAATGGCTTCTAAACGGAAGACGCGAGGACTTGATCCAAAATATTGATATTCTTAATCCATGGAAGTCCAAGTCCATTTTATCCTTGCACAAGAACGAGACAACTGTGTACAATGAATGAATCACATGTATCAATAAACTGACATACTGCCAGAGCGCTTAGTGCCTATTAAGTGGAGACTTTTAGTTTGGCGACTCACGTTGTCGCGAAATTCTTCTACGTTCTTATACCTATCGCTTCATAAGTTTATTCTTGTTTTATCAACTTTCTTTTGTTGATTTTTGATTCATGATTTAGTCTTCGTAAGAATGAAGCGTTCTCCAATGATTTCGACTCTGATGAAGCAAAAGTTGGATAGCGGCGCCAACATAACAATTAAACCACAGGCAAACCACAGTGATAAAGTGACATTTGCACTAAAAAATACCGAATAAAACGTGTTTTAATACATTTTAGCCCGAGTAAATGCACCATTGTTCCCCACCCTCCCTCACTGAGTCGGAATAGGTTAACCGGAGGACGTATATTATTACAAGGTAGGCAACTTTCAGGATTCCTGTGGTGAATCTCAAAACAAATCTGCTAAAATATATATCAAATCTTGTGAAAACTCATCCCTAAATCCGTCCAGTTACAAAAATACCTTCAATCTATCATGTCAGCTCAATTGTTTGGTTGTATTTTGAAGAAAATGCTGGTTTTGGGTCCAAGGACGCAAAAAAAACAGCTTTCGTACTGTGCCGACAGTTAGGCTTCGACCAGCGCAGTCCTGGGGACGAAAATGTGGAGCAAAAATAACCCGCGTACCCCTTCCCTTGTATTCTTACTCGCCTGATCAAATGGACAAACGCAACCCTACATAGGCAAACATTCGACTTCCGCTTTCGTAACATTTAAATATTCATCGCGTGTGAATTCTTTGACGCATGCAAGTTTTGCAAGACGGAATAATACAATACACTGCACAATAATTACAAGCAAAAATTAAACTACAACATATAGATGAATGACAGTAACATTTTTGAATGTTATTCTTAACTTTCACTTCTCAGTTGAATTTCGTCCCAGATTGTTATCTACAATGCACATGTTGCAGAGCTTGCTATTTATATTACTGTTATTCTAATGTTAAATAAGTCCGCAAATAAGCGTTATTCATTTCGAATAATCAGTGGGAAGGCAAACGAAATATTTGCATTGAATTATACAAATTACAAAACACCTTGTACTTTCTTCATAATTTCAGTTGACTATAAGACCTATAACGAACGAAACCCAAGCTTTCTTGTAATTATTGTACAGTGTATTGTATTATTACGTCTTACAAAACTTGCATGCGTCAAGAATTCACACGCGATGAATATTTAAATGTTACGAAAGCGGAAGTCGAATGTTTGCCTATGTAGGGTTGCGTTTGTCCATTTGATCAGGTGAGTAAAGGAATACAAGGGAAGCAAGGGAAGGGGTGCGCGGGTTATTTTTGCTCCACATTTTCGTCCCCAGGACTGCGCTGGTCGAAGCCTAACTGTCGGCACAGTACGAAAGCTGTTTTTTTTGCGTCCTTGGACCCAAAACCAGCATTTTCTTCAAAATACAACCAAACAATTGAGCTGACATGATAGATTGAAGGTATTTTAGTAACTGGACGGATTTAGGGATGAGTTTTCACAAGATTTGATATATATTTTAGCAGATTTGTTTTGAGATTCACCACAGGAATCCTGAAAGTTGCCTACCTTGTAATAATATACGTCCTCCGGTTGACCTATTCCGACTCAGTGAGGGAGGGTGGGGAACAATGGTGCATTTACTCGGGCTAAAATGTATTAAAACACGTTTTATTCGGTATTTTTTAGTGCAAATGTCACTTTATCACTGTGGTTTGTCTGTGATCAGCCGATGAATAAAAATGCGATAAAATCTTCATCCAGGCCACAGAAAAAGAAGCTCCTCTGTACCTCACTTCGCTGTTTTAGAAGGAACTTTGTGACAATGTCGAGAATTTTCGACAAAATCCTACTTCAATTAGCTTCAAAGTTCGTGATTCATTTTGCTGCGTTTCAGATAACAATTGCTAATTAGCAAAACACACCGGTGGTTTGGAATATTCATTAGCTTGGTTCTCACTGCTAGTCCTGCACAAGTTTAATTATGTTCTTCGTAAGAGATTATCCATGATACCAGATCGTTGAATTCCTTCTCAGAAAGAGCAGAAGATGTTCGTTTTTTGGCCGGGTTTTGAACTGGCCTTTTTAACTAGTAGCTTTGTTTTTAGAAGTTCTCGCACTTGAAGTTTAGACTGATAAATAATAATACCTGGACTGAGTTGCTTTTGTGTTTTGTTTTTAATGTTTTCAATCATTGTTCTTCCTCGCTTGACAGTCGGCAAACGACGAAACTGATCTGACATTTCACTAGATTCTGATTCTTTTATTAGAATCACTGGAACTACACGGTACGCTTTCGGACGACATTGAAAGCAAAGCTAGCAGTGTTGAATCAGATTCCTATTGTGTAAGACGCGACATGATTGGTTAATCGCGTGGAATTTTTAATGAGTGTTCTATTTTTAGCCCAATTTGTGCATTTGATGTCACACAAACCTATTATAGGAGAGGAAAGCTCCTAGTAATGGGCTCCTGCGTGGGGTTATTGCTTCTTATTATCCAATCATTGTTGAAAATTGCTAGATTATCATTTATCAATTGGTAATGTCTGTATATTTATATTTTGTAACAATTATTTTTTTGTGTGGGAAATTCTTATTATACGGGGCTGACCTCAGAATTTCCTTTTGTAAGATACTGTTATATCTTTTGTACTAGGATCTTCAATAAAGTGTTATTATTAGATTAGATAAAATGGATTGTCGTTTTTTAAAATATTGCGACTGTGTCGTACAGCTACAATCTTGGACAAAACTTGTGAGACACTTCCAAGCTTGTTGGTACAATTCGGCTTCCAAAATTAAAGGGGATTAGCCTCTTTCCCCTTCCCCCCAAAACAATGTTGTTCGTTGTCCAAATTCATGTGTCTAGTTTCCGAAACATCAACATATAAAGAAGTGCTTTTGCGATCCTATAAATTATCAGCTCTAATCAAAGTGTCTACAAAATTCATAGTGTCTCAACGAGTTTTGTCCAAGATTGTAGCCATACAAGAAAACTGGGAAACGTACTAAAGAACACCTAACCAGGAACACTTCGACGATATTCCAACATATTAAAGAAACTGGACACATATACGATCAAAACTCAGTTTATCAAGAGGCGATCGCCGTCAGGACCTATACCATGCAACCGACTCTGAGCCGAGGTGAGGGTGTCGACGAACTCCCTGCCCGGGTATACAACTACCTTCTGATGTCACGTGACGACTTTTCACGTAACACTGCACACATCACTAGCTGAAGAAGGCTGTGCGACACATGCAGTCGAAATATTATAGAAATGTCACTCATTTTTGTGGCTACTGTCTCTAATGGAGACGTAGCCACTATGCCATCGAGTGTTAAGAGGCCGTCTCCCTAAAAACCACCCACTCAAATTCGCGCCTAAAATAATTTTTCCTGAAACTCTAGTGACTGAAAGACTTTATCAAGGTTAGTACTAAAACAGGTTTGGTTTGGTTCAAAATATTTTTCTGGTGGCGTTAGAAACCGTCAAACATTTTGACCAGCCAGGGCCCAGTAGCGACGTCTCAAAACTTGAAATTAGGCATTATTCGTGGCGCTGTAGAAACTTCAATTCGCATCATCAGGCAATGAATTTCATGTCAAATTGCTCATATATCTTTCTAGTTTTCCTAGTAACTGAGATTTATTTCCTCAATTTAACCGTTGAAGCAAAAACAAGCATATTGTGACCCCTACTAATCACCACGGATTGAGGGCTCGAAATAACCTCGATTGAGACGCTGATTTCGCAAAAGTGGCACTTATCTGGCAACTCTAGCCTATGCAACCAAAAAGTACAGTCCTTTATTGATACAAATATGTAAAAACCTGTGTACGTTTTCAATATTTCAGAAGTTATGGCCATTTTTATAAGCACACGTGCAACATTTTGTGGTTTTCTGCTAGGTGCAAAATCGGCCTCTCTCAAGCAGAGTTAATTGAAAATAGGGCTTACCTTGCTTCCCAGCTCAAGGATATTTCCTTATTCATCCATACTTGAATCCTTCAGATACTTAAATTCACAAGTAGATCCTGTTAGAAGGTAGGCATTCCCTTCGTAACTTGAAGACGGCCATTGTTGAATCGCCTGTCAGCGAGCCAGAACTCGAAATCATGACTTCTTTTCGCGCTGAATAATCTCTTGCGAGATCAATTAAGTGCTGAATTATTTTGAGAATTAAAAAATGAACAGTCAAAGGCTTAATTTTGAGGAGAAAGTCAACATTTTAGGGCTCTACATCGAAGAAAACTAGCCATCTAGACCCTCGATGTGTTGTTGCTTCCACAGAGGTCCGCTTAAATGAGTGAAACCGCTGGTGGAATGTATCGACACAACAGCGCGCACACAAACTTGGGCCTATGATCGTCATCTATCAGCGAAAAGATTAAATCCTACTTCTTTTTATGCGAAAATATTTGTCGCTCAACAATATAATTTCAGAATTTATAGGTTTTTTTCACAAATTTAGGCTGGGACTACAGTATGTTTTGGTACGTATTGCGATATATATGCCGGTAGGCTATACGTTCTTGAAATCAATTATTACTGTCGCTGATTTCTGAATGCGAGTGTGCTTCCCCTTCTTAGAGCCATTTAAAAGTAATAGCTCAGTGAATTCCAGTGGTTACCTTGTCCTCCCCCACGGGCATTTGACATTTATTTCCAGAGCGTTGCTTTTTCGTTATCAACGAAATGTACTAATCTGCTAATATTGATAATAATTGATCATCACTAATGAACGGTTACGTCGCTAGCAGCGGAAATCAAGATGCCACCGGGTAAATATGTCAATATTCTCATTTGATACTAACATGTAATCGTAACTTACTGAAAACTTTGTACTACAGTAGACCTTCCCGTAAGCGACCACCCAAAATGTCAAGCTTTGTGGTCGCTTACGAGAGGTTCAGCAACTATAGTGATTTGACTTGGAAACTTTTGGTATTTTGGAAAACTGGTCGCTCAGGAAAGGTGGTCGCTTACGAGAGTGGTTGCAACGGGAGGTTCAACTGTATTTAGATTTCAAACATAATATCTTCAGAATCTGTAACATATGAGAAGTCAATATAAAACAAAGATCAGTTGAAGCCAATGGCAGCCGCCGCATAGCGAAACAGTTGCTAATGCACCATGGTGGGGTCACCTCATAATTCAGTACAAAATCCCCACATGCAGTGGGGCTCCGGTAAAAGTTTATTAATGCCCCGTCCATCCTAATCCGTTTGAAAAAAAGGATAAAACGCTCTGCGTTCACACTAGCGTTTTCACATCGTTTTCGACTGTCCACACTAAGGGATGAAAACGATGATCCAAAGATGCGTTTTCGCCACCAGGCTCTGCTCCGACGTTTCTTCTGTTCAAATACGCATTCTCCAGTAGCGCCAGCGATACTATCGGCTATTCCCGCGGGAAACTGGGGCTGGGTTCTGAAAAGCTCCGTTTTTTCCGTCCACACTAAAACGATAGACCTGCGTTTTCAAAAGTCTCCGCTTTCATAGATAAACATCTCCGTTTTAATTCGATCGTTTTAGTGTGGATGCTCGGTAAAAACGCATAAAAAGTATTCATTTTCAAACGAAAACGGAGTAGTGTGGACGGGGCCTAAGAGTGCAAATACCCCACCCTGGGAACTAATAGAAATCACATGCATATTCTCCCAAGCCAGTTTTTGTAACCAATTCAGTGATATCAAAAGCGCTATCGGTACCGCAGAAATCTTGCAGCTTACTGAGTGACAGAGTCGTCCATATTTGATTATTGCACAACTCATAAAATCGCACGTTGAAACGAAAATACAAATATGTGGCGGTGAGGCGCTACCTGACGTTTCGAATTATTATTTTGCAATATTAAATACTTTTAAGAGCACCTGATAATTTTTAAGAACTAGTACAACATTCCTACTTTTGAGTAAATGACAAATGCCCTACCCCGGGGCAGCCTTTCTCCACAAAATGCCCCATAGTTGGGATTGAGAATTTTCAGACAATGCCCGACAAATGCCTGGGGGTACGGTAGAAGGGGAGATGGCAACCGCTGGAATTGACTGAGCCATAGCTACAGTAACATATAATTGCTTTCAATTGCGCATGCTGACCCCATTGTGGGACATTAGCAACGCTCTATATAGCTGGACATAAATGTCAAATGCCCGACATATGTATGTATGTATGCCTGAGGGAGGACGAAATGGTACTGGAATTCAGAAATCAGCTAAAGTAATATGAATTACTTTCAAGAACGTATAGCCTATATATCTCCATGCTCGAGAGTCCACCGTTGCTCTTCGGCGCGTGCTCGGGGCGACGTTTCATCCGAGCCCGCGGCGAAGGGCATCGCTAGCTTTGCCTATGATTAGTTGTGGTTGAGATAACACTGATAACAGATACTGAACACTCATCATGACAATAGACGGCTGTCATGTAATGATATGTATTAAATCATATTGGATTTCAAAAAATATCGCTATACATGTCAGTGATATTTTGATAAAAACTATAAAGTCTGAAATTATATTGTTGAGCGACAAATATTTTCGCATAAAAGGATATAATAGGATTTTAAATATTTTCGCTGATACATAGGCCCAAGTTTGTGCGCGCGCTGTTGTATCGATACATTCCACCAGCGGTTTCACTCATTTAAGCGGACCTATGTGGAAGCAACAACACATCGAGGGTCTAGATGGCTAGTTTTCTTCGATGTAGAGCCCTAAAATGTTGACTTTCTCCTCAAAATTAAGCCTTTGACTGTTCATTTTTTAATTCTCAAAATAATTCAGCACTTAATTGATCTCGCAAGAGATTATTCAGCGCGAAAAGAAGTCATGATTTCGAGTTCTGGCTCGCTGACAGGCGATTCAACAATGGCCGTCTTCAAGTTACGAAGGGAATGCCTACCTTCTAACAGGATCTACTTGTGAATTTAAGTATCTGAAGGATTCAAGTATGGATGAATAAGGAAATATCCTTGAGCTGGGAAGCAAGGTAAGCCCTATTTTCAATTAACTCTGCTTGAGAGAGGCCGATTTTGCGCCTAGCAGAAAACCACAAAATGTTGCACGTGTGCTTATAAAAATGGCCATAACTTCTGAAATATTGAAAACGTACACAGGTTTTTACATATTTGTATCAATAAAGGACTGTACTTTTTGGTTGCATAGGCTAGAGTTGCCAGATAAGTGCCACTTTTGCGAAATCAGCGTCTCAATCGAGGTTATTTCGAGCCCTCAATCCGTGGTGATTAGTAGGGGTCACAATATGCTTGTTTTTGCTTCAACGGTTAAATTGAGGAAATAAATCTCAGTTACTAGGAAAACTAGAAAGATATGTGAGCAATTTGACATGAAATTCATTGCCTGATGATGCGAATTGAAGTTTCTACAGCGCCACGAATAATGCCTAATTTCAAGTTTTGAGACGTCGCTACTGGGCCCTGGCTGGTCAAAATGTTTGACGGTTTCTAACGCCGCCAGAAAAATATTTTGAACCAAACCAAACCTGTTTTAGTACTAACCTTGATAAAGTCTTTCAGTCACTAGAGTTTCAGGAAAAATTATTTTAGGCGCGAATTTGAGTGGGTGGTTTTTAGGGAGACGGCCTCTTAAGTCCGTAAGTAAGTAAATATGTGAGTAATCCGGATAGCGTTCGGAACTAGTCAGGTGATCGAAAATCAGCCACGATGTCGCGACGATGTGTCCGATGGTTACCCGATGGCTTATTCGTCTGATTGTCGGCATTTTATCGACTACGAAAACATAGAAAATACGTCGTTCCATGTCGGCATGTGCTTTTCGCTTCACGCTTTGTTTAGAAGGTATGTTTACACTCTACTCTACTCTACTCTACTATTCTATGCTATTTTGCACTAGAAACAAGACACATCTCTCGTGAAAAGTGTCAAGTGTTTGTTCATAAAGATGTTTTCAAGTTTTTCAGTGACGATTTGTTGAGATTTAATATTTTCCAGCCCGGAATATCGATTGTGTTTGTTTGTCCTTTTATAATAGCTCCATCAGTCCATGACGATCGACTAGTTTGTGTAGTCGAGCACCTCCAATGGCTCCATGTAAACTGCCTGATGTTAAAGGTTCAAGTAATTCACTTCGAGGAACAAATATTTAAGCTTATATGAGACACAAACAAACACGGCTCTCGTTACTCTTTGTCCCAAAATACGCTAAAAGCCGTTCTAATCGCTAAATAAATCACATACAGGACTCAAGTAGATATTCATCTTTATTTTGAAAGTAGTTTTAGAAATTCTAGATATCAAAAGGACAGGATTCTAAAGTGAATTTACGGCCATTTTTGTATCCTGTATCGATCAAATAAGACACAGGAAGCCCAATACACAAACAGAGGGTGGTGAGCCTGTGAAATATCTTTACACACAAGAGATGTGTCTGGTTTCTGGTGCAAAATAGCATAAATTCATAGTATATTAGAGTGTAAACTTATCTTCAAATTAGAGATACTATTTATTAATATACTCAAAGTTTTCATATATTTAGGACATTTAGGCGAAGTCAAATAAATAAATAAACACCACTAGTTCAAAGTTGAGTTCAACGATCTTACATGTATATATACAGCCCTTTGCAAAAATTCGGTAAATCAAGTATATCAGTATATCCATATATCGGGTGCATTATGGGTAATTGAAAAAGTCCCCTAGATGATGTTTCACGCAAGCATCGAGCAAGCAACATTGGTGAAACTCTAGAATGTTATGTGTTTTAATCTCTAGTTTGTTGTTTGTAAGTCAGTCGCTGCTGCATATTTTGTGGAAAAACTCGAAAATAGTATTACCCATAATGCACCCGATATATGGATATACTGATATGCTTGATTTACAGAATTTTTGCAATCGGCTGTATACAGAACATTGTTAAATTAATGTTAGTGATCAATGCTATCGATATTGATTGAATTATTAAAAACTGTTAAACTTAGCATTATATATGGAACCAAGAACAATTTCCAGCAGATAGTTCAAACATACTAGTCAACATACAACATGATACTAATCAATCCAACTACACATTGCTTTTACATTTCAAGACTGCAGTACCTACATGTAGTTTATATAGACTACCTTTTTTGTTTATTTACAGTAGCCACATGCAGTCCTTGACTGCCCATTTTTGCTCTGTGTGGCCACTATGAACGGAATTGAAAATCACAGGCAATACAAACAATTATTTGGTTTTTAGAGTATCTCTCGATCCATTCTTTGAAATGAATTGGACGACCTCGCAGTAATAGTCAGCAGTTGTATTATTATAAGTAATAGCATGACATGAGGGTGATTAGTGATTAAATGTCCTCGAAAGCCGAGGGAGGTTGAGTTGAAGTCCCGAGGCCGTAGGTCGAGGGACTTTTACTAAACCTCCCGAGGCTTGAGGGGACATTCAATCACTAATCACCCTCATGTCATGCTGTTACTTTGTAATATCATGATTACCGAGGAATAAAACTACTCTTTGGAAATATATGTTAGTTTTAGTACGATGCATAAATTATAGAGTATTACAAAGATGCTGATTTGCGGCATACTATAGGGAATTTACCTTTGCTAAATGACACAGTGTAATTGAATAAATAAATAAATCAATAAATAAATAAATAAATAATCAATCAATCAATAAATAAATAAATAAATAAATACATAAATAAATAAATAAATACATAAATAAATAATGTCAATAATAAGACATTCATGATAAATGAGCGAGTATTTACTGTGCTTTCTTCTTCACAGCACATGCGCAAAGAATAACTAGAGTCTTGATCAATGCCTAGTATTGGCTCATTGCCATATAGATTCAATTCTTTGTGCAAGAAATAGTCCGGAAAATAAAGAATTACAGTCCTTGCATATGCTCTGCTCATGCGCATAGGACATTGCATCGAGGACATTGCATCCCACATGTTTTGAAACCTTAAATAGTATGGAGTAGAGCCTGCTTTCAGATTAAAGCGCATTCGGACATAGTGGTATTGCCTCTACTCTGTCCAAGGTCCCGATGATTAGTTCTAATCGTCTCTCATTAATTAATATTTTATGAGGGAACTGGTACCTAAAATTTCCAAATAAAAATAATGTCGTAGGAAAGCTTCACGTGCACTTTTGTTCTTTTAGTTGAGAAAGTGTCAGGCTTTATCTCGCAATGCAGCATTTTTGGGAAATAAAACTATAAGGACACAGAATGTCCAAATTAGCTTTAATTTCGACCTATCGGCGACATTTTTCTCGTTGAAACTCAAAACTTAATGCCAAAACACGACTATCTTGCACTTTTAGTTGATCTCTGATGATGGAAAATTATCTTTCAGTGCACAGGAATAAGTTTCATCCATATTTGAGATAAGTGAGTCGTCGATATATTTAAAACTCCGCCAATGTAAAAATTAGCATAGGTCGTCAAGAAAGAGTGAGATGGATTTTTATTTTATATTTTATAATTACGTACAACTATTATTTCATGCCGCAAAATGTAAATATTCCAAGGACTTATATGTTTGCAGTGTCAGCAAAGTGGTAATCGAGCCGTAGTATCCAAATTATTACTCATGCCCAGGCCTAAGGCCGGGCACGAGTCTAAGAATGGAGACCGTATTTTTTTTAGTGGTCACCGTACGCGTCGCGATATGGAAGAAGGAGACAAGAAGTCTGACCACAAGAGAGATTACAAATCACAAACCAATCAGGAGGCACCGGAGGTCAAGGGGCAAGTTCAGCCGTCAAATTACGCTTATCTCACATACAAATGCACACGCCGTTAGCGGTAGACCTACTCTAAAAGATGTCAAGCGTTTTCGGACCAGGTCGTTCCGCGGACTCAAAATCATATCTGAAAAATCTGAAAAAAATCATATCAAAATCTTATGGAATATCAAATGCAAGTGAAAAAACTGTGAACACAAATTACGACCAAATTGACAAAACAATGACTATTGACAGTTCGTTCCTGATCTCTTCGTTCTTCACAGCTCAGTCCCTCACCGAATGGAAGGCCCATATGCTACAATGCATCCCAGTGCTCAATCGCACCAGGTCACGAGTGAACGCTTATTAAAGCGTCTAGTTCCTGAATAAGCGTCATTTTAAAGTAAAACGTTAACTCTGCTAATTTACTTCTAAATCTATATGAAGTAAGTTCTGAGCATTTCAGAGTGAAGAACAACAATTTTTGGAAACGGGCAGGCAATGGTGTGTATTTCATCAACGAATTATGCTAATTTTCACCATTGCAGGCGTTTATAATGTGGCTGAAATTGCTCAAATATGGTTGAAATTATTCCTGTGCACTGAAATATAATAATCCATCATCAGAGATGACGTCGACCTTAAGGTTTGAGTTTCAACGAGAAAAAAACATTTAAACCTTTAAACCTTTAAAAATGAAATTAATGCTAATTTGGACATTCCGTGACCTTATAGTTTTATTTCTCAAAAATGCTGCATTGCGAGTTAAAGGCTGACACATTCTCAACTAAAAGCACAAAAGCTTTACTACGGCATTATTTTTATTTGGAAACTTTAGGTACCAGATCAGATACCGTTTTTGTACCTCAAGCATTGCCTATATTTCAACATTCTGTACATGGTGTACCTGTTTTAAACCAAATTTAAATAATAACTCCCGAAGTTACAGAAAAATAAACACCATAGTTGGAAAGACCATAAACGTTTATTATACGTGAGCTTACCATCATTGTTGTAGAGCAAACGGTAAACACACACTGACTCTTCAAATTTGCCTTATAATTTGGCTGAAAAATGGTACTTGTCAAACTGGTTTTTAAAAACTGCAAATTTCTCCTAAAATAATATTATCTGGAACTTTTTAGTATTTTCCCTAAAATAGATCATTGAATTGAAAGGAATGATGAGCTATATGCAGCAGTTCTGCTAGTGGGGACACGACTCTCACACTCACTTCTTACTACATTCTATATTCTGTACACCCAACACTCCGCATCTCACTAGTTCGTTTTTATTGAGGGAGGAAAACCGAAGTACCCCGAGAAAAACCCTCGAAAACGAACTGACAAAATCAACTCACATGAAGCGTCCGACCACGGGGTCCGTGAATTGAACCAGGCTCCACAGCGGTAATAATAATAATAACCAACTTTATTTACTGAGCTAGGGAAAACACGTAACACAGGGGCGTAGCGTGCATATACGCACGTACGCACCTGCGTATAATTTAAAATCCTTAAAATATAAATATAATAAGAAACATAAAAATATGTTAAAAAAATGAAATCTAAGACAAAATGTTAACAGCTGACTCAGTATAAACTTACTGGAAACTACTCTCAGAAGGCAGGAAATGCTATTTCAGAGACCCTATATTTCATTTTTTTTCGGGGAGCATGCCCCCGCACCCCCTACGAGACCTACGAGCTCTCGCGTTCGAGGCTCGTCAAATTGTGCCACCAGATAACTTCCCCCTTGCAGTCAGTGTACATGTATAATTAGCAATTATTGGACGAAGTTGAACAAAATATCATGATTTGTCAGTGGCGAGCAGATTAATTATTTGCAGATGCCGAAAGCACTGACAAAATCACGATATTAGGAAGTTATCTGCAGTGACGTAGTCGTCTCTTGACCAATGAAAATCCCGGAGAAAATAATGTGAATGATGTTAGTACAAGTATAGCAGCCCCAGTAAACAATCTCTGATCAAACAAAATAAATACCAAAAAAATCTGGCTTCGCCTCGGGTTGTTATATCGCTAATAGACCTCGGTAGCAGTATATAAGCTTTACATAAATCCTTTACATAAATCCCCAAAAAATGAGTGATAGATGCATTTTACTATGTATTTATGTAGCGAGAAAGTCCGCTGGAAAACGAAGAAAATGGTATTTCCAATTAAAGCTCTAGATTTCTAAATTTCTAGGGGGGCATGCCCCTCACCCCCTAGAAGCTCACGCCTTCGGCGCTCGTTGCCCTACTACGCCCTTGTAACAGTCATGGACTGACGAACTTGTGGCCCTCCTACAATAATTAAATAATCTACACTCACAATGGTGAGAGGCTAGTTGTTACCACTCGGCCACCCTTGCTCCTGATGGATGTTTACCATGGGAATTCCGTGCATTAAACTGCGTAAGCCAGGTGTACAAAGCCACCTGTGGATGTGATTAATCACTGACATAGTCATGCATGTGTAGCTAAAAACACATGATCCCGCGCGCTGATTCAGGTTTGAAATCCCCTTCAAAGACCAAAAGTCGGCTGATGCAGTACGAAATCAGCTACGCAACCATTCCGAAGTTAATGATCGCATTGGATTGTGGGACTGTTTTGAGGGACACCATTTATCTTCAAATTGTAGCAAAATGCTTTTAAACGTCTACTCTTGATCCAATTTTCAGTAAATCACTTTATTCTTGCGCATTTTGGTACTGAGACTGCGTTTTCAGGTGCAATTACGAAAAGTGTGTCCCCAAAACAGCCCCATGATTCAATGCGATTCTGCAATTTCGGAATGGCTATATATGCGTCGTATATAACTTCAAGTGTGACTTGTGCGACACAAGTTATGTTGGTTATGCCTGCCGGCATCTATATAGATCAGCGCATTGAGGAGCTTAGCCAACACATTGCCGTGCAACAAGCCCGCTGAGAATATCACTCAGCTCTTTACCACCTTACGTCGATGCAAAGACAGATTCGAGTGTCTGATCTTTGAGATGCTGCTTTTTATTCAAGAACTTCATCCAAATCTCAACAAACAATGGGACTCAATTAGAGCGAAATTGTTCAGTACAGTGCTTCGCAGTGACTGCTCTTCAACTAATTATTATTCATAATTAATGCGCTCTATTAAAACTCTGTACAGTGACTCAACACTTATCCTTGAAAATGGCGTTAGCAACGTCGAAACCTAGGAACTTTGTAATCTTAAATTTTATCGTATAATGTTATCCAAAGAGATTTCTTGTACCAGAAAGTTTGTCTGAGAAAATCGAAGTTCAAGTTTATGCAAATGAGGACGATTTTTTATTATCGGGATTACAAGCTCTGACACGGTTATGATTTCTATTGTGTTTTCCTTATGAATTATTAATAAATATGATAAGTAAACATGTGCAACTTTAAGCGTTGAAATGTTCTGTTCTTCGTGTTTCCCTCTGACTTAAAGAACAAAGGTTTTTTAGAGTTTAATTTAATACTTGTTGCAAAATGAGCGTTGGTATTTGGCCAATACGATTGTGAGTATGTTATTAGATTTGACATTATAATTCAAAATTGATGTTCCAATTTTATGCAATGAAAGGCAGTTTGCTGCCATATGTATTCAATAGTTATATTAGAAATGCTATAAGGAAAGTGAGTGGGCGAAGGGGATTTGCCTGTCCAAACCGAATGTTATTCTATGTAAACAATATCCTAAAACTTACTCGGGAACAAAACAGATCTGTTCTAAACAATAACAAAATATCATATGACTTTCCGTTAATATGAGTCAATGAAACCTTCATGCTCATCCGTTCAAATAATCTGAGCTTGAAAGCATTCTCTGTTTGTTTATGTTTTCATTGGAGTTTAAGCTGTTGTTCCACTTTCCAAACAATGGAAATTCTGTAGCAAAAAGTTTATTTTTATTTGTATTCATTTTTTCTTTTCCTTCTTTCATTTCCGATGTGTTGCTTCTCGCTGTGAGGGACTGTAGCACCCTAGTGATATGTGTCGTCAATTGTGAACAACAGAAATTTAACCAATTATAAAAGATATTAACGTCAGCGAGAAAGGGTTTGTTTTGGGCAAACACAAACAGCTTCCTTTTCATGAATGTATATCATCCACGCTATCATGCACTCGGCCGTTTTAAGTATGTGGAGTTGTGTCTTTGTACTCTATATATGTATTTGGCAAAAGGTAATTCAATCAATCGAATTAGGGTTAAAAACCACCATTTTGAGATTGTAAATTCTTCTTATCTTCAAGATAATGTCTAAACGTAACTGACCGCCTCCTCAAGAGAGTTGGGTTTCGAGAGTAATGCCTTTCGTTGGTAAGTGTAAAACTTTAATCCTTTCCTCGTACTGATAATCGTAGTTATAAACACAAACATACTCCAACTAAACATAGCGCGTACAGATGAAAAGCAAGGCTCACTGATGGAGGTATGTCCAAGACAAAGATTAGTGTCGCCGTTAAACTTGCCAGTTCCTTATACAGCTAGTAACCAAATTATCGTATAAATTTCATTGATGAGAAAACTTGTACTGCTATGTTCTATTAATATGAACATTTTGTTCAACGGCTGTTATTGGGTTTAATTTACTCCTTACTCTATCTTAGAGTCGTTTTCGTATGAGTGCAGGAGACCTACGGCATGGAGTTACGGTCATGGTACGGAATCGAAGACATTCTATTCAACCAATCACAGCGCGCAAAATCATTGCTCAACCAATCAGACATAATTTGCGGTACTCCCAGAAAAGTAGTTATTTTATAAAAGAAATATAAACCGGTTTTCCGTGTTTAAAAAATACTTAAACACGCGGGATTGATGTTGGCAGAACACTCAAGCACTCAAGCATCGCCTACGGCTCGCGGTTTCCTACGCTTCTCTCGTGTTCTCCCAACTTCGATTCACGCGTGTTTAGATGGGAGTATACAGCTATTTCAGAAAAGCCGGGTTGGTTAAGGTTTTGTTGCATCTTGCATCTTGCATCTTGCATCTTGCATCTTGCATCTTGCATCTTGCATCTTGCATCTTGCATCTTGCATCTTGCATCTTGCATCTTGCATCTTGCATCTTGCATCTTGCATCTTGCATCTTGCATACCAAGCCCGAAATGTATTGTGGATTATATGTAAATAATGTCAGCATGCACATACAGAAGAAAATATGCCGGCTCCATATTGCGAAGACAAAGTTTAGGAAAATTCCCAGAGTCCACATTGTTGTGACCTTTCAATGATTCCATTCACATCGCCCATACTGCATTTCGGGTTTGGTATGCAAGATGCAACAAGCAAGATGCAACAAAACCTTCACCAACCTTTTTTGAAATAGCTGTACAGTATGTTGTTCTAATTATGAACAGTTCTAATTGTGAACACTTTTCAGTAAAAGTGCCGTTTTTATACCGTAAAGTTAAGATCGACAAAAAATATTTTACCCGATCAAATATTGATTTATTTTCAACCATTCAATGCTATTTTGGGCTTCCTGACATTTATTCCGCGCAAAATTTCAACTTTGACGGCAAGGTAAGCAGACGACTGTTGTCTACAAATTCGAATTTAAAGCGCGCCTTTAAGATTCTCAGTGGCAAAGTTCGCATATTTTCTTTCTAAAAACGCAGAGTTTTGAGTTTGTTTCTATATGAGCTAAAAGGTAAATAATAACACTTTTCTTTACAAAACAATATTTAGAAAAGTGTTGAAAATGAACGAGCAGCATCGGAATGAAAAATTGTGCGTGTTTTTGCGATGTGCATCTAATTGTAAACACGCATATGCTCACGCACAACTTGGCACTTCATAACATATGTAGTTCTTAAGATATAGAGTAAAATTGCCGCTAATGTACCTGCACTGGTACAATAGCAAATATTGAGAAGGAAATATGTATAAGAAGTCCGCGTTTGTGATACAAATTTGTGCCATTGCGTTGTTAGCAATTACACGAACGTGATGAACGGCATGCATCAATGAACATTCGAACACGTCAGCAATTTAGCGTTGCCGTCTGACTTCACTTCGTTTTAACATTTTTCTAGCATTCGTATCGAAATAACACGGATATAAATATTGTTTTAAGACAACTTGGAACTTGTACATCGAATTGCAAGGCTAGAAATCGAGAATAATACACAGTATTAAGCCATTAAAAAGCAAGCCAAAAGTGTTCACAATTACAAACACCTGTTCACCATTAGAACCACCAACAGACATGATATAATAAAATATATTTAGAAAAGTCCAATACTAAATACAACGAAACTTAATCACATGTTAGCTGAAGTGTAGAGCTAATTTATAGCAAAGGTCCAGGACAATCGTACCATATGTTGACGAGAAATATCATCAAGTGCAAAAAGTGTTCACAATTAGAACCACATACTGTATAAAATGGTTATTCAGCAAGTCGTTCACCAGAATTCACTGATTTTTCACCAAATCAGCCTAAGTTACTTCGAATATTATTTGAATTACGGCAATGGTCTTGTTTAGTACAAGACGTTCATGAAGAAATAGAATATAGAAAATAGAAACCCCATGATCTTTCAGGGTCGCACCTTTCAACACTTTTCAGGCGACTGATTTTATTGAATCGAGTATAATTATTTAACAAACTATACGCTCGTGGTCCACTTGAGTTTTGAACATTTTGTGACGTCAAATCCATTGTCAATAAGAGTACAGACAATGGAAAACCGCTTGCGATTTCTTTTTTACGATAACAAAGTCAAAAAAAACATCCAAAAGCAAGGACAAAGTTTGAAAGAAAAACGTTTCAAGCGCGCTCTGGATCCGTGCGCGAGCGATTCGTCATTCTATGTGTCTGTACTCTTATTGGCAATGGCTGAGAGCCAATCAGATTGCGAGTTTACGCTCTGTTATTGTAAAAACCTACAATTGCAGAAACGCTATCGGGTTGAAAGTCATGAAAGTTATGACCAATAATAATAATAATAATAATAATAAAGAACAGTTATTATATGCCATGCCTGGTAATATATGAATTGAGGGTATTTAACTTCGTCAGGTAAAGGAAATAGACGACAAACGCGTATTCAGACGTTTCGCCGGTGAAGGCTTCATCAGTGGTATATTTAAACTGAAAATAACTATCTTAAATGGTAATAGGTTGATCAAACAATGAGTTTATAATTACAATACTGTAAATAGATGTGGTGTCCTGGGAATACAGTCAACTCTCCGCTAACGGACACTCTCGTAAGCGGACAGCTCTACTTACGGACACCTTTTCAAATCCCCGTTTTACCTCCCAGTCAAACTCTGTATTTACACATTCCCGTAAGCGGACACTCTCTCGTAAGCGGACGCGGACACTTTTGAAAATGAAAATTGGATTTTTCTTTTGTTTACGCTCTCTCGTAAGCGGACACACCATATAATAATGGACTTTCGGCAATGGAATTTGTCTTTAATTTGCAATAAATCAACAAAAATATGACCTTTTACAGAGCAACAGAACAGTGGGGATCGGTTTTGTCAAATCTCCATTTGTTCGTGGGGAAGCAAGGTGTACGGTTCAGTTGCTATTTTTCTCTACCGATTAAAACGTAATTAACTCTCCCGTAAGCGGACATCCACCCTATTTTTCTTTGGTGTCCGCTTACGGGAATAGTTCTCATAAGCGGACAGCTCTACTAACGGACACTTTTTTCAATTCCCGAGGGTGTCCGCTTACGAGAGAGTTGACTGTAGTAATAACAATGTTGTTATATGCAGAGAAACCTGCCTACACAGCCATTCATAATATGTTAGTTGAATGTTTTCTTATTTCAAGTGCTTCGATTACTTTACGCTCTTTAGGGAATTTGATGTTTGGGTGAAGTATTTTCCATATAATTGGAGATTCTTTCAGGAAGTTGGCAGAGTGAGATGCCAAATGTGTATACACGGTCTGGCCTCGGAGGTGTTCTTTGATCCGTGAACCAATGGTGCGTCCCGTTTCTCCAATGTAGACTGCTTGACGGTAGGAACACTTAATATGGTAGATGGTATTCTTTGTCGGGCATCTATTTTCCCTTTCGGCCCTAATAAGATAGTTATGTTCAGTTTAAATATACCACTGACGAAGCCTTCACCGGCGAAACGTCTGAATACGCGTTTTTCGTCTATTTCCTTTGCCTGAAAATACCCTCAATTCAATAATAATAATAATAATAATAATAATAATAATAATAATAATAATAATAATAATAATAATAATAATAATAATAATAATAATAATAATAATAATAATAATAATAATAATAATATATATTATAATAATTATAATGTTAATAATAATCATTGCCCATAAATTTGAACATTTGCTCTAGTCAGCGTCCAGTATCTCGCACAGTCGTAGATAAAGCCGGCAATCGAATAAATTAAACTTCACTGTGTTGGTCACAGCGATCGCTTCGACAAGTAGAGAGCAACGGTACGTGTATTGCTCGAAGAATCTCCATTTTTAAGCCATCTTCTCCAAATGCCTCCACCAACACACAAAAGACCATCAACAATAACAGGAAAGACCTATATTTAGTCTTTTGAAGTTTGCCCCATTGAAATTAATCGTAATATACGTGAATCTTATACCAAAATAACGGAAATTTATCGCTGAATTCGATTTTCACGGTAAAAATGTGTTTGGAGCATACGTATTAGAGTTTAAACACAGTTATCCCATCTGACCGTGACAACAAGGTCACACTTGCTTGTGAAAATCGCTGCAACCGAGCTCTTCAAATCTATTTTGCCCCATTAAATTTTAAAGCTGTCATTTTCAAAACTATCTTATAGTACAGCTAAGATAATATATATTGTGAATTCACAGGTAAAAATGTTGTCATTTACGAACATTTCGATTAAAGTCGAAATTTTGCCGCCATTTTGTGCTATTTTTAGTAACAAAATGGCGGATTTTCAAATTTCAAAAAATCATATATTTGGATTGAATAACGATATCTGAGATATTGTTTCAGTCATATCTCTAATTTAAGATGTTCTTTCGAATGTAGTGATCAAATTAGTGTATATCTGAATTCAGACGTTATTAGTACGAATGCTGAAACGTCTATCAGAAAGCTGAAAGCTTTCGTCTATGATCGTATTCGTAAAAACACACCAGTCATATCAACGAATATGGAAATCATGGTGAGAAATATGTCTTACGTAAATCGAAGAAAGAACGGGTTTGTAAACAAAGAAAGAATATTGCTAAGCTTATTTATTTATGTCATTTTGGAATACAATAAATTACAGACACAAGCCTAGTAAATATATTTATCATTGTATACTTGTAATTTACCACTGTCTGTTTACAAGACGACTACATATAAGACTCAGAACCATAATGTAACTCACGGTTCTTCTATGTCAGTTTACAACATTTTACGGTAACTTGTTTCAGCCCATCGAGTGCGCGCTATGTGGAGCGTCTAGTTACTTATGTATTATTTATTTTATGTATTATTTAGTGTCCCCGATTAGTGGAGCACTTGTGCTCTGCTATAAACCCCGGCACTCAAATAAATTTATTATCGTTATTATTCTTTAACATGTACAATATGGCGATGTTTGATTGGCTGTGTATGTTGTATTTTTTTTATGAAATATACGAACAATAGCCCACTGAAATCAATGTTTCGAATACAATTTTAAGTAATAGATGCAATTCTTGGTTTTTACATGACGTCATCAAAAAGCTAAAATCCAAACTATTCACATCACAAAACTGTTTGTTGGATATGTTGTTTATATCGTTATAAGAAAATTCTTACTAAAATAATTTTGTAATTTAGATGTTTGGTTTTCGTTTTATTGCGAGTCAAATTCTGTCACGCAATACAGTCACGCATTTTCAAAAGCCATAGAAATAGGAAAATTCGTTTGAAATAATACGATTTTAACTTAGTAGATGATGGGTAACTTTATTTTGATGAATACAGCTATTGAAAACTTGAAGTATTTGCAATTAAACATGATTTTCAGTCTTCGTGATTTGGCCGCCATGTGTTAGATGCGACACCAACATGGCGGACCCATACATTTTAGCTAAATTATGAGCATAAGCGATCGCTTATGCTCGAAATATCGCTCATATCTTCGTATCTAAAACTTCTTTTAACTAAAACTTCGACTGAGATATATGGTTTTGGCTGCTCTTTCGGCCTATGTAGGTTTTGTTCTATATAAGTCCTGGGAAAATTTTCGATGACGTAGTTGAAAGCCAAGAATTACGGTATAGTTACCTATGCATGGTTTGTAGTAGCCTCCTAAAGCAGACCCGTGTCCAGGCTTCAGTTTTACTTCGCTGGCCACTGGGTCTGCTCAGATGAGCCATACATTCCTTTCCAGTGGATTAGCCAATCAGAACGGACCTCTTAAATCTGTGGTGGTGCGGACTTTGACCTCTATGGACTTCCACGAACAAACATCACGTGAACTGACAGTTCAGCGATGTGATGTTTTCAAAATTCAACAGTTGAATATCCACCAGCAAAAGTCAATCGATCCGAGCGATTTATTTTGAACAAAAGGATTTGTTCGTCAACTTCCGACTGGTCATGGAAAGTCATTACTGATATATCAAACAACTGATCTATGACAACGGTACACACGATTCTGGTCATTTATTCACTTTAGCAAAGCAACTTCTGCAGACAGACAAAGAGTAATACCGTATTCAAAATATTCTTGTATGTTGATATCCAAAGTACGGGACAAGAGTGCCAGTAAATTAACTTTCGTTCGTCAGAATATTTCCGGGTTTTCCTCTCCTTTGACCAGACCCAGTGGCCAGCGAAGTAAAACTGAAGCCTGGACACGGGTCTGCTTTAGGAGGCTAGGTTTGTAGTGATATTTGGGATAAATACCACGAGTGATATTTCAAAATTGTTAACAAAATTTCACGAACCGTAGGCGAGTGAAATTTGTGACAATTTTGAAATATCACGAGTGGTATTTATCCCAAATATCACGTACAAAACATGCTATTAAATGTTTATAACATGACCAAAGAAAATACTGCAATTTCGATCAGTTTGTCTGTAGTTTTACCATGAACTAATGGAAAATGCTCTCAAGTAAATTATTTTCATAGAAAAACGTTCATAAATTAGATAACAAATGAGGAAAACAGAAACAAGAGGTTTCTAAAGCTTTATTTTTACCTTTTTCAGCAAAAATTCGATTCTTTCACTTCTCAATCTAAAGCATGAAAACCTTTAGCACGATCAACAGTCGATCGTTTCTCAGCCAAAGAAAACCTTCCTGATTTTTCGACAATATATCCATGTTGATGTACTTTTTCAATTTGTTGTTCTTGAGATTTGTTTCTAGGTATATTTCAGCTTTTTTAGCGAGAAAAACTCTGTCGGGTTTATCCGCCATCTTGGATTTGAATGTCATGCTTGGTGCTCAAACAATGGTTACCATGGTGATTTTGAAATACCACTCCTGAGAGCTTGAAATACCACTATTACGCTGAAATACTACTCTTCTCAGCCAATCGAATTGCAGGATTTTCTTAGGTCATGTTATAAGCCTGCGAATACAGCCGCTTTTTGTATTCGCAGGCTATAGATACAATATGAGCGGCCGACGGATCTGTATGGGACCGTATGGAATTTACAAACTCGAGCCGTAGGCGAGAGTTTGTAAATCCCATACAGATCAAACGCGAATATTGTATCTTACTTATCGAATCCAACGATGTATAAGTGGATGTTTTACTATAATTTGGATGATAGGAAGCAGTTTGGCCGAAAAAAATCCAAGTTAAAGCTGAATGCAAATGAGGACGATTCTGTATCCGATTTACAGATGTCTGCTACGCTTATGATTTCTATTGTATTTCCCTCATTAATTATTCATGAATTCGATAAAAACAGGTACAGTGGAACCTCGATATAACGATGTGCCAAGGAACTGACCAAATTAGATCGTTATATCGGGAGATCGTTATAACGAATTCCCGATCAGATAACGATTTTTCGGGAAAAGAGCCAAAAATATCGTTATATCAGCTGAGGGTATTGTTAATATAAACTAGAAAAGCAAGGAACCGCGAACGAAAATGCCGTAGGTATACGTAGGATCTTTAAATATCTAATCAGCTAAATACATGGCAAATATGAAATGAAAGAAAGACTGATACTAATAATTGATTTTTCATGTAGTGTCCGTTGTACCTTATAGCAGGGTAGCAGGGGGGAGGTTGTGTTCACGCTTCACGTGCCACGTATTCGTAAATTCACGACTCAAAAGAATTTTTTTTGGGCCAATTCACGCACGTCTTTCTTTCCAAGTTCACGGATCACGGTTTTATTTTTTGTTTATGAAGTGTTTTTCACGATTCACGCGCCATTTTTTTGGCCAAATCACGTTTTTCTCTTTGGCTACATTATATATAAAAGCAATATAGGCTGTACAACTATCCTGATCCCACAGGCACTGACATACACTCCCTCTACCGTAATCGAATTGGGCAGTTCGTCCATATCGTTTAAAATAAAGAAATCGTGCTTGATTGAAATTTTTGGCGGGAAAAACAAGCATTTTTACGAAAATATTTTTTTGTTCTCTTTTGAGAATTACAAACAATCTATACGTCGATAAGAGATAACAAGGTATTTAAATGACTCAATATTTTAATTCTTACACATGAGAAATTTAGTTTATCAGAACCAGCACATGATTTGATATCATGTAAATAAATATCCAATACTGGCAAGCGTTCGTACATGCTGCCAAGAAGAATTCTGCTCGATGCCGGCATTGACATATTATATATATTACAGTCATTTGCAAAAATTCTGGCCGCCCGGTATATCAAACAACAAACGTAAGACTAAAATAACCATTATACTAAATATATCTACCAACTTTGCTGGCGTTAGCGTCTTTAAACACGAGGGCGCACTATAAAAGGGCATCGCTCCGCCACAATTTTTTGAATAATAATGAGTTTGAATATGGCGGACAATGGTTGAACATGGTTGAACAACGGGGTAAAATAATTTTCTCAATAAAGTCACATTTCAACAGCAAAGTCAATGAAGAAATTGTAAATTTACGTCTAAAACAGTTATAAAAGACAGACGCCATGTACAGTATGTGGTTCTAATTGTGAACACTTTTTGCACTTGATGATATTTCTCGTCAACATATGGTACGATTATCCTGAACATTTGCTATGAATTAGCTCTACACTTCAGCTAACATGTGATTAAGTTTCGTTTTATTTATTATTGAACTTTTCTAAATATATTTTATTATATCATGTCCGTTGGTGGTTCTAATGGTGAACAGGTGTTTGTAATTGTGAACACTTTTGGCTTGCTTTTTAATGGCTTAATACTGTGTTTTATTATCGATTTCAAGCCTTGCAATTCGATGTACAAGTTCCAAGTTGTCTTAAAACAATATTTATGTTCGTGTTATTTCGATATGAATGCTAGAAAAATGTTAAAACGAAGTGAAGTCAGACGGCAACGCTAAATTGCTGACGTGTTCGCATGTTCATTGATGCATGCCGTTCATCACGTTCGAAGGCGTCTTGTTACGAGGTAAATGTGTCGAGCATTTGTACATCTCTGTACTTTTATGGTAAAGGCCGATAAGGTTTCGAAACCTATGCTGTGAGTATATTTAATTCGCAAGTGGTATTTCCATGTCTTGGCGGGTAAATTTTAGGATAACCTACCAAAGAAACGATAAGCAGAATACTAGAGCCGTGCGACTTCAAAACGGCTAACGGTTCCAGTTCAAAGTACCATAATTTTACTTACCAAAGTGAAAAGTGATAGTGCCTGTACAACAAAAATTATCCATGTGCGTTTTAGTATTTATTTCCACAGTTTCTTGTCCATTTGATTGATTTATAGAGCTTGCAGTTCTTGAGATCCTCTCTCTGTGACGTCTCGGTAGATTTGATTGACAGATCCAACGAACTTACCCTAGGTACCTCTCCTTTTATAGTGCGCCCTCGTGTTTAAGTGGAATTTTCTATTATTTAATTACCCATAATGCACCTGATATTTGATATACTGACACTTCGTAGCGGCCAGAATTTTTGCAATTGACTGTATCAGAGCAAATAGACTGTTAAAGTGCCCCTAATACTTAACACAATATTTTGTGAATCAGTTCTTCCTGATATGTGTATATAATACGATGGCTTAATATTTCTAAATATGGACTGCGCGTCGACCGTATTCACCGAATACGTGTGGACGGGAGGCCAATCCGCATCGAAAAAGTTGCGGATTCAAAAATAACCGGGTACGTGTGGACGGGCTAATACGATTCGAATACGCTACGTGTGGACGCGAATTTGTTTTAATCCGCATCGAAAAAGTAACGTATTCGAATTAGACGGGGTTTCCAGTCCGAGGCGAAGCCGAGGACTGGAAACCCCGTCTAGTCCGAATACGCCGGGACTTTCCGGGATATCCAGGTCCATCATGTGACCGGATTTGATGCACCGGAATGGCTGGTTACCTCATGAATAATTAATGAGTATGAGAAGATCTATTCCACTTGGGTCAATACTAGAGTAAAGCAATAGAAACAGAACAATAGAACGAGTAGACAATAGTAGATAATGAATTCTATTGTTTGTATTATCCAATCACAACAGCTCTTCTGAGCAGCTGCGTGTCACCTCACAAACTCATCTGACAGTCCGTTAGATAATTAGCATCAGATAGAAAACTCATGAGGGTGTAGTCGGCCAGTTTAGTAATAATTAACTGTGATTTCTCGGTGCCTGGGAAAAACATCAGTTCGAAAGATCTTAAAGTAGGACAATATGTTGTCTTAATACCGCCATGCATACTTAACAAATATTCCACGAAATCGAGTCGTACATGAGCTGATAGCCAATTAAAGAGGCGCATTGTTTAATTATATATACAACCACTGGATTGTGAGAAATATAACACTTGCATGTTTTCATTTTTAGTTCGGCAAAACCGGTCTGCCATTCAGTTGAAAATCTCCAACTTTCTCTACTCGTGGTATATGAGCTGAGCCTACTAGTAGCTCATAGAGTAGCCAATCAGAGCGCGCGCGCGCTTGCTCGTATCCAGTGGTTGTCTATATAATAAGTTTGGATATTCTAACTGAATAGCGAGACCAAGAGACGTAGCAAAAATTGTTGTGATAATTAAAGCTGAAACTAACATTTCGCTATGGTAGGTGATTTGCTTTTGCCTTCCAATGTTTTTCTATTTATTTTCACTTCTTATTTTGTCTCTCAAATGTCTGTAAAATGTCTCTGAAATGTCTCTAAAATGTCTCTTAAAATGCCTGCATATCATCTTTCAAATGTCAAGATGTCCGGTTGGCTCAGTTGGTTGAGTACCGGTCTATTGTGCGAGAGATTCATGGTTCAAGTCCCGGCCGGACCATTACTCAGGGTCTTAAAATAATTGAGGAGAAGGTGCTGCCTTTGTAATTACATCTACAAATGGTTAGATCTTCACGTCTTCTCGGATATGGACGTTAAACAGTAGGTCCTGTCTCTCGACCCTAAAATAGTAACCTATATACATGGGGACATTAAGTAATGGTCCACGTAAGAACTAGGCAACTGAACGGCAATGCACGATGGAATGCTTAAATTTTCTATTGTTAAAACTAGTGATCCCATTGGCTTAAACATGAAAATTGGCAAAAAGGTTAGGTGTAAGATATACATACTCCGATTTGTTTAGATGTCAAGTTTGTCTGTTATCCATTGGCATCACATGCCAATTTTAAAACAAATTGTATGTGGGAAACCTTGTAAAATAAGCAATATTCTTTGCTATTGTCTTGGGCTGTTCTGATTGGTTAGATATGAAACATTTCCAATAAATTACCCGAAATCATTGATTACCTTTATTTTTACATTGAAATATTATTATGTGTCATCCTCTCTTTCTGTATCCTTGAAATTAGAAATATTCTATGTGGACAGAGCTATTGCCGTAGAACAATGAAAGCTTGCCTAGTTCTTGCATGGATGATTACTTAAAGAACCTGTTGAACTCTTCGTAAGAGTAGGGGATTGTTACCTGGTTCAACAGCCTACTATACTTCAAATTGGAAGCATAACACACTAACACACTAACATACTAACATATTAACTCCTAGGAGCTGCAGTAGGCGCCTTCATATGCAGCCCGAAAAAAGTCCTCCATCGATTGTAAAGCGCATCGAGTCAATGTGAAAGAAGCGACTTATTATTATTATTATTATTATTAGTATTATTATTATTATTATATTATTATTATTATTATTTAAAATGTCTCTAAAATGTTGTTCATATAACTAATTGCAACTCGTTTTGTCAGTAGCCAATTTGATGCATATTAACATCAGAATAATGAACGGATACTGAGTCTGTGAGGGAAAAAGCAAAAAGTTCATTTGATAATATCACATGATCTATTAGAGGACAACTGAGACCAAATCCGATTTTCCTAATTATGCTTTTAAGCATAAAAGTACTATTAATTTTACTTTGCAATGGCCTAATAATTACATAACACAAAGAACATATAGAACAGTAAGTTTAATCGCTTGATGGCATCTCAGCCAAAGCCGATAAAGACTTGTGAAGTGTCAAATTTCCTGACATTTATTTCCCATTTACGTATTAATTGTAAATTCTCGAGCTCATGTTTGAGTGTTCAAAGAGCCTTCCAGATGCAATTCAACATGGTATTATTATTTCGGAAGCTTTTCATGTCGGCTGATGTTCATACATCGCAGAGGCTCCAGGGTAAAAGAGGCAAGACTAAAGCAAGCTTAAATTGATTGTTTATGAAGCCCAAATATATAAAGTGAAGGTTTCACTTCCCAAGCATTCTATTTCGTGACGTTTTTCAGTCATTAATTTGTCATAATATATTAGAGCTCAAACATCACGAATAGCAATTGACAATACTGAGTTCAGTTAGCGACCTTCAAAACAGTGGCCTTCGTCGTGAGAATAGAATGTACTACGCATTTGAAAATGGCACATGAATTCATGGAGCGTTAATAAGTAAGTACTTAAGCCGTACGTAGTTTATTTAAACGCGTATTGTTCAGGAGCAAAAGCTCGTTCAAAATACGAACGTGCAAAAATCACAACAACTCTAGCTACAATAAGCTAGTGGTATATGAGTAAGTATTTGTGTTTCCTTGAATATCTAACTAGTCTAACTAAGTTAGTTTCTGAACAGAGCAGGTGACTATTTCTATATCTAATCATGTTTACTAAAATGCTCGGCTCGATTGGATCGAGAAAGTTGAAGTGGTTTCCTGTTCGCTGTGTTTGCACTTAATTCAACACTTTTAACTTTGAATGAAAACTTTTAATTCATTTGAAAGCAAAGGACAACACCATTCCACATTCAATTACAGTTAATTTACACTCGCCATGGCGGCGGCAATCGAATCGAATTTTTCACGTTTTTCATGCTTCATACTGAATGTAAAATCCGGGTTATAAGTTGATTTTTGGAGTCATTTTTTTCATATTTATTTATTTCAATTGAAAGTGCGAGTTTTGCAGTTTTTTTCATAACACAATCTGGTTGTTCAGTTATATTAAGCCGGTAAAGACACATACCCAATAGACATAAGAAATACCTCACAGTAAATAGAGAAACCTTTGGAGGGGAAAGTTTGAATCAATTCAAAGCAATCAGTGCGCTGTTTCTCTCATCTCAATCGATATGCAGCTATCGCGCAAGCAAATGTATCATCACATCAAAAAGTGACTGTTCCATTCTGATGATTTTCACACGGTACACGGGAACGCTTTATTGTATTTGAGAGTATTATTTTACACTTGTACAAACATATCTTCTATACTTTATTCGTGACAATACGTACTGCACTAGGTTTTCCTTCTTTGTTCAACGGAATACTGTTGGCGATTATAAAGAAGTCGCTGCATGTGTTATCGTTGAATGAGACTGAACCTAGGTACAAAGAGAGAGGGCGGAGAGCCAAAATTAAATCATGGTTTGATAGAGTGCAATCGCAGTTCATACGATGCCCAGATGATATCTGGAAGGGCGATTTAACGCGTTTCCGTCCTATATATTTCTGCGGAAAAACCGATATAAAGACACGAATAGTGCGATGACAAGTGATAAATCAAGTCGTTGAAGAGCACATGACATGAACAATTGTATTGGCCCCAATCCTGTACATTATTTGTAGTGTCAAAGAAAACATAACCAATTCTCTGTGAAATGACTGCTTTGACAGATATGTTCGTAAAACACATTGGTCAATATGACTTCACTTTGTTTGAAGAACTGCTTCAAATTCATTAAAATATTAATACATTTGTCCGACCATAAAACGAAAACAGAAACAGAGAAATATTCTCTGTATGTACTTTTAATCTATTTCAATTTGTTTGTTGTTCTCTTCGTTTTCAATCACTAAAAGTGATCGATATTTGCAATGGTTTCAAACCAGGATGATTGCAAACCAAGTGACGTCACACCTCGCAGCATGTTTTTCACAAAGATCTCTAAAAGCAACCATTCAATAATCAAACCCTCTTCATGATATTATTATTTATATCAATAGTCTATGTTATAAAATGCTATCAAAAAATGATGTCATGCAAGATCCTTGGAACGTTTATTCAACTGTGCATCCAAAGATGAATCATAGAGATAGTGACTCGATTGATCTCTAACCATTTAGTCGTATAGTACAGTAGAACCCCGTTATCTCGAACTCCCATGGGAATCGATAAATTGTTCGAGATAGCGGGGGTTCGAGTTAACCGATAGCAATTGACTGAAAAAAACGACCCAAGGGAAATGGGTTTGTGTTGGAGATAACCGAGTTCGAGATACAAGGGTTCTACTGTAGTCGTATTGACGATAAATCATGTGAGTTCATATACATGGCATGGCTCTCTGTCATGCAGTGTGAACACAACTTCATATTCCTTTATTATTCATACGTACGCATCCCGCATTGTATCGTGGTCTATGAATCAAACTAGAACACCCCAGGTAGTAATTGGCTTCTAGGCGAGTGGCTGTGTCATTAATTAATTAAGCTTAAAGGGGGACTAGTACGTAAATCGTTCAAAGTTTGATTTAGCTGAAACTTCACTGAAATATTCTCAAAGACCAATACAATCACTGGTTCATTTTTTTCTCAAAAATTCTAATGGAAAGTAATACATTTTTATGAATCTTTAGAGGTGCCAGTGACGTCACTGACTCAACCCAACCAATCATCACGGCTTCGCTCCATACATTTCTTCATGTTTAATGTCTTGAACTATTTTATTTCTATGAAGCTAAACGTTTGTGCGAAGGAGTTTTCTTACCTTGTATGTGCTTAGGATTGATTGTTTGACTAGTTTTCTTCAGTGCAGAGCTGTTATCTGAACAAACCGTTCAGATATTTTGATCACAAAATACAAAGAAATGTATGGAGCTGAGTTTGGGTTGAGTCAGTGACGTCACTGGCACCTCTAAAGATCCATAAAATTGTATTACTTCCCATTGGAATTTTTGAGGAAAAAAACCCCCAGTGATTGTATGGGTCTTTTGAGATTATTTAAGAGAAGTTTCAGCTAAATCAAATTTTGAACGATTTACGTACTAGTCCCCCTTTAAAATATGAATGAATTACAGTATGGACACTCGAACCGTGAACACTTAGTTTTTTTTCTAACACAAATATATAAATTATCGATTGAGCAAATTGATCAGTAAAATGATTTATTTTGATCACTAAGTGTATTTAAACTCAATGCTCCATTTGAGAGGCTATGAGGCAATAGAAAGTTCGAAAAAAAAAGTTCGAAAAAAACTTGAAGTGTTCACGGTTCGAGTGTCCACACTGTAACGTTCCAAGGATCTTGATGTTTCAAAGTGCACATAATATAATTTTTGATAGTATTTTATAACATAGATATATTTTAATATAATTTTAATATACTTTAAAAAGTAATAATATCATGTTTGATTATTAATGTTGTTTTTAGAGATGGTTGAGTGTTGGGAGTGTTCGCTAAATTATCACACATTCAAGCTACCCTTATATCTCAGTAGCAATTAACCAATCATGCAATCAAGGGTGACCCTCAGTGTAAGACCCTTTATCACACAAGCTACCCTTATACCTCAGTAGCAACCAATCATGCAATCAAGGGTGACCCTCAGTGTAAGACCCTTTATAATAAATCTATAGGAATTCTTCTAGTTGGGTTTGAAATCAGAATTGTTCTCTTGTTGCAACATATTTCTCAATACATTGACGTGATCGTACTAAGCTCTGACTGGTGGCCGCTTCGTTTCTTGAAGACATTTAGAGAAGTTTATATATTCAGTCAACCTTCAGTTTATTGTCGATCTTTAAAGTGCCTATGAAACGAAAAAACAGACCCCGTTTTTATTTGCTACTACGAAAGTTTACTATTTGCTTGTTTACATGGCGTTAATAAAAAGTGAATTGAGCTATGGGAACATTTTTTATTCCGCGCACGAAGTTGGCCATTTTGGGTTTCAAAGTGCGACAATTCCCGCTCGGTCAAACTATAGAAATGTGACGTCATAAGTTGTGCAAACAAAGGCATACACAACTTATGACATCACCGAGCCATTGTCAAGGGCCCAGTCTCTTGTCGCACATTTTGGTTGAAAATGATAATTTTCGAACCGCAAAAAGAAAATGTTCGCACGCTCAAAGTTGATGTTTAAATACAGCAAATGTTCAGAGAAAGACCAAACAACAATAATGTACAATAAAACAACAAGGATCGACATTTTCGTTTCATAGGCACTTTAAGTGAATGTTTTCATTCCAATATGACAGCGGTATACTGCCGTTGACATTAAGGAAATAATACAAGCATAGTTTTTTTTCTTTGCAATTTGTAAAAATATACATGAAATAATTGCAGTTCTGTGGTTGGCTGACAGCAATCCATTTTTTTTAAATTCGTGAAATGGGGAGTTTGCAGGTCTTGCGTGACATTTTAAATTTTCATTCAACAAAAACAAAAATATAATATTTGAAAAGAGCACACCAAAGTTAGCAAAAATTGACATTTTGAAGTAATTTCGATGAATAAAGCGAAAGTTATGGGCGACCGAAGTTGGCTTTTTTCTTAATTAGGAAACGTATGGTGGTGGGCAACAGCTCTGACAAAATCCTTGAAGGCTTTATTGCGTAATGCTATTATTCCTCCCCAACATATTCACCTCTCCATTAAGCCATTAGTTCACATCCCCATGTTAATGATTAGTTCAATTCTGTGTTCCAAATATTTCTAAAAGCTGAACGATTGTTAGTTAGGCATAAGTATTTCCTTTTGCTCGTTTTATTGTCAAAGCGCTCTTGCATGATCAGTTCGTCCTGTAAATAGCGATCAATAAATTATTAAATTAATATGATTCTAGACTGCAACTCGTGGAAATGCATGAACTTAATATAGAGTGTATTTCTGTATATTAGAGTGATTGCATTAAACCCGTGAAATAAAAATTAGACCCCGTCCACACTAAAACGCTAACCTGCGTTTTCCTATTGTTTCTGGTAATGAGCTGATTGTTTTTGATTCTCTTGAGGTATAGAACAATATAGAAACGATGCGTTTTCAAACGAAACCGGAGTAGTGTGGACGGGGCCTTAGATATCAGTGTGTAACTAGTCAAATACTCACAAAAGAAAACAATGGAAATAAAATCTACTAGCTAGTGTCTGTATTAGTCTACTAACTATTTCACGGGTTTATTGAAATCACTCTAATAAGATATTGCAAAGTGTATCTAATGTAAGCATCATGGGGAGCTGGAGTGGGTGGTAACCTAGAGTGATGGCACTTAACCCGTGAAACAAAATATAATAGTTATTGACTAATAGTCAAATCAAAACAAAAGAAAACAATGGAATTACAGTTTATTAATATCTACATGGCTAATATCTGTTTCACGGGTTAAGTGCCATCACTCTATAAATGTATACCCACCCACAATTCACCTTCTATCCTTATATAAAGTATAACATGCGTATAACAGCGGGAATAGGCAGTCTAACAGCAATAAGGTACGTCATCTTATATAATAATATATAGATACACAGAACTGACAGAGACTTCAACACAGAGATACGTTATTCATTGATACATATGTTGGCTAATAAATGCTCAAGAGACGCTCTTGCAATCTATACATAGCGGCGTGTAGATCCATATAGTGGGTCCCTGAATACGGCTACAAAAAAGGCTGTAAATACTGCATAATGTGCAAGAATAAAACTAATTTTGTATCGGAAGGAGGCTACATTATGATATCGTTATTTAAAATATGTTAGTTTAATTTTAGCCTAAACTCTTTATAACATATCACTCAACAATTCGAGTGACAAGACCACCCTTTTTGAAGTATAGCTGTTATATAGAAAAGAATAAAGGAGTGAGAGGACAAAAGAAAGGATATATCAAAGAAACGAAAAAGAGTGAAAAAGAGAGAGATGAAAGGAAAGTGTAAAAGTGTTAAAAAGAAAAGATTCAAACGATTCAAACCGACGCCGCCAAACCATCGGTGGAAAAACTCCAGTTTGAATGAGTTAGAAAGTAACGCAACTAGACTAGCTTTCCTTCTTTCTATTTCTCTTCAAAACGACATCGCTGCTTCACAGAGAAACCCCGTAAAAACTTAGATCAAGCAAACTGGGCTACGGATTCTTATCAGAATTGTTCTTAGTCTATGACTTTCATTTAACGAGCGGCAAAGGGAAGGAGTTACCTAAACTACTACAAAATAGCTACACAGACAGATATAAATTGAGAGAAAGTTAGAGTGCTATAAAGATACCCATACAATTGTTCTGAGAGTTAGACCTATAGAAAAGGAGGTAGAAAGAGAAAAAGCTTATAACCCTGCTAGGATTTGAATCCACGCCGACCCTCGGAACCTGATTCGATCACGGATGTTCTTACCAGCTGACCTACAAGCAGTGGGTAATGGCCGTGAGTCCTAGTACAATATAGACATATCATCGACGACTACGTTCTATGGGTTTTTACCAAATAAAGAAACAAGGAAAAATAGAGTGATTGCAATAAACACGTGAAATAAAAATTAGATGTTAGTGTGTAATAGCCGTCTAATAGTCACAAAACAAGACAATGGAAATAAAGTCTACTAGTGTCTATTGGTCTACTAACTATTTCACGGGTTTAGTACAATCACTCTAGCTTTTTTCGTGAGTTTTGGTTGATAAAATAATCTAGTCTGATATAAAAGATCAATAACTAGCATTATCATTCACCTTATTTTCTTCGGGTTTTTCATTGGTCGAGAGACGACTACGTCACTGCAGATAACTTCCTACTGAACTGAGAGTTTTCGTTCTCCTCGACCGAATGGTAGCTCGATTTTTTCCAGAGTTGTATGTTGCTTTACTGAGGTAAGAGAAAATAACGTGGATGATAAAACAATTATTGAACTCGGTTTTTGCAAAATATCTTGATTTTGTCAGTGTCTCGCAGATAAGTATTTGCCTCTGCCTTAGGCATCTGCAAATAAATAATTAATCTGCTCGCCACTGTCAATTAAATCGCGATATTTTGCTCAACCTCGTCCAATAATTGCTAATTATATTATGCGTAAAATTTTGTGTGATCGAGTGAACCTACGCCTTCTGCTAAGTGTAATCTATGGAGCCCAAACATCAATGAAATAATTGATAGGCAGCTACATGGTGCAAAACTAGAATGATACAATCGATACAATGAGTTACGGTATAATAAAACCTCTAAGTTCGACTGAGTTATCAATACCGGAACGGCAAAACATTGCAAATATCGGCAAACTCCATGCCGTCTGTTTTGATAGAAAAGAATACCAAAGTAATCTCTTCTGCAAATGTTTTGATAGAAAAGAATACCAAAGTAATCTCTTCGGCAAATGTTTTGATAGAAAATAATACCAAAGTAATCTCTTCGGCAAATAAGGAATTCATATGGGTAAACTATAAGGACACAGCATACTTTCTCCAAGACATTGTTAAATATAGCATAGCCTAATCAATATATATATAAACCTTTATGTGAATCCATATATGAAATAAAAGGAAAGTTGCAAGATTCAAAGACCGATAGTGAGCTTCCTCGCCATATCTACACTTGTTTTAATAGGTTCATGTAAAATAAATTACCTCGAAGAGCTTTTAGTTTATTTGAGTTATCTTATGCGTTTTTCTTGACGATTTCCTATTTGAACTATGCAGAATGTCATTATATTCATCCTAGCGTTTGGATGAACGATATGGATGGAGTGTGACCCCCACACTGGAAAATCCTGGCTACGCCTCTGCAAACATATAAGTACGGTATTAGGCAGGTTGATTACATACATTAGTACGTACAGTGCTAGTATAGTATAGGCAGACCAGCATTAGGTAAAAATGTCTATGACAATGTCTCACAAAGAACACCGGTTTTCGTAATTTTTCTCTTATCATTTGAACGTTCGATATATTTTATAACGACGTTAATTGAAATTGAAAACAATATCTAAGAAGGACCGTTGTTATTGGTTGAAGTGGTAGGCGTATTATAACTGTAAGTGTTGAACTGATTGATCAGAGCCGCAGGAACTCAGACTCTTTAGTATTTACACATAAACCACTGCACCTAAGTGCATGTTGGCGATTAGCATTTAATAAGAACCGTCGACAAAATTCGCTTTTTCATTGCCGAGTGATGCGCTTATCACTTTAGCTGGTATTATGACAACTATGGGTGTGATTTGTTTTCTATATAAATTTCACTTTACTTCTTCATAAAGAAGGAAATTACTCGCTCGTAAAAATTGTGGAGTTGTCTTTGGATCTTTGAGATAATTCCACGGCGGACTGCTTTTGAAGTTTTGATTTGGCTGGAGTATTATCAATTCTTGTCACTTCTCTTCCTTTTCTTCTTACCGTAAACATCATCGATGAATTAAAGTGCCTTTGGCAGTTACTTCAGTCAAACACATTTCATACTTGTTCGATAATCATGATTCGACCACTAATGTGTGATGTTTGTCCGGTCAACATTGAATGATGGAGTAGAAGTAGAATAACAAATTATAATTTTATTGCAAATTATCAAATGTTTGTCTAGAAAACCGAGCATCAATCGAAGTCTCATCGATTTACGTAAAGGTGTCCAATTTTATCGACAAAATTGAATTTATTTATTATTATTTGTTATTAAAGGATGATTGAACTTCGTAAAAGGTGCAAGTGATCACAATGGTTTTAATCTTTGATTTCCCACAAAGATAGACAAATAGGCGACGTTCGACACATTCAATTCTAATTCGAAGTGTTTTTATTAATTTCTTTCTATTTTTTCTCACAGATTTTCAAAGTTTAAAGCATCGCAAGAATTACTAGTCCTACTCTATATACTTGCCTATGAACGTCGCTGACTATGATAAGCAGCTGTTGATTATTGATTATTGCTTTTCAAACATCGATGGTTCAAGAGGAGACTAAATAGTATCTGTCACCTAAAGTGACTATTCTAGTGAAGTGCTGGAATAATCGGCTTATTGTGTCCAATCAGGACAAATAACCCCATACAGCTCAAGTGACGCCAACCAATTCAGTACAATCAGATAAAACTGGCTATCAGTGGAGAATCCAGATTCTAGAATTGTCTGAGTAAAACGTGTAATTCCGCTGCGGTGAAGAATTTGGGAGTGGAACGCCATCGAGAAGAGTGTAAAGCTAGGACACCGTTCTGACTACAAACAATGAGCAACGCTACCAATCAAAGCAGTTACATTCATCTTCGTAACTATGAACCATGGTATGGCTACATATTTGCCGGGTTGTACATCGTGGTCATCATCGTTGCTCTGTTTGGAAACCTTCTTGTTTGCGTCGTTATTGGTCTATCTACAAAACTGCGACGGTCTCCAACGAATCTGTTCGTCTTCTCCCTTGCGTTGTCCGACCTAATAACAGCAATATTAGCCATGCCATTTGATGCAGAGATTCTTATCACTTCTGGAATTTGGTATCATGGAGAACATATGTGTAAAGCCTGGACAGTTGCGTACTTATTGGCTGTACCAAGCTCTATATTAACGTTTTTGGCGTTAAGCGTTGATCGTTACAAAACTTTGAGTGACCCATTGAATAGGTTTCGAAGATCACGGTTTATGACGCGTAAACGAGCGTTGACCGTGATATTCGTGATGTGGGCATATTGCTTTGCTCTAGCAATTCTGCCAGTATCTGGTGCTATTACTACTCTGCCGTTTGTGTGGGAGAACCAGTGTTTCTTCCCACTGCCGACGGAGTACAGCACTATAAGCACATTTGTCAATTTCGTACTCCCAATTGTGCTGACCTGCGCCATCTACATCAAAATCTATCAGATTGCAAAACTCCATCCTCAACAACAACAGAAGTTCAGCGCAGGGACATATGGGAGACCAAAGATGCAAAAAGATTACCTTCGCAACATTAGAGCGGCAAAAACCATTTCTATGTTCGTGTGTGCGTTCGTATTGTGTTGGGTCCCATACTGTTCCATGACAATTGTCTCTAACCTCTGTACGTCATGTTTCTATGCAATCCCACCGCACGTTTATCCACCGCTGCTGATGCTTGGCTACCTGAACTCTGCACTTAACCCTTTTCTCTTTTCATTTCGCAACCGATCTTTCAAAGGCACGTTTATGAGGCTCTACAGCACCTTGAAGAAAAGAAAGTCTGGTCATTCTATGTCACGAAGTATCAATTCCCTTGCGAAGAGGAGTGAGCTCCCAGATACCGACAGTGGAACAGTTGTGCGAATGTTTTCGATGAGGAGTTTTAGCATTATTAGCCGAAGCGAAACGACCCCTGAATCGAATCCAAACGAGTTACTTGCAAATGACTTGCACAAAAACGACATCATTGAAACATGTGGATCCAGAGAGCCTCTCAATACCAACGATAGATTGCACCAAACACTCAACTGGTCGATGCAATTCGAGCATAACATTGATATTGCTGCAAGCCTCAACTCAGACAATACATATCTTTAACAAAAGCGTAGTGGACGAATTTGTGTATAGTAAATCAATAGCAATAATGAAGCAGATGCAGTCAATTTATCTTTGTCAACCGCGCTGGCACATTGACGAACTCCTGAACACAGCAGGGCTTTAAGTCCTTGCAAGTCAATGGAAAACGACAATCCGAATGTAGAAGAGAAAGATAACTCTGGAACTGAAACAAGTTCTATTAAAATGACGCGAACTAAATACTTTGTCTCTAAGATTGCAGGAAACAGACGACTATCAGTTGTCGGAAAAACATTGGAAGACAGATCAGCCTCGTGGGTTTACTGCATGGGAAATGTTGATGTGCAGGTCCATGCAAGCTCAGAGTGTTATGTTAATGGTTTTGAAGTCAGAAACTGAAATAGAACTGTTTATCATTTGCTTGTAGTTAGGGTCCTGTTGTTGTCGTTGTTGTTGTTGTTGTTGTTGTTGTTGTTGTTGTTGTTGTTGTTGTTGTTGTTGTTGTTGTTGAATATTGTTGTTATTGATAAGAAGGCACTATCACTACACATATATGTATCCACTCATGGAGACCTTGATAGGACAAAAACATTATATTTGGATATGATTGTCGTAGCAAAAGACAAGTTATAAGCAAAATGGACAAACAAACTTGGAAAGATCCAAAAGGACAGATTCCCAGAGCGAGCGGCAACATTCATCAGATGTGTGGTTAATTAAAGATTGTCTTTAAAGCCGCAAAAGATGGAGTTATAAGTAAAATTGACAAACTGACTTGGAAAGAATAAAAGGAGAGATTCCCAGAACCTGCCGCAACATTTATCAGATGTGCGGTTATAATTAAATATTGTCTTTAAAGCCGCAAAATATTGTAAAGGCGTCTATTTACTCAAATATAGTCACATCCTGAAGAGAACCCTGGCGGGTTGAAATATCTTGATGAACTTAAACTGACCGCTCCACTGAAATTGTTTTAAATATTTCCTAATTCAAGATAATGTTACTCAAATACATGGAACAGAAAGGAACATTCATAAAGTTCTGAATATTATACATCGAGCTCAAGCATCGATGACGTGATTGGAGCTAAGAAAACAGCCACAAAGAAAACGATTTAGAAGAAACATGGTAATAAAACATGGGAAGAAGACACAGACTTAATGGGAAGGTATGACATACCATTGAGCAACCTTTATAGCAGATTGCATGAAGGCATACATCGCACCAAATCAAATCACGTAATGATTTGCTAGACATGATTTTCAAATCGCTCGACCAAAACTTAGCATATCATAACATCATGTTTCCCAAAGGATATAAATTTGAAAAGCTGATATTCGCAAAATGGAAAAAAAGGTTTTTCAACTATTTTCTCTGGCTCATTCAAAACGATAAAATCGATTTTTCAACAAAGTTTACTGATCTACTGATAGAGAGTGATAGATATTGACAGTAGCTTTCAATCTGTACAAATCGCCTCATCAAGCGTCGACCAGTATTAACGTTACTTATTCTATTAGGCAGTGAGTAATTAGACTATTGGCTTACCACAAAATAACCTACCCTTTACGTTGTCAATTAGGAAACATGCACAACTAAAAAGCTCATTAACGTATTCAGTTGTAGCCCCACGATAGCGAAAACTGGACGGGCCTTGCTTGAGTTTTGGGTGCATGATTGAAGATTGCGTTTTAAGCTCCTATTTGATGAGTTTCGTCAACAGTCGAGAGAAGAGAATTGTGGTCAAAGAACATAAGTCTTGGCTAAAAATACCTTCCAACAACGCGCGATTTGATTGGTTGTTGAGCGTGCATTATTATTGTTATAGAAGCATGGAGCAGCGAAAACAAAGAAGAAAGCAAGTTTAAAACTAGTTTTATATTATAAAGCGAATAGACTCTCCGTGCTTCTATACAAAAATAATGCACTTCTGAGGTCTTGAAAAGCTGCTGAATGCACTCGAGTTCCGCTCGTGCATCCACTAGCAGCTTTCAAGACCTCAGCGTGCATTATTTTTGTACATAGAAGCACGGAGAGTCATATTCTATCAGTTAAATAGATAAAAAACAATCACGTCCATATCATGTCCGTTGGCTCTGCGATATTTCGTTCCATTTGTGATCGCACGACCACTGAGATATTTTATTTATGCCGCACAGACAACAAGTATAGTAGAGGATTAAAGGATTGTGGAAAGTGCAGAATTAAAACAATTCAATAGTGAAATATACATCCATTTGCCGTACTGGAGTGTCGCTTTCTTACAGATTTGATAGATACACAAAGAGGTTTTTGAAACACGGTCTACTGTACGTGGTCTTTTAGACTTATTGTACTGTTGTTATAATCCACTTTATTTATCCGGTACAGGTGTTGTATCGACACTTATTAAACCTCGTGTTCTAGGCAGACCGTTTAATTAGAACTTGGGTGGGGTAAGAGCAATACGCATTAGCTATAGGAATTTTTAATTGTAAGTAGAATAGAGATAAATAATTTAATTGTATATATGTTATTCAATTTTTAGATATTGTATTTGTTATGTATGCACGACCCCACAAGCTTCTTAGCTTTAATTTTAATCATGTTGAAATAAAGATTATGTAAGCATGTATATTATTATATTTATGTAACTATGTACCGTGATACTCAAAATCTGACTACTAGAAGCATAGATCATCATTCAATACATGCTTATACCATGGAAAGAAAACATCCCATTTTTCATTTTTAAAAGGTTAATTAATTGATTAGTAATATAATTAGCCATTACTGAAACGAGCAGGGGACTGGGACCAAGTCCGTAAAACTAATTCAATTTGATACTAGTAAAATTGGGCATCATTTTCTGAGAGAGCAGATCAAACTTAGCTTGTCTGCAAAGTTTGGTGAACTTCGGCTTAATATTGACGATGCTAGAGGGCATCAAAGATGTCTATTTTCCCATACAAACTCTGTAATTTTTTGATGTTTAGCCATTGAAAAACGAAAAGTACATCTTACATGGAAGCCGATACTTTTCACAATGCAGTAAAGGACAAAGTATAATCTTAAAATAATTGACTATATATATATTATGGTATTATTATTATTATTTATTTATATTATTATTTTATACCTAATTGTACAAGCATTGTCGTGTTGAAAATCGTCAGTTAGAGTGCAAACACTAAAACCATGAAACAGTAGAGTGATTGCAATAAACCCGTGAAATAAAAATTAAATGTTAGTGTGTAATAGTCAAATAGTCACAAATGAAAACAATGGAAATAAAGTCTACTAGTGTCTATTAGTCTACTAACTATTTCACGGGTTTAGAGTGATTCCAATAAACCTGGGCATTGCTAACTATACCATTACACACTATTAGACACTCACTCTTTTCTTTTCTTTTGTTCCTTTGCATCTAATAAACACTGACAGCTAATTAGTAGTGCCCAGGTTTATTGGAATCACTCTAGAGTGGTTTTCATAAACCCGTGAAACGAAAACTATTAGTTAGTGGTAAATAGTCAAAAGTAAACACAAAAGAACACAATGGAATTAGGGTGTACTAATGTGTATTAAACTAGAGTGGTTTTCATAAACCCATGAAACGAAAACTATTAGTTAGTGGTAAATAGTCAAAAGTAAACAAAAGGAACACAATGGAATTAAGGTGTACTAATGTGTATTAAACTAAAGCAAGAATGGTCTCTTGACTCAGTAAAGTCTATTTCACGGGTTTATGACTGAAACCACTCTATTGCAATCACTCTACTAACTTTAATTAGCACTAAATAGTGCAATGTCTTTGGTTTTCTATTGTTCCATTGGTGCTATTTAGCACTCACTAGTTTGTACTCTTTCACGGTTTTAGTGTTTGCACTCTAGAGCAAAGGCAGTATATTTAAATGAAGCACGTTCTGGAAATGAACTTTCTCGTGGTTCCTAAAATCCAAGTACTAGTCATGATAATAATCTATTGGTTGGAAGGTTGATAATGCTACGATATGCCATTTAATTTTCTATTTTTTTTATTTGCTATCGTTTATGACGTTCAATGCGACAATGTTTATACAGCGAGGAATATACAGCTAATTCAAAAAACTAGGTACGTTTTGTTGCATATTGTATATTGCATTCCCACACCGAAGTGCATTATGGACTGATCAATACATGTGTAATTCGTTGCGTTGCGTTGCCGACACTGAGGTCATGGTTGACTGTCAGGGCTGATATTTGTTTGCGGCTTTTGGAACTCCAAAATAGCAGAAAACACATGTATTGATCAGTCCACAATGCACTTCGGTCTGGCAATGCAATATACAATATCAGTGCAATATGCAACAAAACCTGGGACAACGTTTTTTGAATTAGCTGTATAAAATATGTACATTAAGCCACAGGCTCACCACCCTCTGTTTGTGTATTGGGCTTCATATGTGTCTTATTTGATCGGCCGTTGGAACTAAAGCCGAAATATGGCCGTGAATTCAGTTCTAGAATCCTACAGAGTGTAGCTACACTCTGCAGTCCCAAAACTCGCTAAAATCCGTTCTAATCGCTAAACAAACGACACACAGGGCTCAAGTAGATATTAATCTTTGTTTTGAAAGCAGTTTTAGAAATTCAAGATATCAAAAGGACAAGATTCTAGAACTGAATTCACGGCCATATTTCGCGTTTTTAGTTCCAACACAGGAAGCCCAATACACAGTTAAACAGAGGGCGGTGAGCCTGTGATTAAGCATATACAAATAAGTTAAACACACATTATCATATATAAATTATATATATTGCTTGTATATATTAAGGGGCTTATCACAGTTGAGGTTGCAACATTTTCATTGCTAGTTCAAGTTAAACTTGATTGATTGTTGTCTATGTAGTGTAGTACTTTACAGCCTTATCTAATGGCAATGATGTATTTTATCCTTAATCTATACTACATAATGAAACGGTTATATCTACATCTTCATCTACATTTATTCAGTTGGTAAAGTCGTGAGACATCAACACCAACTATAAAATAAGTAACAACTGAATGCAAATATATACATAAATATCTATACAATTAATACTAAAAACAATTACTATATATAATGTATAATACTATTTAATATTTACCAAATCAGTGGATAGCAATTTTGGCGCGTTTTGATTGGCTCCCGTAACTCGGAATATCCTTGGCTATTCACTGTTTTGGGACGAGATTCAAAATGGCGTCTCGTTTCGCTACAGTCTCCGAATTGATTTGTTTAGTAAAGTGCCATTTTTTATCCAACTGATTTGGTAAATACTAAAACAATTATCCCCCTCAGTGTCGGTGAGTAGTGGTGAATATTTACCTTGCCGCTCTAGGACTCGCGGCTCGGTAAATATCCACCACTACTCACCTCCACTTTGAGGAATAATTGTTCAATATCCACAACCAATAAGATTTGTCAGCAAAACATTGATATACATTAATAGGTGAAAATGTTGGTGAAACCTTGTACTGACACCATAAAAATGCATCAATAAAGTCCAATAGACTAGTAATTAATGAGCTTCCTGTTGTCCTTTTTTGACATTTACGTTGTGAAACACCAATCACATGAGCGCGTGCACGCATCTTCTTTATATTTACCTGTGCAATTATACTAACTAATAATAGAATGCAAACACTAAAACCATGAAACAGTGCTAACTTTAATTAGCACTAAATAGTGCAATGTATTTTGCTTTCTATTTTTCCATTGGTGCTATTTTGCACTAACTAGTTTGTACTGTTTCACGGTTTTTGTGTTTGCACTCTATAATCATCCTCGGGAACCCAGGGGTATATTCTGTCGCTCGTTACTCGCTCCCAGAGAAATACCCCTGGGAACGAAGTCTGTTGGAGCTTGTTCCGGAAGTCAAAATTCAAAATGGCCGCTGTCCTATTCAAACCAGAATATACTTGATACTGATTGGTCGACCTACCTAGGTCGACCAATCAGAAACGAGAGTAATTTTGACTTCCGGAACAAGTTCCAACAGACTTCGTTTCCAGGGGTATTTCTCTGGCAGCGAGTAACGAGCGACAAAATATACCCCTGGGTTCCCGAGGATGCTCTATAATATAATACAGCGTATAGCTGTATATGAATAATGTGATTTTGAAGTCGTTGCATTGAGGGAGATTTATTTCAATTTTTTTTTTTCATTTTTTGTCTCTGACTTGAAGTTTATAATTATTATTGAAAATTATTTTTCAAACAGACGTTTCGGTCTCTGTGGTTTCCATCACACTGAAGAAGGTCTCTGATCAGAGACCGAAACGTCTGTTTGAAAAATATTTTTCAATAATAATTATAAACTTCAAGTCAGAGACAACACCTACATTCTTGTTATTATCTTACCTGACTGTAACTTCACAATTTTTAATATTTCATTTTGTTCGACTGCTCTTTACCTTCTTGTTAGGTATTTCCAGACATCCGATATACATGCTATTACCGTATTCAGTCATTCTCAAAAAGGTTGTCCAGATGAAAAGACTACAATACTACAATAAAGTCACGTGATTTATTATGTATTCAATTTCTGCGCGCGGAACTGCGAGTTGATACCAGCGGCATTACATTCAGTTCTCACAATGCCGTGTACTTTTGCATCTCAAATTGAAATTCCACGCGAGGAAATTGAATGCATAATGAATCACGTGACGTTATTGTAGTATTGTAGTCTTTTCATCTGGACAACGTTTTTGAGAATGACTGTATATAGTTTGTATAATCCTATAAACGTTTCTATGGAAACTGTCGGCCATTTCGATATATTGACTATTTATTATAAAGTGTGGGTTTTAAGGTTTGTATTCGATCTGCGTGAATGTGGTGGCTAAAATACTTTTGTGTTAATTAGGCCGTGTTCACACTAAAGCTCGATTGCGAGCGAATCACTTTTGAATCGATTTAAAATTAGAACGGATTCGTTCACACTGACTTAAATCGCTTCAGGTCGATCTAGATCCGGCGGTCGCTAGCGGTTTGCGTGTTCACATCACACTACGACATTCTGAAGCGAACTAGTTCTGGACAACGGACTGTTTTATGAGAGCATCCATAACAACAACCATGGCGGCACTAGGTCGATTGATACACAGTTATATCACCAATAATTGTAATTTCAATGTTTATTTTGTTGTTTTCTTTAATATTATCTTAAAACGGGCGAAGGCAAATTAGACAACATCATTTGCAAACAAACATCATTTGCATACACCGCGCGGCCGCGTCTATCGACTTGGATTTTGGCGGGAATTCTGGAAACTAGACTAAAGTAGATCGCTCGCGAGCGGTTAGTCGTTCACACTGCATGGCAACTGAATCGGTTTACTTTAGTTCGATCAGTAAAGTTGAACAGCTCTTTTCCAGTCTAGTTTGAACCGCTCGCGAGCGATTTAAAATGTGAACATGCTTGAATCGATCGCGAACGCTCGCGACCGATCTAGTTTAAGCTGGTGTGAACACGGCCTTAGACTACTTTTGAACATGTCTTACCACAGGGAGCCCAAGCTCATTATCTGTGAAGACCGTTTAATTTGCATATTTACAGTAAATGTATGTGGCTTTAAATCATCCCTCCGTTTTTCAAGAATTTTCGTAAATAATAAATTTGTTTTCACTAATATGTTTTTCCATGGATCATTAACTGTCGATGTTGTGACGGCGTTTCAGCACCATTAGAGCGTTTTTAACGAAAATACCCCTGAAAGAAAAACACATTAGTGAAAAAAAGTTGTATTATTTACGAAGTCTTGAAATACGGAGGGATGATTTAAAGCCACATACATTTACTGTAAATATGCAAATAAAACGGTCTTCACAGATAATGAGCTTGGGCTCCCTGTGCTCTCACGAGGAGCTGTGCTAAAAAAAATCATAGCAGGGTGCCACGAACTGCTTGACATTGTTCAGGAGGTCTCATTGCACAATAATAATCTGGTGTCAAACCTTTACTGTGCGGCCTCAGCTCCCCGACTGATTCACAAATATTTTGTGAGCAACCACAACAGTTTTGCCGAGCATTTCAAACAATTTTCATGTGGGTTTTGAATCTCAGTATCCATACAACTGAACACAATACAGCATGGAAAATGTTTTGTACCGCTTTGAATTTAGTTCTAGACCTAATGAAAGTGTTTTCCATCAGTAAAAAGGCTAAATAATTTATTGAAATAAAGTTTTCTTAAATCTTGAGCACTCACTTGAACATTTGGAAAAGCGACATATAAGCACCATACCACCATTTATGCAATAGGTGTGACAAAAGACAGGCACCGTTAATGAGCAATGCATTATCTGCGTATGTTGCTAAATTTTCGCACGGATATCACGGCAATCTCAGCAATTATTCTAAAGCATGAAACAAAAATCAGTATTACACGTGGAAAGTGCTTGTACGATTTTTGATGCACTCGTTGAGAAGTAAGCCTCGCTCGCTCTTTTTGTGATACTTCTCAATTCGATCGGGCATAAAAATCGTACGGTCGCACTTATCATGGAGTAATTTCTATATCGATCGTTGTAGTGAGACCTTCAAAACGGTTTGTCTAGTTTAAAATAATCGGGCGTCAATCAAACATGGGCGTGTCAAGGCTTTAGCCAATCAGATAGCGAGGTTTCATTGACGGACGTTTGTCGGGTTGAAAATAATCGGACATCAATCAAACATGGGCGTCAATACTTTAGCCAATCACATCGCAAAGATTCATCGACGGTCGTCTGAAAGATCGACGTCGTAATTCAATGATAACGGTTGTAAAACGGCTGAAGAAAACACATTTTGTCTTTCAAATAAACTGAATTTTAGTAGTAAAGTTTTCTTGATTTATATTATTTTGCCAACAAAAAAAAGAGAACGCTATCGAATTCCATAGGGTAAAAAATCCTCATAAAAGAGAAAATCTTCTGATTGGTCATGCCATTCAGAATCATGTTACAATAGTAGTCGATAATATAAAATAATACAAATATTACTTCATTAGTATGATCCTAAAAATTACGTTTATTATATTACACTTATTACATATAATGAGTTATAAAATACATATGGTTATATGACAGGTAGTTGCACTCGGGGCTCAGAACGACGTCTGGCCAACCGATTTGCAATTCCTGTTCTTTTGATACAGTATACATATAATAAATTTAGCAATTATTGGATGGGGTTGAGCAAAATATCGTGATTTGTCAGTGTCTCGCAGATTAATTATTTGCCGAAGGCAGAGGCAAATACATTTTGCTCTGCTAGACACTGACAAAATCACGATATTTTGTGAAAACCGAGACTGGTAATTGTATTATCATTCACATTATTTTTTCTCATTATGACCCTGAAGCACGCACAACTCGAGCTGCCATTGTCGAGGAGAACGAAAGCATTATTCGTGGGAAGTTATCTGTAGTGACGTAGTCATCTCTCGACCAATGAAAATCCCGGAGAAAATAATGTGAATGATATAGTCCCTTTTCGCGTTCACAGATCCCGCTGTAAAACCGCTGTACTTATTGACATCAGACGCATTTGTACAGGGTTAGCCTCGAGTCAGTGTAAATTATTCACAAATATCAACAAGAACACGATAAAATGTTGACATGAAACAATAGAAACATTTTTGAATTGTACGGACTGTTCTCTGGATCGAGGCTGAGCCTGTACAAATGCGTCTTTTGTCAAGGACAGCGGTCATCTCTAAACAACGCGAAACTGGAGTATTCTGTTGCACCAAACCTTGCCCAGTAAATAAACGAACTAGCACTTTGTATATTGGTTGACTAGTCCCTATCTTAAATTATTTCTATGCACTTCGATTTCTTTACATTTGTTGAACAAAGCTTCTCATACTACATTAAATATTCATGAGACATTGACCAATGAGCGATGTTCTTCGAGGTCACATGTTCATACATTGAAACTGGGGGAAGAACATATTTTTAAATTATGCAAGTGGTGAGGGCATTGAAGCATAGGGAAATTGTGGGGTAAGACAATATAGAAGGTTTAGAACTCATTTGCATATCGTATTTAGAACTAATTATCATATCGTATTTAGAACTAATTATCATCAGTTCTAAATACGATATGATAATTAGTTCTAAATACGATATGATAAATTTGTTCTAAATACGATATGCAAATGAATTCTAAACCTTCTATATTATCGTACCCCACAATTTCCCTATGCTTCAATGCCGCCCTCACCACTTGCATAATTTAAAAATCTGTTCTTCCCCAGTTTCAATGTATGAACATGTGACCTCGAAGAACATCGCTCATTGGTCAATGTCTCATGAATATCTAATGTAGTATGAGAAGTAGTAAATATTATATTCGACATGTAATTTAATCTTGGCAAAAGAAACAATTAAGCAAACTACATGTAAATACTTACACAACGTCTTTGGTATCCAGTGGATTTAAGTCAGCTCTTCCATTCGTCTCTAAGTATCTTTTCAAACAACAAATTATTTGATACATCGTCTTTTCCACGTATGCAGCTCCATCTTTGTCGGTTAACTCTTGGATAAATTTGATAAGCCAGAAATTTAAGCTGGCTTTCGTCATTGAAGTTTAAAAAAAGGCGTATCCAGTGTTTGAACCGAAGGATACGTTTAATCCTAAAGGGTTAACTTCGCATTCTGGGAGCTTATTATTCCTTTGACGTCAAATATACGTACACCCCATCGAGTCTTGTATTGTGTAGTTTTAGGAATTGACTGGCCGACTACCATTTTTGTTTCTTCCAATGTTTGAGGTTCTTTAAACCTCCGTTTCTTTTGCTTAGAACCTAGCGCTTCGGCCATGCTTACCGCTCGCACTGAACCATGTGAGAGCCGAATTGAATACTGAATTCATTGCCGGAAAATATTTAAAAATTCCGATCCACTGTGTGGAATTCTCGCCTAGACAATTCGGAACTTTGTGTATTGTCTTATATTTAATTATTTCTCTTCATATAATTCTCTGGCACATGAATATTTAGAATAGTATGAGAAGCCATTTCAAAACCTCGTGAGTGTTTTAGACGTGATTTCTAGATCCGCGTGCCATAAACAATGGCTCGGCTACGCCTCGCCATTGTTCATGACACTTGGATCTAGAAATCACGTCTAAAACACTCACTCGGATTTGAAATATTACTTCTTATATCAATTTCAATATACGTAAAAAATAATTGATTTGCTATACAACGTATTTACATGTGTACAATGAAACAGGCATAAGATTGTGTTTGACTAGCCTGATTTTTAGACGGCATAGGTCAACCGCTGACCGCTTATCTCAGTGGTTAGCGGTGGACCCATGCCGTCTGAAAATCAGGCTAGTGTTTGACAACACTGTGCAGGGTTCGAACGTCGAGCTGCACTGAGATTTTCGTCGACGTCGACAATGTTACACGCATCACGTGGTACACGTATATCTGAAAGGTTACACGATTTGCTGTCTGGTCGTATTAACACGTGCTCAAACACTGAATGCTATATTTTACAGGCCCATTGAAGCAATTCATCTAATATAGTTACAAATAATTTGTTGGTAGCTTTCTCAATAAAAAGTTTCAAGTCAGCATTCGTTTGATAGGTGCAGCAGGGCCCGATTCCTGGAAGCCCGATTAGTGGATAAATAAAGTACAGAAAAGATTGACTTAGACCCCGTTTGCATCAGAGAGAGAGAGAGAGAGAGAGAGAACCCTAGCAATAGGGACAATTCTATTGTTTTATCATCCATAGGCAATACAACAATTAAACGTTGTTAATATGCGAACAATAGAGTTGATGACCCTAGCACTAGGGTCATCTCTCTCATGTAAACAGGGCCTTACAAGAAAGCAAAATAACGATGTATAAACATGAAGCTAAGAGAAACGGACGACAAGAAAGACGACTGGAAAAAAAAACTATTGATGCATAAACCTTTTCAGCTCGGGCGTAATGTGTCCCCATTTCAGACCACGTGTCATTTCACTGGAGAAGAGTCATACTTATGTATATCACTGAAACAAATAATCTAATTTCCAAGAGGTTTGAAATGGGAAAATATTACAATATGAGATGGTCTATTGGAGATCATGGAATGTTGAATGTCTTAGGCCTAGTTCAGACGTCGTGCTAATCATGAGCCGTTCTGATTTCAAACAAGATCATGAGGCGGCTTCTTTTGAAGTAATTAAGAACGGCTCTTGGAAAGTACGGCGTTTGAACTATGCCTTAGGCGCTATATTCTAATCCATGGTGTAGAAGGTATAATTTGGGTCCCAATGTTTTGGTCTATTTATATCGCCATTTCACTTAGTCTGACCCTACTCTTCATAAACGACTGAATATGAGAGAAGTCGGGTCTGGCGTTAGGGTCTTTTTGCCAGCAGGATCTTATCATATCATAAACGTCATCGGGACAAATGGAAGGCTTACAAAGGTAAACGATCTTAGGACATGTAGGACGGTAAAACATTCGTTGAATGTTGTCGATAACTTGTTCGTCTGTGAAGTCGTCATAGGGGTATTCTGCCGCTAGGGTTAGGATCTCCCACAAAGTTACAGCATACGCCCATACATCACTTTCCGATGTAAACTTGCCTGATGGTTGAAATAAACAGTAACAATAATATGAATATCAATGATGGTTACTACAGTCGTTGCACATTTACGGTAGCTACATGTAGTGATCTTTATTGAGAACAAGTTGTCTTGTTGGATACTCCCTTTCCCCCACATACAATGTTGCTGGTTAATTAGATAGTGTAATGGTGTGTGGTGATTCCCCCCTACCTACCCCCACATACAATGTTGCTGGTTATTTAGATAGTGTAATGGTGTGTGGTGATTCCCCCCTACCCTCACATACAATGTTGCTGGTTATTTAGATAGTGTAATGGTGTGTGGTGATTTCCCCCCTACCCTCACATACAATGTTGCTGGTTATTTAGATAGTGTAATGGTGTGTGGTGATTCCCCCCCCTACCCTCACATACCGGTATTTTTCCCCCCTACCCTCACATACAATGTTGATGGATATTTAGATAGTGTAATGGTGTGTGGTGATTTCCCCCCTACCCTCACATACAATGTTGATGGATATTTAGATAGTGTAATGGTGTGTGGTGATTTCCCCCCTACCCTCACATACAATGTTGCTGGTTATTTAGATAGTGTAATGGTGTGTGGTGATTCCCCCCTACCCTCACATACAATGTTGCTGGTTATTTAGATAGTGTAATGGTGTGCGGTGATTTCCCCCCTACCCTCACATACAATGTTGATGGATATTTAGATAGTGTAATGGTGTGTGGTGATTTCCCCCTTCCCTCACATACAATGTTGATGGATATTTAGATAGTGTAATGGTGTGCGGTGATTTCCCCCCTACCCTCACATACAATGTTGATGGATATTTAGATAGTGTAATGGTGTGTGGTGATTTCCCCCTTCCCTCACATACAATGTTGATGGATATTTAGATAGTGTAATGGTGTGCGGTGATTCCCCCCTACCCTCACATACAATGTTGATGGATATTTAGATAGTGTAATGGTGTGCGGTGATTTCCCCCCTACCCTCACATACAATGTTGATGGATATTTAGATAGTGTAATGGTGTGCGGTGATTTCCCCCCTACCCTCACATACAATGTTGATGGATATTTAGATAGTGTGTAATGGTGTGTGGTGATTTCCCCCTACCCTCACATACAATGTTGATGGATATTTAGATAGTGTAATGGTGTGTGGTGATTCCCCCCTACCCTCACATACAATGTTGATGGATATTTAGATAGTGTAATGGTGTGCGGTGATTTCCCCCCTACCCTCACATACAATGTTGATGGATATTTAGATAGTGTAATGGTGTGTGGTGATTTCCCCCTTCCCTCACATACAATGTTGCTGGTTATTTAGATAGTGTAATGGTGTGTGCTGATTTCCCCCTACCCCACATACAATGTTGCTGGTTATTTAGATAGTGTAATGGTGTGTGGTGATTCCCCCCTACCCCCACATACAATGTTGCTGGTTATTTAGATAGTGTAATGGTGTGTGGTGATTCCCCCCTACCCCCACATACAATGTTGCTGGTTATTTAGATAGTGTAATGGTGTGTGGTGATTCCTCCCTACCCCCACATACAATGTTGCTGGTTATTTAGATAGTGTAATGAATGGTATGTTGCTGGTTATTTAGATAGTGTAATGGTGTGTGGTGATGTCGCTGTATCGTTGAGTATTTTGGAAGCATTGGAGAGGGAACGGTATGAAAAGTGCAATCACAAGGTAATGATTCGAAGGGAAATGTGTAGTGGTCATTGTTGTGTCGAAGGGAAATCATCCGACCCACCCACAGTGCTTTGCGCGCTTCTATTATTGTTTACATTGAATGACTTTTTAGTATAATAAACATATTATTATTATTTTGTGACCGCGCGGATATCTCGGAATGTGTTGTAGTCTTAGTGGTGACTTGAATGTCTTACTATTTCGAGCAGAAAAGTGGAAATTATTATGATAAATAATTTGTGATAATTCCTTCCAAAATCACTCTCTTGACGAAAATAACTGCTTGATACAGAGATTAAAGATAAAGAAACAATAAGTATTGTTCGTTGGCGCTATAAAACCAACGATGTTTCAGATTTACACGGATTGAATACAACTGTCATAAAACTCTTGACATAGAAAATGGCGGACACGCGCGCAAAGCAGTTTGGGTGGGTCGGCTCCTTTAAGGGAAATGATAGTGTTACCTTGAAAAATACACTCAGGTGCCATCCATCGTATAGGCAGGATTACACGCCCATGTACGCGGTAGTAATGCTTAGCATACAGATGGCGGGACATGCCAAAGTCAGCGATCTTCACGGTGTAGGAGTGACCAACCAAGCAATTCCTCGTAGCTAAATCACGATGAACGAACTTTAACGAAGACATGTACTTCATTCCTGCTGCTACCTGAGACGCCATGTATATAAGTGCCTGGTAGGTTAGCACCTTTTCCTTATTGCCTCTCGTCCCTGGTGCCATTTCACGGTCCTTGAGGAACTGGTTCAGGTCACCATTGACCATGTATTCCACTATCATGCACATTGGGTCATCTTTGCACACACCCAGCAAGCGAATAACATTTTCATGTTGAATACCTGACATGACCTTCACCTCTTTGAAGAAATCTTGTTTGATATTCTTATCGACTTCGGGTTTGAGCTTTTTAATGGCAACCAAGACTCGTTTATTCGCGTTCTTCTCTTCACCAAGGAATTCCGACAGACCTTCTGCCTCTCCTAGGTGAACTTCGCCAAACTGACCATCTCCTATTTTCTCCTTAAAGAACAGTTTTTCACGTGGGAACTCTTTGAATGTCTCATTTCGTCCTTTCAATGCAGTTGACGGGTTTGCGTACAGACTTGTCCCGGACACGCCTTGGTAGGGCTGTGCATATATCTCCTCATAGACTGGATTGTGGAAAATCCCATCACCGGGAAGTACAGCATCTATTGGCTCAGAATACCCCTCTGTATGCTTTGGTGCCGCGCCTGGTTCTTCGTACAAGACGTCAGGCACGTTGGATTCATCAGGTTTTTTGGGAAGGGGTGTGACTGGTGGGCTTATTAATGGACTTTGTGGTTCAGGACTACAATAACCATCGTCATCTATCGATGGTGCATGGCCAGCGAGAAATGGGGTGTCGGGAAGGGCGTAGTGGTCACTACCATGACATGGAACTGCATCAAGTGGTAAAGGTGGAGGCTTATCTAAACAATACAAAACATTCGGGTTATACTTGGCATTAGTTTACACACAATGATGATGATGAAGGTGCTGCCTTTGTAAATACATCTACAAATGGTTAGACCTTCGCGTGGCTCGGATGACCACGGAAAATGGCGGTCCCGTCTCTCCACACTCCACTACATTGCAACGGAGGGACGTAAAAGAACCCACACCCACTGTTCGACTAAGAGTAGGGCACGAAGTTCCCGGTGTGTGGCCTGACCTGCCACAGAGGGTCACAGGGTCATCGGCGTAAGCTGTCACGTGTCATTTTTTATTTTTTATTTATTTATTTATGATGATAATGACGACGATGAAAAGAGAAAAAAATCTTATAACTGCTATGCATGGTCGAATTACTTGACTAAATGTCATTTGATTACATACTTTTAGGCTTCCCACGTCTTGTTTGTTCAGGAGCTTTTCCCGTCTCATCCAGGTTCTCAATGCTGGCATAAATAGCAGCATCAACAGCTGCCTCGCCGTTCTGCTCTTGTCTTTTAAACGTGTAGTTTTTCTCTTCTTCTCCAGTACTATCTAAACGGGACACGCGGACGGCATTGCGGTAGGACGAGTAAGGCTTCAGTTCCCATCGAATAAAGTTATAAAACGATGGCTTCTTTTGATGATGTATTCGTTTACGATAGCACCTACAGCACAGGAACACGACTAAGATGATAATAATGAGGACGATTCCACATACAATACCGATAATGGCACCAGCATCTAGGCTACTACTGTTTCCTGCTCCAGGACCTAGTAAACGATGTTTGAACGAGTTAGAGGCCTGAGAAACAGATGTTTGCTAGAAATAATAACTTACCCAATTGAGTGAACTTGGACTGAGTGGTACTTGTGATTGGTTCATCTGTCGTAGGAACAACTACTGGTAGTGTGATGGGGTTGCACTTGGGTGTTGGCCAGCGCACGCCATTAAGTGGATCTTGAAAATGAAATAAAAGTACCTTGTATTTGAGCGGTCAGTTGAGAGCCGTGAATTGTTGAAGGGTGTTTCACATATATTCCAAGCTGAATGTACACACTTATTCCCCTCTAGTGTAAGTAGCTTTTAAAATAGTACAAAACATTGTGAATGGTACAGCATAACCCCGACACATATACATGTATATGTAATATTTAACGAGTTGATTCTAGTATGAGGAAGACGGTTGGTGTACTTACCGCTTGCAAAGATCACTTCACTGATCAGCATCCACTCTCCACCATATACAAACTGTATTTTTAATACTTGGCCGTAATTCTTACATAAATCCACTGTCACGTTAAAGTTGATCCATTTATACCCACTAGACACTTTCATTGTATCATGCGTGACTTGGCTGTGGAATGTCACACCATCCGCACTGAAGCTTACTTTAACAGAATTAAACAGCTCGATGCCACTTCTTGTTCTGACGTTACTGTGAAACGTGACAGATCTAAAAACCCGCAGCTTTAGGAAATTGAAGAGAATTGATGGTGAACGTGTTCGTCGAGAATGCCAACCAATCCATCCATATCCTTTGTCTTCAATAAAGTTTTCGTGTGCTAAACGACCATCAGTGAGAAATCCTAGCCCAGAATATAGCATAGTACGAGTAATGGCACCATCGAATATCAAATCCGTTAAGTTATAGCCTGGACTACGCACATTACCAACGTTCATAGTGTACGAAACCAGATCTGAAAAAAAATATGCTTCAGTGAATATTGCTAAATGTCAAATGGAAATAACTTGCTTCCATGAAGGAGAAGTATGAACACAATGAATCAAAGGACCATTTTTTTACTCGGGCTTCCTGTGGAATGCCCAAATTGAAAAATGGGCTTTCTAGATTTTTACTCCATCACAATCGTCAAGTCGTCTTTACAACGCATGCGTTAGAGTAGTTCCAATCTCGGGACTAATGCTGTGTATTTGCCCTTGGAAACTGGATGTTCCTCAAAACTTCATATTCACTCTCAAAATTCTGTTTCTCAGGCAAATATTTGTTCTTCGGACATAGAGTTTCCTGGATAGCATAGTCCCTCGATGGAACTACTCTATTGTTATAATAGAAAACTCGAACTTGTAGTCTAATATTATTGCTAAATAGTTATTAGGAGAGAATACTGGCAACATCGTACTCACAAAGGTTATTTGTCAGTGTCGAGCAGATTATTTATTTGCTGATGCTGATAAATATTTGCTTTGCGAGACACTGACAATTATGCTTATTATACATTGTACTCAGTATCTGTATTCTCCTTGGTCGAGAGCCTACAGATAATTCTAACTATCAGTGCGCGCCAGCGATATTTACATGTAAGCGGTCTGGTGGTTATCTGTAGGCAGTTATCTGCAAAAACGAGCCTGCGTAGGTCAGTGGATTGGTTGTTCTGTAGGTTACTACAGTGTTGTCATGTTCATTCATTTGTTGTTGGATTCTTATATCTTTGTATTATGAGTCAATCCACATAGACAATGTATTATAAAACAACTACTGAATAAAAACAAGAAAAAGAAATGACATTTCTGACCTTGTTCCATCTCACAGCCATACAACTCCATTCTCAAACAGACTTGGTTAACAGGGTGGACTTCAGGTACCAACCGAAACGTATCAACAACTATTGGTGGTCTGAAGGAATTCATCTTTGTCACATTCATCTTGTGCTTATTACCTATGAATTTCTAAACAAATCCAACAAACGCTTTAGTAAGTAACGAGGGTAGCACATGACAGTATGAACAACTGATAACCCAGTAGCCCTCAAATAATAAAATTTAGATAAATACATTGAAGATAAATTTTAAGGACTTATAAACATTAACAATATAACGATTATCGAGACAGCAGTCTATTAATACATGTATGGATTGTTTGCTAACCACCAACACCAACTGTTACACAGGCAGGCCAAGTGCATGCATACATTTGTACATGTACATGTATCTTCTGAGCCATCGTTTTAAAAATGGATTGTGCATGTTTCTCTTTTGATGGACTTCTTGTAATAGACCACAAATTGCCTTGCTTGGTAACGGAACTTGCCTTCGTTTACTTGAACTGAACGTAATGAAAGGGAGCCCAATACATGTACAATGTATACAGTATAATTATTGTGTGCATTCTACCACAGGAAGCCCATCAAAAGAGACACTTTTCTCAATAAATAATAGCATCAGAAGCCAAAAGTAGGCAACAGTTTGCGATGGTCGGGAAAGTTTCCTTTTTTCAACTTTGCCGACTCATAAGAATGTAAGACTCAGTCAGCCACAGTGCTGATTGTTAAAATGGTAATGGACTGGTAACCAAGCTTTGGTCAGCAAAAACTAGTCTGTTATATTGAAGTTGGATATGAGACTGTGACTGTGACAGTAGTTCAGTGATAGTACATGGAATAGGATTCAATCACATGCTTTTTATCTATAGAGCTTATAAATAAATAAACAAAACATTTATATACATGTACATGTATAGCAATATTTAAAGTTCTAAGAACTTATCCTACATGTACACATGTAGCTGAGAGGCTCTTGTAACAGAAATAGCTGGTTGATTTGAGACTAAAACTGCCTATGTACTATATGCATTTAACAAACACAAATTTGTAATCAAGAGTTATTTGTCTCTTTTTTTTTACCAGTTGAGGCAGAGTGTATGCACCTATTTCGAAAAACGTTGTCGCATTCAAAGCAACAAGCGTCAAGCCAAGACCGAAGTGAATGCTGGTTTTGTGTTGGTAAATTATTCAAATCAGACCTATTTTCTATGGAACGAAGTGTGATATGCAAACAAGCATGTGAAAATATTGACATTTTGTAATTTAAATTAGTCCTCACAGAAACAATTGTGATTTCAATAAATAATTGTCATCACATAACCAGCATTCACTTTGGTCTTGGCTTGACGCTTGTTGCTTTGAACGTGACAACGGTTTTTGAAATACATGTAGGTGTATATATATTATATACATGTACATACGTATAGTAAGTACATTTGTACATACCTTTACTAAAGGCTGCTTCCAGTCACGATACTGTTTCCATTGTTTTAGCCCAGATTGCATCAGTGTGTAATTTACAAGGAAATGATCTATTCCTTCAATGCCGTGGTTCTTTGCTCTTCCTTGCGTACCAACTCCTGTAATCCTCACTGGCTTGGCAAAAACCACTTGATAGTATTGGTTATAATATGGACCTCCATTTTTGTTCATGTAGTCTTGTAAAGGGCACCATGCCCCATAACCACTGTTACCATTTAATCTGCCATTATAAGCTGAAGCAAGGGGCACTGCTGTAGGAAGAGGAGGCTGACAGCTGACTATCTTTGATTGAACCATCTTCCATGCCAAGACTTGAATGGCAACCTTGCAAAGTTAAACAATAGGGAGTTTAAGCTTTACAAAAATATTTGATGGCGACGTCAACTGGAAGTGGAAATAACTTCTGTTTGGGTTTTGTACATTAGAGATTTAGTCCAAGCCTAAGCCTGTGAGGTTACTTCATCCACAGGGAATACCAACTATGACCCAGTACACTGTATTGAGGTACATGTAAAGCTAAAGTGCTTACAATGTATATTTTTTTTAAAGCAATAAAATAATTTTTCAGTGTTTACATAAATTAAATATATATTTATCTGTTTAAAACATGAGGGATGTTTGGAGAACACGAGAAAATAATATTACAATATTCAAATTTATTCGAGTGTTATCCAAACTTCCCAAGTGCATGTTTGTATCAGAGTATTATAGACACAGAAAATGTGCTTTATTGCTTTTACATTTTATAAAATATAATTATACATGTACATGTACAAGGATTTCTTTTTGCAAAAATCCTTTATTTACTTGAATGAGTTTTTAATTTATTGATCAAATTTGCAATTCTCCTGAAAATCATCAGAAATCGGCCATCATCTAATAAAAGTTTGCAAAAGAAATCAAAATGGCAAGCAACTCGACAACTTTTATCTGTGCCGTTTAGTGTTTTGACCGGAAAAACGTTTTGAAGAATGCTATTTTCTGTCAGAAAATTACAGAAGAATGCTTGTTATGTACACTTCCTTTGGTTAGAAAAGATGTATGTAGTCAGCAGATACCAACATACTACATGTACTTTACAAATGCTATCTAATAACCTTATACAGTGGAACGATGTTCCCAGTATAATGATCAACATTTCACAGCCCGGCAAATTTTACAATAAATGTATGGAGAAAAATCCCGATTTAACGATACTCGATATAACGATATTCCCGATATAATGATAAAGTTTTATTATTATTATTATTATGATCACAATCTGGACTAATCTGGCAGCCCAAACGTAAAATTTACCCTGATATAACGATAAAATAAATCATCAAGATATGACAATACTTTAATCCTTTAGTTCTCATTGCATAAGGAATGTAACGTCTCTGTCAAGAGTTTGTTACATGATAGGGATTACATCGCTGGTACAGCTATAAATAAGAGTTAATTACCGGCGTCAACAAAACTTGGATCGGATCGCGGATCGGATCGGATCGGATCATCGGATCGGATCAGATCATCAGATCGGATCATTGGATCGGACCATCGGATCGGACTGATCGGATCCGATCCGATCATATTTTCTGATAATAATAAAATATAAAATAGTCAGTACTATATAGTGTGACGATTCACGTTATTCATGTGAACTACATGTAGTTGTCAACGCGTACGACTCGACACTAGGGCTCGTGTCAGTTGTTGTTGTCTCGATCGTCGCACTGTTTAATTTAATAAATATTTTAAGCATGCTCCAAATACCCCAATGATTCCGCAATAAATCTATAGACTTGCCACAAGTCGAGATGCGAGCGGCGAAGCGATCAAGCGACAAGTCCTTCAATAAGTCCTTCGAAAGTCTACAAATCATGTAATCTCTTTCTCAAATATAAGTTCTGTAAATCAGTTAAAGTTCAGTATCCAGCTTTGTAGACCTGTTGAATTGTAATAAACACGTTCAAGCACCGATTAATTCGTGCTTGTATCTTTCGCTCTCCACAAACCCAGATCCCGGGCCTGGATCTCGTCCCGTTACATTAGCTTACAATGTAATTGATGTATTGATCTCTTCGCGGTTCAGGGTTGGATTAATGAAATTCACAAGAAAAATTAACTGGTAGATGTTGTGAACACACTTTTGGGATTCGCGTTGTTGTTGCATGGGATAGATGTGAAAAGCAAACAATAAACCTTGCAATGAGTCCCAGCTTCACTATATTATCGCTCTAGTTCAACGACACTTTGAAATTATTCTTAGTATTGATACATTTAAATTCAATTCAGCTAAAGATACATTGTTGACATCGCCATTTTGACTAGTACACTAGTACAGTCTATACGCACCTGAGTTCATGCAAAATTTGGCTTTTTAGAAGGGTAGTATCAGGACCGTATGAAAATCGATTTACAAGAATGCATCCTATAGCTATTTGTTTATTAGATCCGATGTGATCCGTAACCGATCCGATCCGATCCATTCCATTCTATTCCATTCTGATCCGATCTTATCTGCGGCGATCCAATTTGATCCGATCCATTCCATTCCTTTCTGATCCGTCCCGATCCGAACTGATCCGATCAGATCCGATCAGATCCCGATCTGATCCGATCGATCCGATCCGATCCGCGATCCGATCAAGGTTTTGTTGACACTGAGTTAATTACCTTGAACGTCAATTAACTGACTTATTATCTGATTGAGAAGGTCATCATTAATGAGATTATTGTTCCTTAATTCCCACGAGGGAATGCTAAACAAATGTAATGTTAAATAGCCCGGGTCAATATCTGTATATTACCCTTGAATTCGTAATGAGCAGGGCAATATGGGATATAAGAGGGTAGCAATTGTGATCACGCTTCATGTGCCATTTTTTCGTAAATTCACGCCTCAAAAGAATCATTGAAGCATTTTACGCACGTCTTTGTTGAAAATTCACGGATCATGGTTTTATCTTTAATTGTTTATGAAGTGTTTTTCACGATTCACACACCATTTTGGGACCAAATCACGCGTCACGTGTAACCCCTTTGCTACCCTGATATAAAGCCCTACAAAGAACAAAGAAAACCGTGTCAATCAGGCACAACGGACACTACATGAAAAATCAATTAATATAATCATTTCATCGGGCATTGTGGTGTATTTTGCGGTCTAAAATCTGCTCTAAGCCAATCAAAAATAAGAAAATAACCCAGCCAGCCAATCAGAACGGCAAACCATTCAACTGTTCACGCCATTATTTCTTGACTGGCAGCACTTGTTTTTGTGCTTTATAACGACAAAATAGCTAAAAAACCTAACAAAGAAGCAAATTCACAGTCTTCTCAGCTAGATGAAGAGGACTTACAGAAACTCGAAGAAGAATTCATGCCCCAAAACACGAGGAAACAAACTTTGTGGGGAATGAAAAAGTTCAGTGACTGGTGCGCCGAGACGAATTCAAAATGTGACAGAAGGAGCAGCATTCTTCGCAGATTTTATGCAAAGTTTAAAACAAACCAGAAGAATGATCTCACAGTAAGTGCCTTGACCGGTATCAGAGCTGCAATAGACCGTAGTTAAGCTCCATTCCCGACGGCGAAGTGAATGTAAGCTTAAGTTTGTCTTCGTCGAGCGAAACCCGCTCAGCCTCAGGCAATTTTAATTATGCCAAACTTCCAGTTCAGTATTTGCATAATTAATTTTAGTGCTTCCAAAGGACTATTTCTTTGCTGTTGATGGAATTCTGTTAGTTTTCCTTTCAATAGAACTTTGGTGCAAAGATTGTTTTATCAAATTTTGCAGTTTTCTCCAAAGTTTTATAGTTTTAAACATTTTCAACTGAAATAAATGTCAACGCGACGCCGGCAGTGTTCAAAATGTCGCTTACTGTCTTTGATTCCTTTTCTAAATGCCCGATGAAATGATTATTATAGTAAAATGAGCCTGCATGACTAGGGCCAAAAACATATTTATGCCCTCGACATCAACTCTATTGATATTTACAATACCCCGATATAACGATATTTTTGGCTCTTTTCCCGAAAAATCGCTATATCGGGAATTTGTTATATATAATGATCTCCCGATATAATGATCTAATTTGGTCAGTCCCTTGGCACATCATATATCGGGGTTCCACTGTAACTTAGCAGGCAACTACATGCATGTAGCTGCAGGCCGGGACTCAGTAAAATGACCTGAACTAATCAATTTGAGCTACATGTATTCCATGTCAACGTATAGTATACTTTTGCCACTCACCACCCTCTCTATCATGGCAGTGGAGTTACTGTTGCTATGGGGGTCACTTGACAATACTGTATAAACCCTCTAATCTGAACGTTTCGCCACAACAAAGGTTTGTGTCCTCATAAAGGGGATGTCATACAGTGTACCTTAATATTTTATAAAGGTGTCCCAAAGTAGCTTAAAGGTCTAATTAAAGTATGTACATAAATACCTCTTAAATTTAACCGAGCGCGAGGTCCATATGGGAAGTTATGGACCGCGTTTTTTCAAACTGCCTTATGGCCCAAGCACGTAGCGCGCGGGCCATAAAAAGTGGGGAAAACGAGGATCCATAATTTCCCGAATGGACCGAGCAAGTGAGGTTTTATATTATTAGCTTTCCTTACATTTCTGTTTTCAGCAGGCAGTACAGGAAGTTACGGCCCACTAATCAACCAATAAGAGCGCACATACATGTAGTATCTGTGCTATATAATAAACCTTTCTTATTGACCTCTGTACAAAAGTTTTGTGGAAAAGTCATATAAAATATAACCCAAACAGACAGTCATTTAATTAAATGAAGAAAATAAGAGAAAGTGTGCAATTAAGTGATAATCTATTTTCAGTTTGTTCACTTGTACCTTTGCCATGGCCCCTTGAGCATGCAAGACACAGCAGACACAAACACCACAATATGAATATTTCTTCCATTGTTACCATGGCATGTATCATCTTAATCTGTAAAATGATACAAAATTATTAGATTAAATCATGTAGTTTCTGGACCATGAAATATATATGTCTAAGTACTGTACTGTTTCCATTGGTTCCAATACATTCATGTATTAGGGATGGAGCATTATACTTTTAGATATCTTTTTTGGTACTTTTTAGTATCTTTTTTGCCTTGCTAGAGGGCAACTGCCCCCCTGCCCCTGTGCTGTGTACAGCCCTGATTACTTGAAAAATTCACATTAATTAATTCATAACATGTAATTTAACAAGTGAATAAATTAAGATCAAGCATGTATTCTGAATAATGTATATGCATACATGTACAGATGAATTTCAGATCAAAGTATTCATTTGAATAGCCGAACTAGTTAATTGAATGACGTCTTAAGTTTTCATGTCTGCATGTCTACAATGACGTGATGTGGTTTATAGCAATAATAATAATTGTCAAATTAATGTACAATATAGTATACACAAACATTAACATTATTATTCGCAAACCATAGAATATTCAAAGAATAGTGTGGCTTCTTTATCTGCAGTATTGTATTGTTGTGATATACATGTATTGAATCCACCATGAATCCCATATGGCAGACAAACAAATACAGACATAAGTTAAATATACACAATGTAGTCTATTACAGTTGATTGAAATTGGATTGAGTAAATATTTAGGACTGGATTAAATTGATTTCTAGCATATTTTGGTGATGATGGTCGTTTGACCCTAGCTTAAAGCATTGTAAGTTATATTAATTAAGTATCTTGAACTGAGACAGTGCTTTAGCTCCAAATATAAAAAAGCAAAATGTACTTGGCATTTACCATTACTTGAACCCGCCAAAGATATTAAAGTCTTGATTATTGACTATTGTCAGCCTAACTAAGATTTCGTTAATTTATTTCTGACATTCTCGCAAAATGGGCTGTCGAAGTCACTTAAAAAGGCATTCTCTTTTACGTATTAGAAAGCATAATCTCTATTTACGAATAAAACCAACATGTTTTCATAGAGAATATAAATTATGCACAGAAGGCACTCGACAGCGAGAGCCAACGGCAACATGCCCAAGTATCGAGTAGGTAGGTGTACCACAAACTAGATATACTGCTCATCCAACACACTTTGAAGGTGGTTGAGTAGCAATGTGAAAGTACAAGGATATTTAGATCACTATTCATAGAACCAAGAAAGATTGATCGCTGTAAGTACTTACATGAACAAAGTCAAAGCTCCATCATTCATGGTGTGTCTACATGACGATCACTGTCAAGCAATACTGTCAATACTCACAAAATACAGCCTATTCTTCGACAAAAATGGCTCTACATGTATACAGTAGATATGACTAGATCAAATAGAGAGTCTCAATCTCCAATAGAGAGCAAATAGTCCTTGATTCCAACGCAGAAGGAAATTCCGTCAATAACTTTCCATGCCAAGCCGTTGACAGGATAAATCGGCTGACCGGAAGTGAATACGAAATATGCAAATATGGCTATTGTTGGCGGGGGCACTAAAAGATCACGTGACCCCAAATCACAGGCAGCCCAAGCAGTATTATAATAATAACACCGTAATAAATTTTATTTTACAAGGGAATACATATTACAGTTTCAACTGAAAAACTTATGGCCCTTCTAATCTAAAAATATATATATATAAAAATATATATATATTTAAAGGGGGTTCTTTTTGGGGATTTTTTAAAAAGTCTCGAAATGTAAAAATCTTCAAATAGCGTGCGTGCTATGTGCAGCGCACAGCGGGGACCGTTTTCGAGAGAATTTCTTTTATGCAAATACATGCGGAAACCCAGGGGCTGTAGGGGGAGGTGGGAAATAGGGGAAACCCCAAATTGCTATAAATCTTCACATAGCACAGCGGACAAGTTTTGATGCAAAATTACTGCAATCCCATGTGGGAAATATCTGACCATTTAGTATAACTTGATGCAAAATGGCACACGACACTTTATATGGCTTTCCGTACTTCGTATGGCACACGACACTTTATATGGCTTTCCGTAGTTGAATCTTCATCACCAGTATAGCTTGAAATAGTTACGCCATGATTTGGGGCGTCCCTGAAAAGCTGAACGGCAATTTCGGATTCCATTGATTTAGCAGAGCCTGTGTGGTTCTTGCGGCAGTCGTACGCGTGATCTTGTACTTGACATTGCGACCGTGTGGCATGCAACATCACAAATTCGGCATATACTTGTGCGTGTTGCATACTGTATTATTTTCTTTGAATTCTCGCCAATTAGGGTAGCAAATCCAGTAAGAGAGTCGCGCGACTTCCCTGTCTTTGACCACGCCCCGTCATAGGAAGCTGAAATCGGTACGCAGCCTTCAACGGATGAAATTTCGCCAGTCCGAGTCCATAACGACATTCTTCTCATTCTGAATACTTCGTGAGCAGCTATCTTGAGCTTCACTTTCTATTCCAGCCCCAACTTCTCTTTCTCTTTTTTTGATGGCTACTATATAGAGGGCGGGGGTACCCCGATGATTGAAAGAACGCTCGAAAGGTGGCTGGGACCCAATCCGGCATGCAGCATTGCAAGTCCTGCTCTTGTATTAGCATCAACCACAGCGGGGCCTCTAGCTCCTATACGATGACTGTCATATGGTTTTATCAAGTTTATCGTGTCACATGACGTACATAATACATGGATAATTACACCCCTGTCTTTTTGGTTCTTGAATGATGTTTGTCAGTGAAAGCGGGCCTTTTTTACAATTTGTGCATCGTTCTAAATCAGTACTAAGTTTGCGCAGATTAATAATGTAGTTTTCATTAGTGGAGTGTTTCTGGTTTGCTCTGGTGTTACTTCTGAGTTGTATCTGTTCTGGCAGTAAAGATGGAGAGGGTTGCATCATGCTGTCTTGTTCGTTTCCCTTTGGTTGCGGCTTTTTCGCCCTGTTTTGGGCAAGAACTGATTTCATTTTCTCTCGAATTTTTGCTCTACGTCCACGTGGTATCTTCTTGCTGACTTGACTTGTAACGATAGATTCATCGTTGTTATCAGTGTCGACGCTCTTGTTTTTCGAGAGGTTTTTCATCCAAGATTTCATATATTCCTCTTTCGTTTTCGTCATTGTCTCAGAGCAAGAATTACTTTCCCATCTTCAAAACATGTTCGGAATATACGGATAGCGAGAAAGAAAGAACGACAAAGAAAGAACCAACACTTGAATATATATCACATGTTTTACATTTGCCAAATTCAAGCGTGTAATTTTAGGAAAATGTTAATTTTAACACATAAAATTAAACAGGGTGGAATTTTGAGCTACCGGAAATGCGCGTCGAAGTGGGACATTAACGGCGTGACAAAAAGTAACGCTAATATGTAAAATTATTGAAATTGACGTGAACGGCATTGTTAGTGGAACAAAAGGGCAAGACAAAGGCTTGAATATTTTGAGCCCGACCGAAACTGCTACAGCTAGGTGAAGGGGTAGTATTTCTCGGCTTTTTTCCGCTGCTTACATCGTTTCAATGCAAATAAAACTTGGTGCATTTTGTTGTATATATACTGTATTTGGTGTGGAGGAAGTTTGACAGCAAGTTATGGAGCCATTTCCGAGAAATACGGACCTAACTTCGATTTAAAGTTCGGGAAATGTTATGACAAAAAGTACTCTTACTTTGCTGAGCTCTAGTTCCTTATCGATATAAGAAAATGATTTGAAATTGCACAACATCCCTAAGAACATATTAAAGATTTGTCTAGTAAAACACAAGTGAGATATATTTAATATATCTTATTTTAGAGCTCTTTCCGTGAACGGTATTGAATCGAAACCGAGAATTCAATAATAAACTTAGCAACATCATCATTTTAAAACGGCTAGATTTAATTTGTTGAAATTCACTCAACGGCAAGGCCTAGACTCAAAGTACAACATCCCGAGTTTGAGAAAAATTCTGTCGAGGATTTTCCGAGACCGGCTCCAAAAACTGTTTATCGGGATTTCCCCATAACATGAGCATACTAATGGCGATTGCCATGTCGTAGTTTTGAAAATATATGAGCTATTTAACTAAGATACTACAAGTCTGGATAAAAAAGTCGATCATTTGACGGTGTTATTTGAGAGTTTTAATTTCCCAGAATTCCTTTTGGTCATAGCTTTCATGATTTTCAACCCGACCACGATTATGCAATTAGCTATATACGCGGGAATACATAGATAGATTCTGGTACTTGTAGTAAAACAACGTCATCATGCAAGTCGCCTGTTTGGCAATTTTATACAAAACACTAATAATAAGACGCAATTCTGAGTCATCTCGTCCGCGCTATCCAGTAGTACAGATTTCAGATTTTTTTTTCAGATTTTTATTCCATTTACACCATTTTTTACAATATGAATTAATACACAAGTACACAAGTAGTTTCGCAGTCAACGAGGGAGAGTAAAGCCGGATCCCTGTACCACTAGGCTATCGTGTCAACCGATTGTTTTAGAGGGTAAAATTTAGGTGTTTTTGTTCTATATACAGTAAAAACCCGCGAGTAAGAACCTAGTTTTCCCAAGTTAGCCTAAACAGGTTCTTATATAAATGGTACTTAGCACAAATTGAGGCTATTTAGGTTCTTAAGAGTGGATGCCATACAAAATGCCAAAAGGATCGAGACTAATTCTTCAACTCAAAAAATTCGAATTTAATTTTCTTTCACCATATCATTCCTTTTGATGACCTATTTTAGGGAAAAATACTAAAAAGTTCCAGCGATTTTTATTTTAGGAGAAATTTCCAGTTTTTAAAAACCCGTCTGTCGACCGAAAATTTTCGGCTAAATAATAAGCCAAATTTGAACAGTCGGTGTGTGTTCGCCTCTAGCTCTACAACAATGACATTCAGTACACTGAATAAACGTTTCATGGTCTTTTCTACTGCATAATTTATTTTTCTGTAACTTCTGTAGTTGTTTTTAGAAAATTTGGTTTTAGAAAGGTATACTAAGCGCCATAAACGGAACGTTGAAATATAGGCAATGTTTGAAATACGAAAAAGGAATCTGGTACATCAATTTTTGAAGAAAAACGCCATGTCCCAGGAAAGCTTCACGTTTGCTCTTTCAGTTTAGAAAGTTTCCAGCTTGGGAATTCAATGTAGCATTTTTGAGAAATAGAACTATTAGGCTTGGGACTGCCAAAATTAGCATAATTTTCGTCCTGTGGCGGACATTTTTGTCGTTCAAAACACAAAACTTAATTCAAAACACGACTATCTTGCACTTTTAGTTGATCGCTGCCAACTGATAACAATCTTGGAGTTAATAAGAGTTATTTTCAACCATATTTGAGCTATTTCAGCCACATAAGCTCCTAAAATAGTGACAATTAGCATATTCATTGATCAAATATAAACACCATTTTTCCGAAAATTGTGGTTCTTCACTCTAAAATGCTTAAAATGCTTAGAGTTTGCTCCAAATAAGATTTACAAACAATTGCACTGATTTCTAAGAAAACTGGCGCTTTATCATGAAGAGTTCGGATAATTTGACACGATGCTCCACTTTGTTGACAAGCCAATTATGTAACGCAATGTAGCTGCTGCAAGTCACGCTACTGCCCTTCGAATAAAATTTTTGCGGCATGAAATAATAGTTTTAATCATAAAATATATAATACTAAACAGAATTCATACTTGCTTGAATGGGTGGAATTTCGTATAAACGTTGTTTAAACAAAATTCGTATTTTGCTGTTATCTGATCGACCATCTATGCTAATTTTAACTTTTGCGAGAGTTATTTACGACTATCGAAACACAAACATTGTTGAAAATCATTCCTATTGACTCGAACATTGTTTTCCATCAGCAGCAATCAACTAAAAATGCGAGATAGCCGTGTTTTGGTAGTTTTTAGGTTTTGTGTTTGGATGACAAAAATGTCCGCCACAGGACGAAAATTATGCTAATTTTGGCAGTCCCAAGCATAATAGTTTTATTTCTCAAAAATGCTACATTGAATTCCCAAGCTTGAAACTTTCTAAACTGATAGAACAAACGTGAAGCTTTCCTGGGGCATGGCGTTTTCATCAAAAACTTATGTACCAGAATCCTTTTTCGTACCTCAAACATTGCCTATATTTCAACGTTCCGTTCATGGCGCTCAGTATACCTTTTTAAAACCAAATTTGAAAAATAACTACAGAAGTTACAGAACAATTTTTATATAGTAGAAAAGACCAAGAAACGTTTATTAAGTGTGCTTAATGTCATTGTTGTAGTTCTAGAGGTAAAACACATACCGACTGTTCAAAGTTGGCTTATAATTTAGCCAAAAAAATTAAGTAGACAGACGGGTTTTTAAAAACTGGTTTTTTTCTCCTAAAATAAAAATCGCTGGAACTTTTTAGTATTTTTCCCTAAAATAGGTCATCGAAAGGAATGATATGGCGAAATAAAATTAAATTCGAATTTTTTGAGTTGAAGATTTAGTCTCGATCCTTACCGGCATCCACTCTTAAATAGGTTCTTACTTTCTAAAGAAAAAAAATACATTGTAGCTAATAGAATTTAGTGGTGTTCAGCCTGTATTCCTTATAATATAACATCTGCATACCATCAACATTGGCATTTACATTGTATTGAATTGGAGTACTGTAATAAGGCACCTGTGTCTCCAAAAATGTTGATCTATCTTATTCACCCAAGTGTACACATCTTTTTATATAGATTTTAGAAAATAAGAACCTGTTTCAAATTTTAGGCTAAACAGGTTCTTGTATAGAGGGGGTATAACTGGCAAATTTTAGCCTAACAGGTTCTTAAAAACTAGGTTCTTACTCGCGGGTTTTTACTGTATTGTTATTGTTATGGAAATTTCTGGACAAACACAGTCCTCTGGTTAAAGTGCATATGAGGGTTATTTGTTTCTTTTGAAAATCGATTACATATGAAGTGAATAGTGGGATGGTTCAGTATTTTATGATTTGAGCTTCGCATTTGCGACTTATAAAGGTTTGAAATCGTGATATGTTAATTCAGTGACGTCAACGCAGGCATCATTTATTATACAAAAGCGCCCCTTTGCAAATTACTAACATTTTTAAACTGGCAAAAAGTTATTATACAACTTATATCAATGATGTTCAATTTTTTTCTATTTTAAAAAAGAGTGCTACTTGAAAAAATATAATTAAGTTACGGCAAATGCCTGCGTTGACGTTACCTAATTAGCATATCACGATTTCAATCCTTCATAACTCGCAATCACAAAATACTGAACCATCCCACTATTCACTTCATATGTAATCGATTTTCTAAAGAAACAAATAACTCTGATATGCACTTTTAAAAGTACAGTGATCGGGAATCGATCTTTTTTTATTTTTTTCATTGTTCTTTATCTTTTTGATACAAAACAACATATCCTCCACCACCTCCCCCAACCCTGAACTAGATGCTTAGTTTAAATATTAAAATATATATATATATCAACAAATAAAGAAGAACATCCAACCAACCTTTACATTTCCTATAGTTTTTCTGGTGAGTGGATGCGTTCATGTGTTCTACAATTACTGTTATCTTTAAATGTCTTACTACAATGCTTACACTTGTATAGCTTTTCTCCTGAATGGATGCGTTCTTGTGCTCTACGATTACTGCTCTATCTAAATGTTTTACTACAATGTTTACACTTGTATGGCTTTTCTCCTGAATGGATACGTTCATGACTTCTGCAACTACTGGTCTGTCCAAATGTTTTACTACAATGCTTACACTTGTATGGTTTTTCTCCTGAGTGGATGCCTTCATGTGTTTTACAACCACTGCTAATGTCTAAACGTCTTACTACAATGCTTACACTTGAACAAATTTTCTTCTGAATGGATGCGTTCATGTGTTCTACAATTACTGTTATCTTTAAATGTCTTACTACGATGCTTTCACTTGCATGGTTTTTCATTTGAATGGATGCGTTCATGTGTTCTACAACTACTGCTACGTCTAAATCTCTTACTACAATGCTTACACTTGTAGGGTTTTTCTCCTGAGTGGATGCGTTCATGTGTACTACAGTGACTGCTAAATCTAAATGTCTTACTACAATGCTTACACTTGAATGGTTTTTCATCTGAATGGATACGTTCATGTGTTCTACAATTACTGCGCTGAACAAATATATTACTACAATGCATACACTTGTAGGGTTTTTCTTCTGTATGGATGCGTTCATGTCTTTTACAACCACTGCTTTGTCTAAAAGTCTTACTACAATTTTTTATTGTAAAGCGCTATTGGATAAATTAGAAATAGCGCTATATAAATTGATTATTATTATTATTATTATTTTTATTATTATTATTACAATGCTTACACTTGAATGGTTTTTCGCCTGAATGGATACGTTCATGCGTTATACACTGTCTCCTCTGTTTAAATGTCTTACTACAATGCTTACACTTCATGAAAGGTTTTTCGTCTGCATGGATACGTTCATGGGTTATACAATTACCGCTCTGTCTAAATGTCTTACTACAATACTTACATTTGAATGGTTTTTCTCCTGAGTGGATGCGTTCATGTGTTCTACAACTACTGCTATGTCCAAATGTCTTACTACAATGCTTACACTTGAATGGTTTTTCGCCTGAATGGATACGTTGATGGCTTCTACAGTGACTGCTCTGTGTAAATGTCTTACTACAATGCTTACACTTGAATGGTTTTTCATCTGAATGGATACGTTCATGCGTTATACAATGACCCCTCTGAATAAATGTCTTACTACAATGCTTACATTTGAATGGTTTTTCTCCTGAGTGGATGCGTTCGTGTGTTCTACAACCACTGCTATCTCCAAATGTCTTACTACAATGCTTACACTTGAATGGTTTTTCATCTGAATGGATACGTTCATGTGTCCTACAGTGACTGCTCTGAATAAATGTCTTACTACAATGCTTACACTTGTATGGTTTTTCTCCTGAGTGGATGCGTTCATGTGCCCTACAATTACTCCTATGTCTAAATGTTTTAATACAATGCTTACATTTGAATGGTTTTTCTCCTGAGTGGGTGCGTTCATGTGTTCTACAACTACTGCTCTGTCTAAATGTCTTACTACAATGCTTACATTTGAATGGTTTTTCTCCTGAGTGGATGCGTTCATGCGCTGTACAAGTATTCTTGTATCTAAATGTCTTGTTACAGTGACTGCAGTGATATTTCTTGGTAATTACTTCAGCAGGGCAGTCATCTTGACCACTTGGAACTTCAAATGTCTCGACAGGCAATGGATGGGAAACACTGCTTCGTGACCTCAGATTATATTTTGATGGTTTGCATATTGGATTTATTTCATCTGTTCTATCTCCATCAGTGCGGTTTATCTCTGCTTCATTCACTGTGTTGTCTAGGCTCCCCGATGCACTGTCAGTCTCATTAGAACTACTTGATACTATTCGTGCTGTCACTTCATTGTCATCTACATCCATAAACACATTGGTGTCATCACTTACACTGGTCTGCTCACTTCCTCCTGGTATTTCTCTTTCCAGATTACTCTCTTGCAAGATACCACCATTTTCTGCATACATGGACGTACATCCATTACTACAGCCAGTATCATCAGTCTGTATTGCTATACTGTTATTCTTGTTGGTTTGTAGCAACTCACCATCAATAGTTTCACCCATGCAATATTCCTAAAGAAACAATAAACAAGATAAACAAAGGTACAGTAAATGCTTGAAATAGTTCCCAGTGTGAAATATGTCCCACTGAGCATTCTAGTACCCAGAGCCCACTCGTTATTTGGTTTGTCGTTAATTACGAGTGGGCTCTGGGTACGAATGCGAATACGAAACGAACAAAGTCAAAGAGCCAAATAAACAAACAAAGTCAAATTAAGAGCCGAACAAACAAACAAAGTCAAAGAGCCAAATAAACAAACAAAGTCAAAGAGCCAAACAAACAAACAAAGTCAAAGAACCAAACAAACAAACAAAGTCAAAGAGCCAAACAAACAAACAAAGACAAAGAGCCACACAAACAAAGTCAAAGAGCCAAACAAACAAACAAAGTCAGAGCCAAACAAACAAACAAAGTCAAAGAACCAAAAAAACAAAGTCAAAGAACCAAACAAACAAACAAACTAAAAGAGCCAAAGAAACGAACAAAGTCAAAGAGCCAAACAAACAAACAAAGAGAAATTAAGAGCCAAACAAACAAACAATGAAAAGGAGCCAAACAAACAAACAAACAAACAAAGTCACAGAGCCAAACAAACAAAGAAACTAAAAGAGCCAAAGAAACGACCAAAGTCAAAGAGCCAAACAAACAAACAAACAAAGACAAAGAAACAAACAAAGACAAAGAGCAAAACAAACAAACAAAGTCACAGAGCCAAACAAACAAACAAACTCAAAGAGCCAAAGAAACGAACAAAGTCAAAGAGCCAAACAAACAAAAAACAAAGACAAAGAAACAAACAAAGACAAAGAGCCAAACAAACAAACAAAGTCACAGAGCCAAACAAACAAACAAACTCAAAGAGCCAAAGAAACGAACAAAGTCAAAGAGCCAAACAAACGAACAAAGTCAAAGAAACAAAGAAACAAACAAAGACAAAGAGCAGAACAAACAAACAAAGACAAAGAAACAAATAAACAATGACAAAGAGCAAACATAACAAACAAATTCAAATTAAGAGCCAAACAAACAAACAAAGTCAAAGAGCCAAACAAACAAAAAAATGTAGACATAATTTACCATTACAATCAGTTTCGTATACGTGCATTATTCACGCCTATTGACGGCAGATTTAGCTCTGTAGCTTTGTACAATATTCCATTTCGTTTCTGTTATGTTATTTGTTGGAATCTTCTGCAGTCATGTTACTGTAGTTAAACACGTGAAGTATGACGACGTATAGGGAGTGTACATACATGTATGTTACTGTAGTTAAACACGTGAAGTATGACGACGTATAGGGAGTGTGCATACATGTATGTTACTGTAGTTAAACACGTGAAGTATGACGACGTATAGGGAGTGTACATACATGTATGTTACTGTACTTAAACACGTGAAGTATGACGACGTATAGGGAGTGTACATACATGTATGTTACTGTAGTTAAACACGTGAAGTATGACGACGTATAGGGAGTGTACATACATGTATGTTACTGTAGTCAAACACGTGAAGTATGACGACGCGTATAGGGAGTATACATACATGTATGTTACTGCAGTCAAACACGTGAAGTATGACGACGTATAGGGACTGTACATACATGTATGTTACTGTAGTTAAACACGTGAAGTATGACGACCTATAGGGAGTTTACATACATGTATGTTACTGTAGTAAAACACGTGAAGTATGACGACGTATAGGGAGTGTACATACATGTATGTTACTGTAATCAAACACGTGAAGTATGACGACGTATAGGGAGTGTACATACATGTATGTTACTGTAGTCAAACACGTGAAGTATGACGACTATAGGGAGTGTACATACATGTATGTTACTGTAATCAAACACGTGAAGTATGACGACGTATAGGGAGTGTACATACATGTATGTTACTGTAATCAAACACGTGAAGTATGACGACCTATAGGGAGTTTACATACATGTATGTTACTGTAGTAAAACACACGTGAAGTATGACGACGTATAGGGAGTGTACATACATGTATGTTACTGTAGTCAAACACGTGAAGTATGACGACCTATAGGGAGTTTACATACATGTATGTTACTGTAGTCAAACACGTGAAGTATGACGACGTATAGGGAGTGTACATACATGTATGTTACTGTTGTTAAACACGTGAAGTATGACGACGTATAGGGAGTGTACATACATGTATGTTACTGTAGTAAAACACGTGAAGTATGACGACGTATAGGGAGTGTACATACATGTATGTTACTGTATTTAAAAACACGTGAAGTATGACGACGTATAGGGAGTGTACATACATGTATGTTACTGTAGTTAAACACGTGAAGTATGACGACGTATAGGGAGTGTACATACATGTATGTTACTGTAGTAAAAACACGTGAAGTATGACGACGTATAGGGAGTGTACATACATGTATGTTACTGTAGTCAAAGAGGTGAAGTATGACGACGTATAGGGAGTGATTCCGTGTGAAGCCTAATATTAAAGTCTCGAGCTCTGTGTTCTCGCCGGAGGCTCGGTTTTACACATCAGCTCTGAAAATATATAGGCCGTATACACGGACTTATACGAAAGTATGACGACGTCTTTTACATACATGTATGTTACTGTAGTTAAACACGTGAAGTATGACGACGTATAGGGAGTGTACATACATGTATGTTACTGTATTTAAACACGTGAAGTATGACGACGTATAGGGAGTGTACATACATGTATGTTACTGTAGTTAAACATGTGAAGTATGACGACGTATAGGGAGTGTATATACATGTATGTTACTGTAGTTAAACACGTGAAGTATGACGACGTATAGGGAGTGTACATACATGTATGTTACTGTAGCAAAACACGTGAAGTATGACGACGTATAGGGAGTGTACATACAATGTACATCATATGTTACTGTAGTTAAACACGTGAAGTATGACGACCTATAGAAAGTGTACATACATGTATGTTACTGTAATCAAACACGTGAAGTATGACGACCTATAGGGAGTTTACATACATGTATGTTACTGTAGTCAAAGAGGTGAAGTATGACGACGTATAGGGAGTGTACATACATGTACGTTACTGTAGTTAAACACGTGAAGTATGACAACGTATACAAGCATCAAGAGTTCCAGACTTCCGGTACGCGCGCAATGCATTGTGAGATTATTACAAAGGAAAAGTGAGCACCAAGTGAGCAAAAACATAGCTTGGGCTCCCTGTGTCTAGAATTGGTGCTCACTTTTCCTTTGTTATAATACCGGAAGTCTGGAACTCTTGATGCTTGTATAGGGAGTGTACATACATGTATGTTACTGTATTCAAACACGTGAAGTATGACGACGTATGGGGAGTGTACATACATGTATGTTACTGTAGTTAAACATGTGAAGTATGAGGACATATAGGGAGTGTACATACATGTATGTTACTGTAGTTAAACATGTGAAGTATGACGACGTATAGGTAGTGTACATACATGTATGTTACTCTAGTCAAACACGTGAAGTATGACGACCTATAGGGAGTGTACATACATGTATGTTACTGTAGTTAAACACGTGAAGTATGACGACGTATAGGGAGTGTACATACATGTATGTTACTGTAGTTAAACACGTGAAGTATGACGACGTATAGGGAGTGTACATACATGTATGTTACTGTAGTCAAACACGTGAAGTATGACGACGTATTGGGAGTGTACATACATGTATGTTACTGCAGTCAAACACGTGAAGTATGACGACGTATAGGGAGTGTACATACATGTATGTTACTGTAGTTAAACACGTGAAGTATGACGATGTATAGGGAGTGTAGATACATGTACATGTATGTTACTGTAGTCAAACACGTGAAGTATGACGACGTATAGGGAGTTTACATACATGTATGTTACTGTAGTCAAAGAGGTGAAGTATGACGACGTATAGGGAGTGTACATACATGTATGTTACTGTAGTTAAACACGTGAAGTATGACAACGTATACAAGCATCAAGAGTTCCAGACTTCCGGTACGCGCGCAATGCATTGTGAGATTATTACAAAGGAAAAGTGAGCACCAAGTGAGCAAAAACATAGCTTGGGCTCCCTGTGTCTAGAATTGGTGCTCACTTTTCCTTTGTTATAATACCGGAAGTCTGGAACTCTTGATGCTTGTATAGGGAGTGTACATACATGTATGTTACTGTATTCAAACACGTGAAGTATGACGACGTATGGGGAGTGTACATACATGTATGTTACTGTAGTTAAACATGTGAAGTATGAGGACATATAGGGAGTGTACATACATGTATGTTACTGTAGTTAAACATGTGAAGTATGACGACGTATAGGGAGTGTACATACATGTATGTTACTGTAGTCAAACACGTGAAGTATGACGACGTATAGGTAGTGTACATACATGTATGTTACTCTAGTCAAACACGTGAAGTATGACGACCTATAGGGAGTGTACATACATGTATGTTACTGTAGTTAAACACGTGAAGTATGACGACGTATAGGGAGTGTACATACATGTATGTTACTGTAGTCAAACACGTGAAGTATGACGACGTATAGGGAGTGTACATACATGTATGTTACTGTAGTAAAACACGTGAAGTATGACGACGTATTGGGAGTGTACATACATGTATGTTACTGCAGTCAAACACGTGAAGTATGACGACGTATAGGGAGTGTACATACATGTATGTTACTGTAGTTAAACACGTGAAGTATGACGATGTATAGGGAGTGTAGATACATGTACATGTATGTTACTGTAGTCAAACACGTGAAGTATGACGACGTATTGGGAGTGTACATACATGTATGTTACTGTAGTTAAACACGTGAAGTATGACGACGTATTGGGAGTGTACATACATGTATGTTACTGTAGTTAAACATGTGAAGTATGACGAGCTAGATAGGGAGTGTACATACATGTATGTTACTGTAGTCAAACACGTGAAGTATGACGACGTATTGGGAGTGTACATACATGTATGTTACTGCAGTCAAACACGTGAAGTATGACGACGTATAGGGAGTGTACATACATGTATGTTACTGTAGTCAAACACGTGAAGTATGACGACATATTGGGAGTGTACATACATGTATGTTACTGTAGTTAAACATGTGAAGTATGACGACGTATAGGTAGTGTACATACATGTATGTTACTCTAGTCAAACACGTGAAGTATGACGACCTATAGGGAGTGTACATACATGTATGTTACTGTAGTTAAACACGTGAAGTATGACGACGTATAGGGAGTGTACATACATGTATGTTACTGTAGTTAAACACGTGAAGTATGACGACGTATAGGGAGTGTACATACATGTATGTTACTGTAGTCAAACACGTGAAGTATGACGACGTATTGGGAGTGTACATACATGTATGTTACTGCAGTCAAACACGTGAAGTATGACGACGTATAGGGAGTGTACATACATGTATGTTACTGTAGTCAAAAACACGTGAAGTATGACGACATATTGGGAGTGTACATACATGTATGTTACTGTAGTTAAACACGTGAAGTATGACGATGTATAGGGAGTGTAGATACATGTATGTTACTGTAGCAAAACATGTGAAGTATGACGACGTATAGGGAGTGTACATCCATGTATGTTACTGTAATAAAACACGTGAAGTATGACGACCTATAGGGAGTTTACATACATGTATGTTACTGTAGTAAAACCCGTGAAGTATGACGACCTATAGAAAGTGTACATACATGTATGTTACTGTAGTCAAACACGTGAAGTATGACGACCTATAGGGAGTTTACATACATGTATGTTACTGTAGTAAAACACGTGAAATATGACGACGTATAGGGAGTGTACATACATGTATGTTACTGTAGTCAAACACGTGAAGTATGACGACGTATAGGGAGTGTACATACATGTATGTTACTGTAGTCAAACACGTGAAGTATGATGCCGTATAGGGAGTGTACATACATGTATGTTACTGTACATTTAGTTAAACACGTGAAGTATGACGACCTATAGGGAGTGTACATACATGTATGTTACTGTAGTCAAACACGTGAAGTATGATGATGTATAGGGAGTGTACATACATGTATGTTACTGTAGTAAAACACGTGAAGTATGACGACGTATAGGGAGTGTACATAAATGTATGTTACTGTACATTTAGTAAAACACGTGAAGTATGACGACGTATAGGGAGTTTACATACATGTATGTTACTGTAGTTAAACACGTCAAGTATGACGACGTATAGGGAGTGTAGATACATGTATGTTACTGTAGTTAAACACGTCAAGTATGACGACGTATAGGGAGTGTACATACATGTATGTTACTGTAGTTAAACACGTGACGTATGACGACCTATAGGGAGTGTACATACATGTATGTTACTGTAGTTAAACACGTGAAGTATGACGACGTATAGGGAGTGTACATACATGTATGTTACTGTAGTTAAACACGTGAAGTATAACGACCTATAGGGAGTGTACATACATGTATGTTACTGTAGTCAAACACGTGAAGTATGACGACCTATAGGGAGTGTACATACATGTATGTTACTGTAGTTAAACACGTGAAGTATGACGACCTATATAGGGAGTGTACCGCATACATGTACATTTGTATGTTACTGTAGTCAAACACGTGAAGTATAACGACCTATAGGGAGTGTACATACATGTACATGTATGTTACTGTAGTCAAACACGTGAAGTATGACGACCTATAGGGAGTGTACATACATGTATGTTACTGATTATGGTCATGTTACTGTAATTAAACATGTGAAGTATGATGATGTATAGGGACTGTATATACATTTATCACATGACCCGTACGGCCCTGCTCGCACACACGTGATGGGGGCCGGACAGCTTTGCTCGAGCGGGCCAGAAGAACCTGTCTGTCCCTACTCGATATTTGTAAAACATCATTTGCGCGCGCTACATTTATTTGTTTTATAGGGTTTTTTTATCCCTTTTTGTAACGAAAAACTGTGGGTCATATGATAAATGCTTATTGACTGAGTTACATTTAGGTCAGGCCGTATGGCATGACCTCGAGCCAAATATTTTCCCCTCCGAACCTCCCACTCAGTCAATAAGTACTTGAATACAAACACGCTTGTTGAATTGGGACAAGTGTCGCGTGCAGTATTAAATTCTTGGCGGGTGCTTAAAATAGAAGTATTACACTGATTAATTATCTCGGGACTTTGCCAACTGGCTCCTTAATGGAGGCTGGCTGCTTAATAGTTGCTTAATATAGGTCAGACTGTATTACATTATGTTTATTTGGGTCATGAACATACATGTAATTATGCTTGGATGAGTTATACATTGTAGTTCATGATATCCCTTCCAATCAATGGACAACAATATGATCTTTTGAACTCTTAGCTTAAAGTATCATCATAACATCAGAATCACTCACCCTTGAGGTACTATTCCACATGGGAAATTTGTGTTCTGCTGTATCTTTGTTGTAATAAAACAGAAGTTCGCCTGATTTGCAGTAGAATTTCATCCATCCTGGACCTACAAGTCCTGACACCATAGAAACATTGGTGTCCTCCCTAACACTGGTCTCCTCACTTCCTCCTGGTATTTCTCTTTCCAGATTACTTCCTTGTAAGATAGAACCACTCTGTGCATACATGGACGTACATCCATTACTACAGCCAGTATCATCAGTCTGTATTGCTATACTGTTATTCTTGTTGGTTTGTAGCAACTCACCATCAATAGTTTCACCCATGCAATATTCCTAAAGAAACAATAAACAAAGGTACAGTTTTAAAAATGCTTCAAATAGTGCCCAGTTTTAACTAAATGCCCCTTCAGAATAGCGCCCCACTGAGGTGAACAATATTAAATAATTGTCCCCCTACAAATTCAAGGAACGAAGCAATGTAGAGAAGTTATGTTTTTCTTAGTACACGTAAATATAAACTGACTCAAAGATTTCTTTGTAAAGACACCATGGTTTATATAGTTACAGCCACAAGCATTATCAAAACAATTAATTATTACTAACATGTTTATTACATTGCGTTCTACATACATGTATTACATTTGATTGTGAACATACTGTTGCTTGGATGAGTAAGCAATGGACACAATAACCTGTTGAACTCTTAGCTTCTAACAGTATCATCAGAACATCAGAATCACTCACCCTTGAGGTACTATTCCACATGGGAAATTTGTGTTTTGCTGTATCTTTGTTGTAATAAAACAGAAGTTCTCCTGATTTGCAGTTGAATTTCATCCATCCTGGATCTACAAGTTCTGACTCCATAATTATAAGCAACCTTTGAATCAAATGAAAAATCTATCATTCCTAGATCTGATGTGATTACACTCCATCAGCTTAGATGTAATGCTTTCCCATATCAAATCTCTTGGGTATTAGATCCTTATTTCCAAGACACCCAAGTTATTAAAAATTAGTCAGGGGACTGACATCATGCAGGAGTCTGAAATGGGAAAATATTACCTAAATTAAAGGTCTATTCCATGCCCAGATATTTAGGATAGTGCCATACTGTCTACATGTCAAAATCCTGATCCAATGGTAAAAAGATTATGTTTGCATTGGGAACCCTGTGGTTTGTTGACATCACAGTAAATAGTAGACATGTTCCACACGTTCTGTCCCTGTATAAATAAGCAAGTATTACGAATTGTTTCTTTGTTCATGATTTTCCTAGATTTCTCAAGTAACTCTTTCTCGTAGCTCACTAGTCTTAAAATAGTTTTGCTGAGCAAACACCAAGCACTAGCCTCCTAAAGCAGATGAGTGTGCAGGCTTCTGCACATATGCGTCTGCTTTAGGAGGCTAACCAAGCACATACATGTACATGTATCTCTTCAGAAAATTATGATTAATGAAATTACAAATGTGAGCAATTGCAGAATATCCTGTAACTATATCAAGCTCTAGTAGCGGCACTCTTTGAGAATGATGCAAAATACAATAGGTTCTATTGTTATGCAAATAAAGGTACAGGGTATTCTGTAGTTTAGCTGCACTATGTTATTTCAAGGTTCCATATTATTGATAACTACAAATGTAGATGCTCTACTAGCATGAAGTCGGGCTTCTAACTGATATAGCCTTTTTGAACTAAATATAGCTATCGCAATTAAAACAGTGAGTGGTCGCTTGTTTCGTGACTTGGTAGAACATGCTTTCATTGTAAAAACCATTTCACAAACTCAGCGAATCATAAATGACAATGACAATAGTTTATTTGGTACCAGAAATATATTCATACAAATATAAACTAGACATCACAGCGTGAACAATATTTCCTGCATTCTGGGCATTCAAATGATTTCCTTGAAACTGAATGATTTCAAAAACTCAGCATTGAACGGCATAAACATAAAGATCTATCGGTGTTACAAATCTATAGGCTTAGCATACCACAACACAAAATTACAGCATTACAAAGTATAGAAGACATCGACTTCGTTTAAATTTCAATCTTGTGTCATGTGATACTGATAGCATATTTATCATCGACCCCCGGGGTACTCAGGCGTATCAAAAACACAGCTAGACCCAAAAAAAATCCAACCGCCCAAAATCAATTAACCCCCCAAAAACCCAATTTTTCTCTGCATAAAATCGAGAATGGTAGGATATCATTTTCATCAACCGGGCCCCAAAAAGTCCTTGCCAAAATCTTTATATATCAAAAAAAGTCCACCAGAAAATTGATAACCCCAAAAAAGTCCCAAGCCGCGAATTTCAAACCCCAAAAAGGTCTTTGCACCTCATCATCACTGATACCCCTGAGTACCCCCCCCCCCCCCTGGGACTACAATGTACATGTAAGCTTATAAGATTGGTCCTCGATCACAATAGCAACATAAGCATAAGCACAAGCAACATACACAGACTCAGGACACCATTTATGCAATTAAGGTACGTGTGACAAAAGACAACTACTGTTAATGAGCAATGCATAATTAGTGAGTCTGCATATGTTGCTTGTGCTTAAGTCGCTAGTGAGGACCAGGCTATAGTTTTGAAAGTTTACTATGACTCAGTGCATTATACATTATACATAACTCACAGATGCAACTTAAAAAACCCACAATCCATGTAAAACCAGCTTAATACTTACATGATCTACACAGGGCCGTACGTACACTGCACAGGGGCAGGGGGACAGTCCCCCCCCCCCCCCCCCACCGCCTCCCCCACTACTCCCTCCCCCCTTCCCCACCCCCACTACTCCCCACTACTAGCAAGGCGAAAAAGATACCAAAAAGTACTGAGATCTGTACCATTTTCATTCATTTTTTGCTGTTAAATACGTACTGCCCCCCCCCCCCCCCCCCCCTTGAATTTTGGGTTATGTATGGCCCTGCTACACCGATATAAGTTATGCTACATCCGTAAGATTAAGCTTACTACAAATTACAATGTACACTTTTATCGTCGATCTCTCGAACACATTCAAACAGTACACTGAGTGGATCACAAGATCACAACACAAACGTGACAATCTACTCACCACAACACAAGAGATGAGCACTACAAGTACACAGACAGAGTTGTGCAGCTAAGGTTTGTTTTGATGCTGTACGTTCAGTTCACGAGTCAAAGTGTCTTCTCGAGGAAATTCCAACTTCGTTCCCAGGCCCGCTCGCCGTGGCATGTCTACCACAGGAAACCCAATACTTGTGAAAATGTTTATCATAATGTCTTGAAGTTCTCCTTGCGACCACTCTCATAAATAAGCGACCAGCTCTAGTTACGACCATTTTTACGAAACCCTGTTTGTATGAAGAAATAGAAAACGAGCGCGCATGCTATGTGCAGATTTATAGCACGCGGGGACTGATCAGAACACAGGCAGCCCAACCACTGCTTTTGAGGCTACTAAATATTATTCAAAAAACGGCGATATTTGCGTCTTTTTTTGATGGGTTCCCTGTGGTAAAGCGAGCGCGCGCGCAATACATATGTTGGGTTCCCTGTGCTGAGTAATGTCCTATATTGGGCTTCCTGTGTGCCTCCTGCGGGATGCGCCCGCAGCAAATGTGTATATTGAATTAGGGAGATTAAGATTTGCAAAACCTACGACGGCGACGTCAACCGGAAGTGTCAATAACTTCTGTTCGGAAATTCATACCTTCATAGTTGGTATTCCTTATGGATGGAGTAACCTCACAGGCTTATGCTTGGACTAAATCTCTAATGTACGAAACCCCGAACAAAAGTTATTGACACTTCCGGTTGACGTCCCCGTCGTAGGTTCTTAAACTCCCTAATTTGATATACACATTTGCTGCGGGCGCATCCCGCAGGAGGCACACAGGAAGCCCAACATAGGACATTACTCAGCACAGGGAACCCAACATATGCATTGCGCGCGCGCTCGCTTTACCACAGGAAACCCATCAAAAAAAGACGCAAATATCGTTTTTTCAATTATTTAGTAGCCTCAAAAGCAGTGGTTGGGCTGCCTGTGATCAGAACACGAGAGAAGTGTTAGGAGAAGCACGACGCGTAGCGGAGTGCTTCTCAACACTTCTCGAGTGTTCTGATCAGTCCCCAAGTGCTATAAATCTGCACATAGCACAGCGGGCAAGTTTTCTATTTCTTTCATAAAATACAATTATGATTTTAAGGCAAGTTTTCAATTTTGTTCGTTACAAGAATGTTTGAATATCTGCGCGCACGTGCTGTGTGCTCTCATAAAGCACGCGGAATACGCATCCTTTGGCCAATCAGAGCGCGCGTTATATCATAGTTATTTTATAATTGTCTGCAACTAATAGCTCTCGAAAGCGACCAACCTCTATTGTTTCAGCGCGTGGTCACTTATGAGAGCTCACTTTTTCGAATACCCGAAATGGTCGCTTTATACGAGAGCTTAGATTTTATTGTTTAGTTGTCAGTGTAAATGCTAATTCACGGCCGTACTCGTCAAACAAACCGGCACAAATGACCAACACGTCGTTATTCGGCTTTATCTTGATGTATGTTTTCAAATGCGCATGCGTTATATTTCGTCCAATCAGCATCGAACCTCAAATGGCTGCGACCAGAGCATTCTAATCTCGGGAGAGCTAGCTACCGAGACCGAGAAGCTCTGGGAGCTCTGGGAACGAGAATGCTATTTATACATCACAATGTAGGTACATGTAGATAAGATATACAGCTTATTTGATGGTTTGACAGATAATACGCGCGGATATTTTACGAGTTGCGTAGTATTTTTTGTCTGATAAGTTTTAAACGGGTCAGTTGAGCAATTGATATGCAGTCACAGCGTGAAGGCAGTTCAGACGGATCAAGCTGGGAACAAGCTAGCCATGGAGGAGGGGGTACTGCCATATATAAAGTGGTATCGTAGGGATGCTCGTCGGAAATTTTGAAAATGTCCCCTAAATGATACCCGAGTCTTGCCCAGGTGGGCATGGCAACAAATAATTTTTACCCCTAAAAGGTACCAATCCTAATAGTGACAAATTCATTCCGGCTGTCATTATCATATCTCAGGTATCTTATTTACTGACAAACACCCTAAAAGGTACCGGTTTTAGTCTCTTGTGGTCTTTTTAGATTTGTGACATCCGGGGGGGGGGGGGGGGGGGGGGTACTCCCTTGGTTCAAGTGGTAGGGGTGATCGGCGGGCGGTTTTGAAAACGACCCCTAAAAGGTACGCATAAATTAAAAGAGCTGTTGAAGCCATGCCGGTACGACCATACAGTAAAAACCCGCATTTAAAAAACCCTATTTTTCCAAGTCAGGCTGAAATGGTTCTTAACAGGTTCTTATTTACAGGCAAAAAAAATTGTTCCTGATATGGTGTATTTCCTTACAATTTGTTTTAATTAGACAAGTGAACTATTGACCCTGAAAGGTCTAATATTCACACTAAACATTAACAACCCAACTGTATAGTAAATATAATATTTCTCCATATTCAGCACTGACTGTACCGGTGCATGTCCTGAGTGTCAAGTATGGGTCCCACTGGGCCCATTAGTAATTAATAACGATATAAATTAAGCGAGTTCAAGACAGTGGGAGGGGCGAAATAGATGTAAAGTAATAACGTTGCGAGTGATAAGAAAAGTACAGACAGAAGAAGAAGACGAGACAAGGACAGCAAAGGCAAAGGACAGCAAAGGCAAAGGACAGCAAAGGCAAAGGACAGCAAAGGCAAAGGACAGCAAAGGCAAAGGACAGAAAAGGCAAGGACAGAAGAAGAAGACGAAGGATTGTTGTAACGTATAAACGCTAGACTAAAACTGAGCAATTAAGGATATTAAATGTTTCGTCCCCAACTGTTTTGTGTGTTTTCCTCAACGAACTCGACACTCAACAAACCAAGCAATGCCACCGCTTGACACTGAGCTTTAGTCATTTTTCACATTATAAGAACCTGTTTCATTTGTCAGGCTGTACTGGTTCTTATATATTGGATACTTAATTTTAAAATTGGCTAAATTTCAGCCTGGAGGTTCTTAATCTTCAATTTCCTATATGCGGGTTTTTACTGTATATTGCGAAAAAGTGATTGTGCTGATATCGATTAATCAGTGACTGGACACCATCTTTCTGTTCTTTCAATTGACCCTAAAAGCTGCGGACTCGTGTTACGTAACTAACTTTGGTGTCGGAACCCTAAAAGGACCGCCGATCACCCTTACAACTTCGACAAAGGGAGTATCCTCCCCCCCGAGTGTGACACCCTAAGAGGTACCAAATCGCGGATCTGGGCCCCTAATAGGTACGACGAGCATCCCTACCACTTTATATATGGGATCCCCCCCCCCCCCCCCCCCCCCCCCCGGGCAAGCTAACGACCTCTATTTACTGTCAAATCCTCGCTCTCTAGCTTTTGACATATTCAAGAATGTCCAGGCCGATGTTGAGGAAAATTGGTCAAGTGCTCGAAAAACACCCCCAAATGTCGTACTTTAGCATTGACCTTGCTTTCCGTGGCGTTGATGACGACAGTAATATATCCTCACTGCATAACCATCAGCACTGCACGGGAATAAGTTATGGGTAGCGACCGCGACCGAGATTATTCAGATTGAAGAGATTATTTCCGAAAGATCGTAGAAGCGCACAATTGATAAAATACACATCAGGTTATGCCGAAACATGCCTAGTATTATAAATAGTTTTCGTATCCATCAAGTGAAGAGATTGTTATTGTACTTGGTGAAGGCATACCGCGGGGCGGGACTTCAAGAAGTTTAGGTTTCTACTGAAAGACCAGAGGTTACCAAGGTCCTGACCTGCCCAACATGTGAAATCATGTTAATGAGATTTCAGAGTGTCACTTATTGTCGCCTCAATTTCCATTCCTTTCTCCGTCACAACCTGGACACCGTTGACCTTGGGGGGCACCGTCTCATGTGTTTCAATTCCGAGCCTATAGTTCGGAGCCTGGGGTCAACGGAGGATCGGGTTCCCTGTTTCGATAACCCTGGATTCATACATTTCGTCCCTCTTCATGGGTGAATTCGAATTGTTCCTCGAGTAGTAGGCAATGGCCGATTCGAGCTCACTTTGCATAAAACTACTACTCAATGATCCATCATATTTTAGAATAAAAGTATATGATGCCCTTATTTCAACAATAAAGGATTTCAATTTAGTATAATCTATATCGAAAATCCTTTACGTTATATCAAATATGTTAAATCCAAAAACGGGGAATAAAGTAAGTGCGTTTATTTTAAGAAATAGTACTTTCCATAGTATACATCTCTTGATATTATCAAATTAATCCTGGAGTGCGTTTATTATTAAAAAATATTATGGTATAGAATAGTATATATAATGAGTTCGGATAAACAGAAGAAATCAAAATCATCATTTATGTCGAGTAATATTTTAGATCAATCAGTACCTGAAATAAAGCAACCAATTCTAAAACCAACTAAGAGGTTTCAGCCATCATCATTGAAACAACTGGCTAAAAAGATTGCTAGCTCAGTTAAAAATCAATTGAATAAATTTGCTGATTGGATTATATCGTATGTACCGAAAGATATTAAAAAACCAGTTAATACAAGGGTTGAAGCTTTGAAAAAGGATGTCAATAATATCTATGACAATCTCAAAGTACCTGCGACTAAAGCTAAGCAGAAAAATTCTGCATTAAAAGGATTTCTGAAATCTTACAGAATAAAAGGAGAGGTAAAAACAGACTCGAAAACCTTTCTAGAAAACAGCAAACAGGATGTTATCAACCTTCTAAAACATCATGAAAAACCTATCAAGATGAAGTTTCTCTTAGAGTGTGAATTTTATAAGATGGACAAAAAGGAGAAGGTTTACACATATGGATCTTTTCATTCAACGATCGATATAGTTACAGAGTCGACCAATCTGGATGAGGTTTACAATCGTTTTAAGGATCAGATCTTAGAAAAGGTTGATAACTTCCAAAATCAAGGTTCTGGATGGATATTTAATAAAGTTGTTAACTTAGATATACATATTGATAAATATAAACCAATTTCTGGAAAATCTTATATAGAGCTCCCTAGAATATTAAAAAGGAAAGAAGCGATAGTTAATACAAAAAATGAAGATAATAAATGTTTTAAATGGGCTATGACTAATGCTATATTTCCAATAAAAAAAAATTCAGAAAGAATCTCAAAAGTTTTGAAAGCAAACGCAGAGAAATTAAACTGGAATGGTCTTGATTTCCCAGTACAAGTTGATAAAATATGTATTTTTGAGAAGAATAATACCAAGTATAGAGTCAATGTCTATGGTTATCAAGATGATAAAGTATATCCACTTCGGATTAGTAAAACAAATAGTAGAGAACAAACAATAAATCTGCTTCTAATTTCAAACGATAAGACCAACCATTACTGTTGGATTAAGAGTATATCGAGACTGTGTTCTGCACAGGTTAATAAGAATGGCCATGGATTATATTTCTGTGAAAGATGCCTCAATAGTTTCAAAACAGATAAGTCCCTTAAAAAGCATTCTGAATACTGTAAAAACCAAGATGCTATTAAAATAAAATTACCAAAGAAAGGTACCATGCTAAAGTTTAAGAATTATAACAACAGTATGAGAGTACCATTTGTGATTTATGCAGATTTCGAATGCTTCACAGAAAGTATAGCCTCATGCCAACCTGAAGAAGGTAAATCATATACTGAAAAGTATCAAAAGCATAAACCATCAGGCTATTGTTACATTATAAAATGTTATGATGATAAGTTGTATAGACCAAAAATGACAAGATACACAGCTAAAAGTGATGATGAAGATATTGGTCAACTCTTTGTAGACTCGATAGAAAAGTCTGTCAGAGAACTATATTCAAAATTCAAATACAATAAAAATGTAAAAATGACAACAGATGATAGTAATAACTACAAGAAGGCAACCAACTGTCATATTTGTGAAAAAGATTTAGGAAAAGATAAGGTATTAGATCACGACCACCTTACAGGAAGGTATCGTGGAGCGTCACACAATGAATGCAATCTAAACTATAAGATACCAAAACACATTCCAGTGATATTACACAATCTGAGTGGGTACGACGCACATCTCTTCATCAAAAATTTAGGTGTTAGCAGTGGTAAAATTGATTGTATCCCAAACAACGAAGAGAAGTACATTTCTTTCAAAAAAGAGATAGTAGTGGACACATTCACTAGCCAGGATGGGAAAACATGCAATGTGAAACGAGAGATTAGATTCATAGATAGTTTCAAGTTCATGACATCATCTCTAGATTCACTTGTTAGTAACCTCAAAAAGGAACAATTCAGAAATATGAATATGTTCTATGAAGGTGAGAAACTAGATCTCTTACTGAGGAAAGGAGTTTATCCTTATGATTATATCAATCGGTTGGAGAAGCTAAATGAAACATGTCTTCCACCAAAAGATGCATTCTATTCAAAACTCAACAACAGTAATATTAGCATAGATGATTACAAACATGCACAGAAAGTATGGCGAACATTCAAAATTAAAAAACATGAGAGAATACCACAATCTGTATCTCATTAGTGATGTAGTTTTGCTTGCTGATGTGTTTGAAAACTTCAGAGATGTCTGTATGGATAACTATAAACTAGACCCTTGTTGGTACTACACAGCGCCGGGACTATCATGGGATGCTATGCTTAAGATGACTAAGATTAACCTTGAACTTTTATCAGATGCTGATATGATTCTTATGGTAGAAAAGGGTATCAGAGGTGGTATTTCAATGATAAGCAAAAGATATGCTATAGCTAACAACAAGTATATGAAAAATTATGATAAAACCCAAAGATCAACATTCATAAAATATCTCGATGCAAATAACCTCTATGGATGGGCCATGAGTGAAAAATTACCCACACATGGGTTTAGATGGATGAATAAATTAGAGATTAAGAGCTGGAAGAAACACCCATGCATCCTAGAAGTAGATCTAGAGTATCCAGTCGAATTACACAACTTGCATAACGGATACCCACTAGCTCCAGAAAGGTTAATGATTAACAAAGTTGAAAAACTAGTTCCAAATCTTGGTGATAAGAAAAATTATGTAATTCACCATCAAACATTAAAACTATATGAGAGCCTCGGATTGAAGATAACAAAAATTCATAGAGGTGTAACATTCCAGGAATCAGACTGGTTGAAAAAGTATATCAGTCTTAACACAGATCTTAGAACAAAAGCAACAAACGATTTTGAAAAAGATTTCTTCAAATTAATGAACAACAGTGTATTTGGAAAAACGATGGAAAACATTAGAAACAGACAAGATATAAAACTAGTAACAAATGAAAAGCAGGCAAGCAAATTAATTAACCAACCAAACTATAAAAAACGAACCATATTCTCAGAAAACCTAGTTGCCATCCATATGACAAAAACAGAATTAGTATTCAATAAACCAATCTATCTTGGAATGAGCATCTTAGATCTATCAAAGACGTTGATGTATGACTTCCATTATAACTATATCAAAAACAAGTATCAAGAGAAAGCACAACTATTATTTACTGATACCGATTCCTTATTGTATAAAATAGAAACAGATGATTTCTATAAAGATATTGAAAAAGATATAGAGGGGAGGTTTGATACATCAGCTTATCCAGAAAACCATAGTGGAATCAAAGAAAGAGTAAATAAAAAAGTAATAGGGATGATGAAAGACGAGACATGTGGAGAAGAAGTAACTGAATTTGTAGGTCTTAGAGCTAAGTTATACGCATATAAAACAGATGATGAAAAAGTTGGAAAACGTTGTAAGGGTGTTAAAAGGTCAGTAGTAAAAAATGAGATCACATTTGACGACTATAAAAAATGTCTATTCGAAGGTCAAAAAGTTATTAGAAAAATGAATGTAATCAGAAGTCATAAGCATCAAATTTATACCGAAACTGTAAACAAAATAGCATTATCAAGAGATGATGACAAACGAAATATTCAGGTGGATGGTATTCATACCTTAGCCTATAGTTATAAAAATATTAATGAAACCAAACAATGTAATCCAAAAGATGATAACAAAAGTTATTAAACAGTATCAGGTGGTAACTGAGTATCTTCAGGAACAGCTTGTAATTCCTCTCTAACAAAATTACGTTTTGGGGCCCCTTCAGAGAGGTAATATAATACAGGTTGATCAGATGATACTACAGTTCGGGATATATCATATATCCCTATTGACCATATAGGGTCAGTGGCACGATGTTTATCACCACCTTCCAGCTCACCAGGAGCATATAGATATCTAACTTTCACACCTGCTGGGAGTCTATCTTCTTTTAATCCAACAGGTCTTTTATAATTTACATGGTTTTCATCCACCTTTTTTAATTTTAGAGCATCAATCGGTGTTTTACCAGTAATTCTTTTAACACCACTGTTTATACTTTGTATGACAGCAGGCATTCTATTAACCCATTCACGGGATCTTTCATTATTTTCCATTATCATTTCTTTAGCATACTGGTGGCTAAATAGTTTCTCAGCAATGGTTCGATTAGCGCGCTCAACTAGTGATTGTGCTCTATGATTTCCAGCTTCAGATCTCTGTATGGTGGTATCTTTTTTATTAAATATCTTTGTCACTTCACCCATAAATTCTGAGCCAGAATCTACTATTATGGTTTTAGGGTATTGTAATTTTCGAGAATATATTTTATTGAAAGCTTTAGATACTTCTGTTGAAAACTTAGACGTCAAGGGTTCTGCATCTGTATACCTACTAGCTATATCAACTACTACAAGAGCATATTTGTATATCTTTCTTTTAAAAGTGTCATGTGGTAGAAATAATAAGTCTGCCTGATGTATTTTATTTGGTTTTGAAATAGACCAATGATACCGTGGGATATAGTTTGGATGTGGTAAATAGATCTGCCACAACGCTTGCCTATATAACCACTTATTGGTGATATCTTTATCAATTTTGGTCGCATCAGAGAGTTTATTTATAGCATCATAACCTTTCCAATAACCTTTAGGACTATAGTACGTTTTTGATAACCTCATTTCCATAATAATATATAAAACAATATTCTTTTATAATATTATATAAATGACGCAATCTATTTCTGAAATTTTAGATGTAAATCGACAATACAAACAACCATTTGGTTAAAAGCTGATAGAACCGTTCATCGTGTTACTTTCAACCCAAGCACAGCTAATCCCGGAGAGACCCTGTATGTTCGTATACCTAAATTAAGTGATAATATTGTATACGTACCAGAGTCAATAGGATTACTTTTCAAACTAAACCTAGCTACCACTGGTTATGCAAATAACACAGTGGTTAACAACCTAGGGAGAGCACTTAAGTCGCGTATGAGGGTTCTTTATGGCGGGAGAAACTTTACAAGACACCCATCGTATTGATCTGTATGAAACCTATAACGACTTATTCTTATCGAAAAGAGAACGTGAAAATATGTTGATGGAAGGTATTAGTTCTGTCAATATGAGAAAACTTAGAACAGCCTCAGGTGATAAAGTAACCACTGATGCTAAGGATGTAGTATTAGGAGCTGTTTATGGTGATAAATATCGGTTACCATTAAATCACAGTATTTTAGATAATCATGGGATATTCTATGCAAAGGGTCTTTCTAATAATCTATTATTTGAGATTACTCTTCCAGAAAGCGGAAATATTGTGGTCACATCTGATAATACAAAAACCATATACATACAGTCTTTCAAATATTGAGTTAGAATACACTTGTATTAATAGTGATTACCTAGCTCGGGAAGCTCTTTCTTCATATCAAGTCGGTAAAGGGTTCTATTATGAAAACGTGCTTCTACACAGGACATTCATAGTTAATAAAGCAACAGACTCTGTGATTAACGAGCATGTAAATATACCAAGAAGGTCAATGAGTGGAATTCTTTGTTTGTTTGTAGAACCTTATACAGTAGGCACAAGAGACTCTGAAAAGTATATATCTAAACCCTGGATTAACCCAAGTGAATGTGAATATCGATGGTATACCTAATAAATTATTCTCGAAAGGTATGGTTCAAACAGATTTTTGGAATTCAATTAGAGGAAGGCTTGGTGAAACAGATAATGTAACCCAGAAAGATTTCTATAGTGATAAATTCGCTCTTTGGATCAATTTGAAAACAAACCCGGATAATAATATTCATGGAAATGGTCTTCTTCTAAATTCAACAAAAGACGGTGTTATGCTTCATTTTAATAGAACAGTTGGGGGATCTGGTAATATAACATGTCATATGTTTGTTATCGCTGATGCTCTTATGGAAATTCAAGACGGGAATTTAAAAGCAATATTATATTAAAGTAATATTCACTATTAATTATATATAAATGGAGGAGCTGAAAGATAAGATTCCATTTCACTGTATTATTACAGGCCCTACTAACTGTGGTAAAACACAATATTTAGTCGATTTACTAAGACATGCGTATAGAAATATTTTTGAATACATTATTCTTATTTGCCCGACCTATTCTAAAAATAAAACGTATCATGGTTTTGGTCATAACGATCCTAGATTTATAGTTCTATCACCTGATTCAGAAGATGAAAATGAGATAAATAATCTACTTTCATGTTGTCAAACAGTATTCTCAGGGTATAATTCTCTTGTCATTCTCGACGATTGTTCTTTTTCAAAAGATCTCAAACAGAGGAGTAACAATTTTATTAGACTAGCATTCTCAGGTAGACATGAAAATATATCGGTGTGGGTTTTAACACAACAGTTGACAGCCATAAGTAAGCCATTTCGTGAAAACGTAGCCTGTATAATTTCCTTCTTCACACCCAATAATTTATCTAATCAATTATTATTTGACGAATATGGTGGTAGCCTAGATCTTGAAACAAGAAAAGAATTTATGAGGTTATTGAAATCAGAAAAGTATGCTAGAATATGCTTTTGTTTACGGTTTCCATTTAACAACTATTTGGAATTTCCAAGCGTTACTATTTAAATATATGTATATATAGTATAATAATGACTTCAATTCTAGATGAGTATATGGATGCTGAAAAATTAGATACTATCCCAGAAGAACCTGTAGTAGTGGAAAAGAAAGGACGAAAGAAGAAAGTACCTGTTAATAAAGGTGATGACTTAGAGGTAGAGGAGAGGCGCGAACAATTGTGTATTCTTTCGGTGCTTGGTACTATAGATCAATACACGGGAATTAGAATGTCCCTTGGTGATGATAAGAGGTTATCGATTATTGATGTTAATAAATATTATAACAGATATCAACTTATTATGGGGAATATGGTAACAAATAGCTTAGTTAATGGTTGTATTGAGGGTTTTGTTGAAGCTATTGCTTATGCGGTTCCTATCGATAATAAAAATGAGCTTTGTAATGATCTTAAAAACAATGAAATGCTACGACAGGAGTTGAATAATGCAGCTGGATTTGCAATTTTACGAGGTGGTAGATTTGTGGCTCTCTCCAGTTGCTTACTTCAAATAGGAAAACATATTAAAATTACCAATGGTGATGATAATTGGTTACCACCTGTAATAACACAAGATGATCAGGTTAACAATATTATTGATAAAACTCTTGATTTGTCTTAAGAACCTCTTGAACATCTCTTGAGCATCTCTTGAGCACCTCTTGAGCACCTCTTGAGCATCTGTTGAGCATCTGTTGAGCATCTGTTGGAACTCTCTTGGAATTTCACTTAAAATATTATTCTTATATAATAGTATATTAAAAATGTCAGAAGAATCAAAAGATATAATTACCAAAGAACCGGAAAATCCAATTATAAAACAAAAAGACCCTAAGAAGGTTGCCGCTGGTAAAAGACTAGCTGAATATCATAAAAAAGCTAAGAAAGCTCTTGAAATAGAAAAGAATCATGAAACTGAAGAAGAAGAAACATCTAATTCATGGACGCCAGAAATATCACTAACAACAGCATTGACACTAGTTGGAATAAGTCTAACAGCTATAGATTTATATTTTAGATGGAGAAATAATAAAAAAGTAAATACACCTGTGAAAACCGCTAAAATGGAAGACATCACACCTGAAACTAATAAAATTCCTATACCAAGAATAGGTATGGAATGAAAAACTATATAAAAAATAAAATCATTATTAAGAATATATAAAATGGAAAACAAATTGATTAAATCAGTTACCGATGCTGCTGTAGTTGTTGGAATCGCTGCAGTAATTGGTTATGTCGGAAAAAAGGCTATGAAAGAATCATTCATCAACGACCCTAGTAGTAGTCTAACAAATTATGGAAAATGGGTGCTAGTACTATCTGGAAGCATGTATGTTAAACAATATCTTGAAGATCAAAAAATTCTTCCAAAATCACTCTAATCATTTAAAATAATAAGTTCTTAGTTAATAATATAGAATGGCAAGCGCAGTTATTATGATGGTCGCTGGGGCTGTTTTGAATGCAACAGCTTTCACCGGTTCAATGTATTTAGCAAAATCCCTTGGAACTGATGGTAAACATGTTGATGAAGAGAAAATTAGACATGATAAGGCTATAGAACTTTATCAGAAGAATATGGGTGAATGGCAAAAGAAGAAACAAGAGTATGAAGAATGGTTGGAGATGCAATATAAGAATAAACAAATAGCTGATAGCAATCTATCTGATACTGATTATGCTTTTAGGATATACTCCAAGGCACATCCAGATTTTAATTTGAAAGAACCACAATTAGGTGATTATTATAAACCTAACAAAAAACAAAAACAGTATGAAATGATTATATGTGGGTGGTGGTATGTTAGGAGCAGGGTATTTAGCATCGAAATTTATATAAAAAACTAACTATTAATATATAGTATATGGAAGTCGATAGTTTAGATTTTGATCCACTTGAAACAGGGTCTGAAGATATAAACACCCCTATCACAAATGATGAACTAGAGGAATTATTACCACAACAAAAAGAAAATAGACACACTTGGTGGGAACGAACTAAAGAACGGTTTAGTAGAAGGGGTATATCAAGAGAACGAGGATATAAATTATTTAAGAACTCTGATGAAAGCAATGAAGATTGGGAAATAAGGGCAAGAGAAGACATAGAAATGGTAGACCTTGCTAAACATAGTGAAGAAAGAGTTGAAGAAGCTTGGGATAGAATCAAAACCAAGTATCCTAATGTAAATCCTAAAAACTCTCCATTCGTCACTACAATTGATGAATATGATAGAGTGATAGTAAGATTTAATAGACTGGGCAGCAAACATCATGTTCTGTTTAATGCTGAGGGTGAATTAAATGGTAAGTTACCTAAAACAATTGTAAACTATCTTGGTGATCCTGCTGAAAAAGTTGTTGAGAATAATGAAAGAACTATATTTTCACATCGAGAAAAATTACAAACATTAGAAGAAGAATTGGATAATATATCTCAAGCTGGCTCTAATGATGTTAGAGAAAGATTGAATATATCACTCCGTGAACAGATTGAGGAAACTAGAAATGAGATTGAACAATTAGAAGAACAAAATGAAGTAATAGAAGGGCGAATGTCTCTGAGAGATCGTATAAAAGCTGTTTTTAAAAAGTATGGTTTTACTGTTTTTTCTGTTGTATCTGCAGTTGGTATTATTATTGGTGTTATTATTTCTAGTCTAAAAAGCGGATTATCTTCGGTTGCCAGCGGTGTTGGAAATAGTTTGAAATCAATAGGTAAAAAATTAGCTCAGATACTACCTGGCATGGTTGGTGCAATAGCTTCTTTTATTTTCAGAACCGCGGGTGAGGTTATTAGTTTCTTAGCTAAAAACGCTTGGTTATTGATAGTTGCTGTTGTTTTGTATTTTGTTGAAAGATATAAAAAGAAAAGATGATTATATAGTATAAATGGTAATATTGTATATTGAAAAAACAAAAGCAGATGAAACTATTTGGTTTAAAAATCCTATTAAAAAGAGTACACGTATATCACTTGTAAGTTGTAGTTTTTATAATGAAATATATAATCTTGTAGGTGATGGATTGATTTACTATGATGAAAAGAAGTTTGTTATTATTATTCCGCCGGGGTATTACACACAGAATATATTTAAACGTGTTATAGATGCGTTGAAAGTTAGTGACAAAGTCTCCATCGAACTATTGAATACCGGAAAAATGATGCTCATAGCCAATCAGGCTGTAACACTAAACCCGGGTTTAGCTAAATTATTAAACATCTCAATAAACCTTGAACAAAATTCAAGAAATGTTATAAATATTATTCAACCTACTCAGTATGCACTATATTTGTATTGTGATCTTATTGATTCTACACAGGTTTTATTAAATAATAAATATTCACAAATATTAGCATGTGTTGAATTAAACAAGGTTGGAGAAAAACTAACCTATCATCCTAATAATACCCTGTACACACCTATTAAAAATGATGATTATATTAATAGTATTAGGGTTTGGGTTACAGATTCTAGTGGTAAGAGCATTGATGCTGGAATATATCCAATGATGATGGTGATTGAAATCATATAAAATAATAATATGTAGTATTATATATATGGTTGATTATGATATGATTTATCCGGAAGTACCAGAAGTACAACAAACTGGTGAAAACTTCAGATTACACAAAATAAATATGGTTATATCTCAATTAGTAACGGAGATAAAACATTACGAAAATGTTAGGAAAAAATATAGTAAGATACGTGGTATACTTCATAAAACTGCAGTTGCAACAGGAGTCTTATCTGTCATTTTAACCGGTTCTGGTGTAACTACTAGTTTAACAGGACCTGGGATCATTATCGGTGTTCCTTTATCGGCTGTTGGCGGGTTGTTAGGTTTAATATCAGCTAGTTGTACAATTTTCACGAAAAAACTTACTAAAAAGGTAACAAAACATGAAAATACTATTCAGCTTGCAAAATCAAAAGAAGATAGTATATGTGATCTTGTATCAAAAGCCTTGAGCGATAACAAGATTGATGAGAAAGAATTTGAACACATTATGACTGAACTCAAAAAATATGAAAAACTAAAGAGTAGTATTAGGGTGAAACGGAATAAGGCTTTTTTTAAAAACGATGTTCCAGATGTTCAAAAGATGAGGGAGGAACTGAGAAAGGAGATTGTAGACCAGCTCATAAATCCAAAGAAATAACTTTATCCTTTGATACAACACCTTACGGAGGGTATATATATAAGTTGCGATATGATAGATGTTAAAAGGATAAAACTTATAATATTAAAAATAGTATTATTAATTTGTTTAACAGAAATTTCGATTAATATTTTAAAGTATTTTATGAGAGAACCAATATAATATAAAACAATAATAACATATATATATTATATGGTAACAAAAGAAGATATTGAATTAAAAAAATATTATCCGCAACACATAGATAATAAATTTCATGCTTATAGGGGTGGTATTAATTTCGATTGGAATGGTGTAGCCTATGATGTATTCAAGAAGGATATTGGGGGTCCTGTACACCATTATGATGATCCTATCGTTGAACATGCGTTAACTAAGGCGTTGGGTAAACGAATTGATAATACACTGAATAGTCAGATTCCTAATGATTTCCTTAGTAGTAGGTTTCCAAAAGAATTAAAAATGATTGAAATATTATACCCTGTTATATGCACCCCTTTTGATAAAAAACCTCCAAATTTTAATCCAGTAGAGATTGATATCTATGTCAAACCTAGTCAGAAATTTACTATAAAACCACGAAACATATTTACTAATCTTGTACTAAAACATGTTACTCAAAAAGAATCAAATAAATGGTTGGAAGGTCCTGATATGTCATACTATCCACAACAACTGGCATTTTCAGTCTGGTGTGCAAGTTCTGGTTGTGGTGTTGGAATTGATATGCTAACAAAATATACTCCTATGATAAATTCATTGCTCAAATTTCATATCCTCTTCACATCCAGAAGGATATTGGCACAAATGAATATTCCACTACCTGGAGATCAATACTTTACAAACATTGATAATAAATATAATAAGGCTGGTTATGACAAAGCTTGTCGTGAATTTAATATATCTAGAAATAGCGATTTTAGATTTACTGCTGATGAGAATGGTGGTTTAGGTCGGTTATACAAGAAAATATTTGATGAGGTAGATGATGTTACAGATGTTTATAATGAAAAAATGGATGGCCTTTTTACAAATAAATGGCCAAGAGGAAAATTCAAATTCGAAGATGAAGGCTCGTACGGTGGTAATAAACTTGATCATATAAGTCCGTTGGAAAAGCATCCGTACCTATATTTTATGCTAAATGAATCAAAAGGTTTAACCAGAGCCGGACTATCACGATTAAATCAATCGATTGAGGCGTTTGTGTATTGTATTCTGGGAGCTCAAGTACAAACCCGATCAAGCATTATTGGTAATTCTGGTTCTGCACAAGAAACACAAACGGTGTTTTTACAACTATTTGAAAGTAGTATAATTGAAACAGATATTTCTAAAAGTATACAGAGATATCAACTAGCTATTCAACAATCAAAAGAAAAACTAGATCTGGCTATTGCTGTAGGCTGTTGGTTACTACCATCTAGTCTTGTTATAAATAATAATTCTGTTCATGGATACAATAATAAATTGGTAAGAGCTTCTGCGGATATGAAATTTGGTGTGAATGATATTAATTCTGAAACCAAATCTATTAGTATAAAACATAACTTGGGTACCTCTAAGGTAAAACTACCACATCAAGATATAAAAAAGATTAACACGGTTGATAAACCTGATAAGATAGATAACTTCCATAAACCAACACCAACACCATCTTCAAAAAAACATGAAAATAATTTAATAGTTCTAACTATTGGTACAGCAGGGTTAGCTTGGTATATTTTTCGGTAGATTTATACAACCATCAATTTCACAAGCTATAATAGACTTGTGATTTCCTACTATTACATTTTTAATTATTAATTAGTAATGTAACAAAAAAAAAAATATCAATCAATTATAACTATTTTATTATTTTAATTCACGTAATTTACTACGATCCTCTAATAAGTTTGGTAAATCACCAGGTTTTAACCCATACTCATAAGGATTGAACCCCTTGTTATGAACCCATACGGCCTTATTAATTTTTCTTCTTATAACAGTATTGGTTAAAGCTTCTTGGACTGTAGTATTAAAATAATATTCTAATTTAATTTTATCATTTTTAAATGTTAATAGATTTCTTCTAATACTAATTAATTTAAGATTATAATTTAAAGCTGAATTTGATAAAGTTTCTAGGAATACTTTAATATCCTTGCTTTTCTCATAACCTGAAGTACCCTCATTATAATGGTTTAATTTTGGTAGACTGTCAATGAAAATAAAATGATTACACTTACTAAATAATGGGTCTTTGACTGGTTTAAAATCCCAACCAGCGCCGAAATATACTAAGGTATACCCATCTTTATTTGTTTTTAGATTTGATACCTTTATTTCAAGTACTGATTGATCTAAAATATTACTAGACATAAAAAATGATTTTGGTTGTTTTTTAATTGGGGTTATTTTCTTTTTCATACTTGTTTTTTCAGGTACTGATTTTATAGGTTTTTTAATTGGGTTTATCTTCTTTTTCAATGTCGAACTCATTAGTATACTATTCTATACCATAATATTTTTTTTAATAATAAACGCACTCCAGGATTAATTTGATAATATCAAGAGATGTATACTATGGAAAGTACTATTTCTTAAAATAAACGCACTTACTTTATTCCCCGTTTTTGGATTTAACATATTTGATATAACGTAAAGGATTTTCGATATAGATTATACTAAATTGAAATCCTTTATTGTTGAAATAAGGGCATCATATACTTTTATTCTAAAATATGATGGATCATTGAGTAGTAGTTTTATGCAAAGTGAGCTCGAATCGGCCATTGCCTACTACTCCTCGTAACATGACTTCACAAAATGATCAATTAAACAATCAATGAAGTGACGAACGGCCCCGTCCCCTACCCTGACAGTTGGGCGCAGGTCATGATCAGGACCTTGGTAACCTCTGGTCTTTCAGTACAAACCTAAACTTCTTGAAGTCTCGGAATGCCTTCACAACATGATTCATTTACAAACTGAAACGTACGCTATGCAGTCCCGGAATGCCTTCACTAGTACAATATAATAATGTCTTCAATCTCATGGACTCAGATTTCGATTGCGTCTTTTTGATGGGTTTCCTGTGGTAGAGCACGCGCGAAATACGTAAGGTTGGGTTCCCTGTGCATAAAAATGTGAGTGCATACACAGGCAGCCCAACAATTCTTTCTGAGGCTAATTACTCGGGCCTAGCCCGAGTTAGAAAATACACTTTCTTTTTTTTATTTTTATTATTACTCGGGCCCTTCCGAAGGAAGCCCGAGTTATAAAATACAAATTCTTTTTTTTTTTTCATGGTCATAGAATGCGAAGTATTTGATCGTATCGAGTTTCAAGATTACTCCTGAAGCAGATAAGGGAAGACAAACGAGACACAAAACTCAAGTAGATTTGAATCTTAGTTTTGAAAGCAGCTGTAAATCTTGAAGCTATCGAAAGGTCAGGATTCTAGTTCGCTATGTCATGTTTGTTATTAGGCGACATTGGATCCCAGATTAGGCCTTTAGTTGCTAATTATAATAGTACGTGTACAGTTATGTCCTTGAGTATTTATAATTGAACTCACGACCAGCGATGTAACTACATCTAATACGGAAAGCTATATGTACAGAAGTCATGCAAACAGTCGAGGCAGTCGAGACTGAAAAGCAAGCCATCGAAACGCATACGCTTACTACATACCAGATACGCATACTCTAAATCTTCCTCGAGCGTTTTCGAAAGGGCTGTTCTACGACTTCATTCCACGAACTCGAACTCATCAAAAAACGAACTGAAAATCAAATGAAATGAACTCAAAAACTATCATGACCTCGCTATGTCATGTTTGTTATTAGGCGACATTGGACCCCAGAGTAGGCCTTTTGTTGCTAATTTTGATTTGCTCTCGACCATATATCCATTGTCAATGAAATATTGTCAATGGCAATAAAGCTCGATCGAGCAAGAGGCCGCGCGCCGTAGACTAATGCATCAAACATGTAGGCAAGGTACCGTGCAGAATACTTACACATGTAGATTGTACGTGTTGGAATGTTTCAGAGATAGATTATAAAGATAACAGTGATCTAATCTGTTTATTCAGCGAAAACCGTGCAGAATACGATTGTACGTGTTGCAATGTTTCAGGGATAGATTATAAAGATAAAACACTATGGTTTAGAATGATCATAAAGTATACAGGGCGCATGCGCTGTAGAGCCCAATATGCTTTCTGGGGTCGACGAAGAACGCTCAAAACAGGTCAGTGAACGGCAAAAATACAAAAGAAGGTGCTCAATGAGCGTATAGTCGGGCAATATGACAATGACAGTTGCGTGACGAGGAAGGATATTTGTGTCGGTGAACATCGATAAAGATCTTCGACTCTTCGATACGTTTTTAAACGTAATTGAGGTCACTTGAGGGTGCATATTAATGGCGCCAAAAACGGATCGAATATTTCCGAAAGCCTATCGACCTAAATCCGAAAGTATGATTCGCTCAAACAGTTTGCGAGCGTGTATCGAACGTAATCCGAATTATTGTTCGCTCAGGACAGATACTGAGATAGTGCTAAGTCATCGTATTCGACGACTAGAAGTGAAAGAAGCAGTTGACCCTGTGCAGAAGAAAAATTATGTTGTATTCAAGGCAAGCCATCCATCGGTTCCTCTTAAATACGCTCTCACATACAAACGCATACGCCGATTCGTGTGGGCCAACTCTAAAAGATGTTGAGCGTTTTCGAAAGGGCCTTTACACGAACTCATCAAAAGCAAATCAATTGAAATTAAAGTCAAAAGGTAAACAATTGAACTCAAGCTCAAAAGCAAATCAAATGAACTCAAGAACTATAATACAAATGAACTCTAATGTTGACTTAAATGTGAACTCAACTGAGTACTGCCTAGCCAAGCATGTATATCACAACTTGAAGCCAGATGTACTGATTCAGAAGTGTGATTCCAACACGTACATGAACAAATCCAAAGGTGAGAAAACAACTTTGAAATCGCATCAAGAAGAACACAAATCTGATTCGAAAATGAAGTCAATGATCCTTGTTTACATTCTGTTTATATTTTTTATTGAGTTAATCTTGTTAAAAATAGTATTTTTCTATATCAAAGAGAGAGTTTTAATGCAGTGCATATACCGTCGTTATCACCGTCATACCGTCATGGCCAACGATCAAGGTGAACAAGCAAGTTTGACTGAAAATAGACTAAGTGCTATAGATGCCTTTGTAAATATATCTGAAGCCAGTGTACAAGTTCAGCTGAATGTCAATAATGATGAATTAAATACAATAAACAATGTAAGATCTCCGTCACTATGCCATGTTTGTTGCTTGTGATAGTACTTGCACCGTTAGTAATAGTAGTAGAATACACCGCCATGCTCATCGTGATCGAGAGCCAAGCAGAATTTCTTTCAAAAGCTTGACGTCTATTTTCCGAAAAAGTAGGAAATTAAGAAAGTACATTCGACGTATCATCAAGAAACAGGTTCTAGCATCGTCAAATATTCATCTTTTTCTCAAGAATATACGTATTATTGCCCTGAATGTCTACTCTTACTCTGATGTTAAATGCAAAGTATACTACAGAAGTAGAATACATTCTTTCAGCAAAACTATTTATGGTGTCGGCAACAATTTATAATCTTAAAGGGTTTGAAAAGAAATTTTAAAGTAAAATCCAATGCAATAATATCACAATATATGGTTTCCCACAAAAATCTTAATCACAGGAAAGTATTGTGTCAATCTGCATTGTGTACAGATGTAGAGAAAAATCCTGGTCCCACTCCATTGATTGATCCCAATAAAACAGTAAAGGCACCTTATAGTCAAGGTAGTATTGTGGTATTTGGTCAAAGTGTAGGACAACAGTGTGTAGCTATGTCATTATGTGCAATTTTAGAGATCTGGAGTTGTTTTATTAACACAACAAAACTCAATTTTCAGTAAAATTTTCAGTTTATTGGACATCCAACAAAGATGCTTGGAAGACTCTTCTTGGGTGAGCTTACAAATCAGTGAAGACTTCACATACGTTTTTGACGCTAAAAACGGCAGGTTCTTTCTCTTATCAGTCAAACCTGCCTCGAAGTCGAACGGTCGTATAAACAGTATGAATAAATTATATTATTCTTACGAGGGAGAGAGCTCAAAGTGCAAGAGAGACCTACGGACAGACATAACTATACAAGCGGTATTAAAAAAATATCCATAGGGGGGGTTGCAACCCCCAGAACCCTCCCCCTGGATCCGCCCCTGGATACTAAGATAGTTTTAAGCCATCGTCTTCGAAAACTAGAAGTATAAGAAGTAGTTGATCTGGCCAAAAGGTAAATTATCTTGTATTTAAGACAAGCCATCCACAGTTCTTCTTAAATACGCTCTCACATACAAACAACATACGCCGATTCGTGTGGGCCAACTCTAAAAGATGTTCAGCGTTTTCCACTGGGCCTTTACACGACTGAACTCATAAAAATTAAAGCAATTCAATTGAACTCTAAGTCAAAACGTTATCAAATCAACTCAAACTCAACAGCAAATCAAATGAACTCGACACATATATACATAGTCTCCCTCGTCACGCAACTGTCAGTCATTGTCCGGTCTCTCCTCACGCAACTGACATTGTCCTTATCATAAGCCCGAGTATACGCTCATTGAGCGTCTTGTTATTATTTTTTTCAGGTGAAGGAATGACAAAAAAATGCGAAGAATGCGATGTATTTGATCCTATCGAGTTTCAAGATCTTCAAGCTATTAAGTTCAGGATTGTAGTTGATCATTCCACGATGAAGCTAAGGCGCGTTTGCTTTTGTTATAAATGAAACGACATCTTTCAGAGTGGGCCCACACGAATAGCCGTATGCTTTTGTCTGTGAAATGAGCCTGTTTAAAGCCCGTGTTTTATCGGCTGTTCTATAACGCCTTTCCACGAACTCGAACTCATATCCAAAAATGAATTGAAAAGCAAATGAACATGACCTCGCTATGCGATGTTTGTTGCTTAATTGTAATATTACGTGTACAGTTATGTCCTTGAGTATTTATAATTAAACTCACGACCAGCGATGTAGCAACATCTATTGACAGAAAGCTATATGTACAGAAGTCATGCAAACAATCGAACCAGTCGAGTTATTTTCAGTAACTCACGATGGATGTTTATTTTATTCCACGTTTGAAAAATTCGTGTTCTTTTCAGTAAGATGACAGTTGTAAAGTGATCCTTATCTGAGTCATACATCTATTAGGCGACCTAATTTTAGAACCGTTGATTTAAAACCGAATTTCCACGCTCAAAACAGGTCAGTGAACGGCAAAAATACAATCGAAATCAAAACGTCCTTAGATTTTAGGGATCTATTACAGAAGAAGACGCTCAATGACGAGGGAGAATTGTGTCTGACTCATAGATAAAGATCTCCGCGGACTCTTGTTATAATTAAACTCACGACCAACGCCGGTCATGTATAACTCCATCTATTGACAGAAAGCTATATGTACAGAAGTCATGCAAACAGTCGAGCCAGTCGAGTTATTTTCAGTAACTCATGATGGATGTTTATTTTATTCCACGTTTGAAAAATTCAGAAGAAAAAGGAATCGTAAAAATCGTACTTCAAAACTACATCAAAGCATTTAAGGAAAGCAAGGTCAATAGTTCGTAAATCGAGATCGTATAGCCCTTCATCTGGCAGACATATAGTCTCCCCCTCGTCACGCAACTGTCAGTCATTGTCAGGTCTCTCCTCACGCAACTGACATTGTCCTTTTCATAAGCCCGAGTGTACGCTCATTGAGCGTCTTGTTACTCGGGCCCAGGCCGCAGGCCGCCCGAGTTAGAAAATGCGTTTTTCGGTAGTAGTAGTCGTAGTTTTTTTAGTCGGTTAAAGAATGACGAAAGTATGCGACGTATTTAATCGTATCCGGAGTTTCAAGATTACTCCGCAGATTTGAAAAGATAAAGGAGACACAGGACTCAAGTAGATTATGAATCTTAGTTTTGAAAGCAGCTGTAGATCTTCAAGCTATTAAAAGGTCAGGATTCTAGTTCATCGTTCAATGACTAGAAGTGGTAAAAGGACTAGAAGCTCGCTTAAAATATATATTTTTTTAAACAAACGCGAGGCCGTTATCGGAACCATCTGACCTATGCAACCTCAAGACGTATCATGTTCGTACTCACCGGACTAATAGTCTCCCTCGTCACTCAACTGTCACTGATTGTCATGACGTCAGAGAAATTATATTGTATTGAAGAAGATGTCCTTGTTTTATTCGACGTTCGAACCGTAACTCGAACCCGAACTCGATTCCAAACTCGACGTTTCGGGATCTGAAGCTAGATCCCGAAACACAAACTCATCAAAATCAAATCAATTGAACTCAAAGTCAAAAGGTAATCAAATGAACTCAAAGGCAAATCAAATGAACTCGACACATACATGTATATACATAGTCTCCCTCGTCACGCAACTGTCAGTCATTGTCAGGTCTCTCCTCGCGCAGCTGACATTGTCCTTGTTCTTCAACCAACTGGCATTCATTTTCAAGTACTTCCTCGAACAACTGACATTTTCCTTTTCACAATGCCCGAGTGAACGCTCATTGAGCGTCTTGTTATAATATACAAGACGCTCAATGAGCGTATACTCTGGCATTATTGAAAAGGATAATGCAGTAGACGAAATGATATGCCTGTAGGCTTAATCGCTAAATGTTATAACCAAACAAACCAAGACGCCTCCCGTAGCTAGACAAAGTCTCAGACAAGTGATCGAATTTCGTAGTGACCTCAACACAACAAGAATGTGCAGGCCGACGTTATCAGAACCATCTAAGCATGAACATACGTCCTAAGTACGTAATTTAGACGAAACTCGATGATTCGCAGATCTCTATCTCTGCTCACCGACGCACACCATATATTGGCAGAACAAGCCATTGCTATCTCAAAATTGACAGATGAAGCGGAGACTATAAAGTCATCCTTCCATGACAAGCTCAACACGAACATTATTAGTCGGGCTTCCTGTGGAAGCTCCGACTCTAAAAATGAGAAGCGTTCTTTGTCGTCGTTGACCTCAAATCCAGCGCATGCGCCCTGTGCCGGCCGAAGGAGACATGAAGTCTGGCCAAGAAAGATTAGAAAGCACAAACCAATCAGGGAAAGCACCGGAGGTCAAGGGGCCAACATATAAGTCTTTTGTCGTCTAAGTCTAAATTTAGATTGAAACAGGACGCTCTAGTAGCGTGAAGCCGGGCTATTAACGTTTTTACTGATATACTGTAAAGTTCGCAGTACTGAAATTGCAAGGAAAGCATGTTCTATCGAGCTCGAGTCACGCAACGACGAGCAACCAAACACTGTTTTAATCGCACTATAAGATATCTATATTTAGTTCAAATAGGTTACATTTCATTTAGAAGCCCGACTTCACGCTAGAAGAGCGTCTAGTTATTATTAGTCGGCGGGATTTTCAGATTTCCAGAAGGAAATTATTTTGGGTACATTTGATTTTTACCTATCAATTTGGAATACCATAAAGGCATCAGTTTGTCCATATGCGTAAATTAGGTTGTAAACCATAGATAATACATTAGAAACGAAGATTTCAACAATACCAGAAGATAGACCTTAAACGAACAGCGTGTTTGTATGTGAGATGAGCGTATTATGTACTTATTGACTGAGTGGGAGGGCCGAACGGGAAAAGATATAGTCATAAAATGCGCTCTTTGGTTTTTTATTTTTTTATTTTTCGTAGTAGACAAATTGCAAAGAATTTGTTCGTATCGAGGTTCAGGTCAAAAGTCAAATTCCAAAGTATATATACCTTATTTGACATTTTAGTGTGTAGTACGGCTTGATATTTTTACGAGTCTGCAGTATTTTGTCGAGCCCGTAGGGCGAGACAAAATACAAAGACGAGTAAAAATTTCCAGCCGTACTCCTCAATAAAATGTTAAATAAGTTATTTATTATCCAATTTTTACTCGTCTATGTATAGTTGGATAATAAATGTACGTATCGAGTTTCAAGATTATGTACTTACAGTATTGACTGAGTGGGAGGGCCAGACGGGAAAATATTTGGCTCTCGGTCATTCTGTACGGACCTTTTGTTGTTGAATAAAAACTTCACATTTGTGGCCAAATTCATTCCATACAAGACTAGTTGTCATTTGATACTTAATGCTCTCTTCAACAAACGAGTGCGTCGCTACACAGAGCGCCCGTTCATCTCTTAATCAAGCGTATGACACGGAATAAAAAAAACACCATTATACAACAAGGATAATGGGATTTTTATGACGTGGCAGTTAGTTCTTAGCTGGCTATGTTCCCAACTATCTGATGTAATGGTAAGAGCTCGAGAGGTATGGAATTTCAAAACCTGCTGATTGGCCAAACCAATCATGTGAGATTAGAACATGTGGAACTCGGATTATGTAAGGGCTGTCGTATCAATCACGCGTCCCTTTCCTCGTTCACATTGGTACAACCCTTTGCAAAAATTCTGTAAATCAAGTATATCAGTATATCCATATCGGGTGCATTATGATGATGTTTCACGCAAGCAACATTGGTGAAACTCTAGAATGTTATGTAATTTAGTCTCTAGTTTGTTGTTTGTAAGTCTCTACTGCATATTTTGTGGAAAAACTCTAAAATAGTATTACCCATAATGCACCCGATATATGGATATACTGACATACTTGATTTACATAATTTTTGCAATTTGCAATCAAGTATAAGAATTCTTCACTGAAAAGAAAATGTTATGCATTTTATCATGTGACCCTTTCATATGGACCATTTTGGTACTAAAATCATTCACAGCCAAGGAAAAGTGAACACGAACGCGCGATTACACTATAAGAAGTATAAAAAGACGCATTTCATCGTAAATGTATTTATACCTGTAATGACTATCATTTCCATGGGAGAGGGGGGGGGGGGTACTTAATACGAATTTGTACGGACCAGCACCAAAAATCTTCCGGAAGTGCCCGAGTAATAAGAGTATATTTGTATGCGCGAGTCTTACTTTGATGGGTTTCCTCTGGTTTAGAACGCGCGCTCGCTATGATGTTGGGCCGCGCTCCCTGTGTGCTTACCGCAAGAAGCGCCCACAACAAGTGTTTCACTATGCACTCTCTGCGGGCTCGTCTTGCGGGACGCACACATTGACCCCATAATACTTTAATTAGCACAGGAAGCCCAATGTAATACGTATTGCGCCCACGGTCTACCAAAGGAAACTCATAAAAAGACGCCAATATATTTTTATTAATTATTTAATAGCCTCGGAAGCAATGCTTGGGCTGCCTACGCTACAAGCTCGTCGTTCAATAACTCGGCAGTCTCACTCAGCAATATCCGAGCCTTCGATGTATCTAAGCGGCCGAAACAGGGCGCATGCGCATTAGAAGCCGCTTTGACGTTTGAAGTCAAAGAACGACGACAACGAACGGTCTGCATTTTTAGACTTGGGCCTTCCACAGGAATCCCGAGTAAGGGCAAAGAAAAAGAACCGCGCTAATAGGCGACTTGCATGATGGCGTCATATACTACAAGTACTAGAATGCTTTGCCCATTTTCTTTTGTTAGATAATTAGTACCAATTGTCTTACTATTCTCATGAGCGAATACAAATCTGAAAGAAAATTTCCCAAAGCATTCTGGTACTTGAAGACGAAATAACCCCACGTTAGAATATAGTCATACTCACTCGACCAATCAGCGCCCAGCATTTGTGCGCTCTATATCTCATAAAGTAACAAATAGGGCTTAAACAATGGACTCATTAGTATTCTCTATATAGAGAATACTAATAAAGCTCTTTGTTTTCTTTTGTTACAAAGCCTTATTAGTATTCTCTATATAGGGAATACTAATGACTAACTTAGAGAATACTAGAGTGCAAATATTATATCCATGAAATAGTTAACTAACTAAATAGTACTAATAAATAGCGCCAAATTCTTTATCATTGTTGTCGTTGGCTCTTATTTCACGGATATAATATTTGCACTCTAATATTTAACGTGTACTAAACTATATACAAACATATTCTAATGCAATTTTAGTTTAATCTCGACAGTTATTAGATTTATACATGAATACTGATACATGAGAAATACAGATCATAACCCGGGCTATGCTAAATACTAAAGAAACGTAGCGAGTCACTTACTGTTCAAAATGAAATCACAAACGAGTTTCTCGGCCATGTTCTACAAGAAGTGTAGATGTACGGATATTCATCAGTCATCCAAGTTCTCCGTATGATTATTGCGATATAGTTAGCCCAATCCGCTTTCAATATATTAAATGTCCACATCGTGCTTGAGTTTTCTTTGGTGTCCATTATTTCACTCATTTTTCAATTTCGTCCGTTCTAACTGGTTTGAAGAAACTTTGAGATTTCTGCTCTTCATTTCCACAACAAATACCGGTGATTTCTAGCGTTGCAAGCTTCGTATTTAAAAGCCTCAAGCTATCCATCGGATATTCATCTTCACTCCACTGAAGTCACACGCAACTGACTACAGCAAGCGTATTTGCAATTGAAATCAGTATTCCTTTGGGAAAGCAACTGACATGCAGCCAAAGAATACTCTCGTGAGTATGACTATATTCTAAAACCTTACTTACAACACACTTCAACCACTACAGAAAAATCTGAGCCCAAGATGGGAAACGAACCCACAACCTGCCGTTTTTCTAGACGGTTGCTCTACGACTGAGATACTGGCCTGGACACTATGATTATCTGAGGGTTGAGTGTGATATAGCACTGAATACATCAGTTATTAATGTCAGAATTATGTACTTGTAGTAAAACAACGTCATAGTGCAAGTCGCCCGTTTGGCAATTTTATACAAAACACTAATAATCAGACGCAATTCTGAGTCATCTCGTCCGCGCTATCCAGTAGTACAGATTTCAGATTTTTTTTCAGATTTTTATTCCATTTACACCATTTTTTTTACAATATGAATTAATACACAAGTACACAAGTAGCTTCGCAGTCAACGAGGGAGAGTAAAGTCGGATATTGTAACTGTTGTTATGGAAATTTCTGGACAAACACAGTCCTCTGGTTAAAGTGTATATGACACGAATTTTTTTCTTTTGAAAATCGATTACATATGAAGTGAATAGTGGGATGGTTCAGTATTTTGTGATTTGAGCTTCGCATTGGCGAGTTATAAAGCTTTGAAATCGTGATATGCTAATTCGGTGACGTCAGAGTGGGTTTTGCCGAAACTTATTTGTATTTTTCCAAGCAGTACTCTTTTCTAAAATAGAAAAACAAAATGAACATCATGTATATCAATTGTAGAAAACTTTTTGCCAGATTAAAAAAATTCAATAATTTGAACAATGGCGCTTTTTTGTATAATAAATTAAACCCACTCTGACGTCACCGAATTACCATATCACGATTTCAATCCTTTATAACTCGCCAATGCGAAGCTCAAATCACAAAATACTGAACCATCCCACTATTCACTTCATATGTAATCGATTTTCAAAAGAAAACATTTCGTGTCATATACACTTTAAGTACAGTGATCGGGAATCGATACTCTTTGTTATGTTTTCATTGTTCTTTATCTTTTAGATACAAAAAATATATATCCTCCACCACCTCCCCCAACCCTGAACTAGATGCTTAGTTTAAATATTGAAAATCAACAAATATATCAATAAATAAAGAAGAACATCCGTAAACCAACCTTTCCATTTCCTATAGTTTTTTCTGGTGAGTGGATGCGTTCATGTGCTCTACAATTACTGCTATATTTCAATGTTTTACTACGATGCATACACTTGTGTAGAATTTTCTCCTGAATGGATGCGTTCATGTGTTCTACAATTAATGTTATCTTTAAATGTCTTACTACAATGCTTACACGTGTATGGCTTTTCTCCTGAATGGATGCGTTCATGTGTTTTACAACTACTGGTATGTCTAAAAGTCTTACTACAATGCTTACACTTGTATAGTTTTTCTCCTGAGTGGATACGTTCATGACTTCTACAATCACTGCTATCTGAAAATGTTTTACTACAATGCTTACACTTGTATGGCTTTTCTCCTGAATGGATGCGTTCATGACTTCTACAATTACTGTTATCTTTAAATGTCTTACTACAATGCTTACACTTGTATGGCTTTTCTCCTGAATGGATGCGTTCATGTGTTCTACAACTACTGCTCCGACTAAATGTCTTACTACAATGCTTACACTTGTATGGCTTTTCTCCTGAATGGATGCGTTCATGTGTTCTACAACTACTGCTCCGACTAAATGTCTTACTACAATGCTTACACTTGTATGGCTTTTCTCCTGAATGGATGCGTTCATGACGACTACAATCACTGCTATTTGAAAATGTTTTACTACAATGCTTACACTTGTATGGCTTTTCTCCTGAATGGATGCGTTCATGTGTTTTACAACCACTGCTATGTCTAAATGTCTTACTACAATGCTTACACTTGAATGGTTTTTCTCCTGAATGGATGCGTTCATGCGTTATACACTGACTGCTCTGTCTAAATGTCTTACTACAATGCTTACACTTGAATGGTTTTTCGTCTGAATGGATACGTTCATGCGTTATACACGGACTGCTCTGTCTAAATGTCTTACTACAATGCTTACACTTGAATGGTTTTTCGTCTGAATGGATACGTTCATGCTTTCTACACTGACCAATCTGTCTAAATGTCTTACTACAATGCTTACACTTGAATGGTTTTTCGTCTGAATGGATACGTTCATGCGTTATACACGGACTGCTCTGTCTAAATGTCTTACTACAATGCTTACACTTGAATGGTTTTTCGTCTGAATGGATACGTTCATGCGTTCTATACTGACCAATCTGTCTAAATGTCTTACTACAATGCTTACATTTGAATGGTTTTTCGTCTGAATGGATACGTTCATGCGTTATACACTGACTGCTCTGTCTAAATGTCTTACTACAATGCTTACATTTGAATGGTTTTTCTCCTGAGTGGATGCGTTCATGCACTGTACAAGTATTCTTGTATCTAAATGTCTTGTTACAGTGACTGCAGTGATATTTCTTTGTAATTACTTCAGCAGGGCAGTCATTTTGACCACTTGGAATTTCAAATGTTTCACCAGGCAATGGATGAGAAACACTGCTTCGTGACCTCAGATTATATTTTGATGCTTTGCATATTGGATTTCCTTCATCTGTTCTATCTTCATCGGTGCAGTTTATCTCTGCTTCAATTTCATTCACTGTGTTGTCTAAGCTCCCGCATGCACCATCAGTCTCATTAGAATTACTTGATACTCTTCGTGCTGTCACTTCATTGTCATCTACATCAACATCATCCATAAACACATTGGTGTCATCAATTACACTGGTCTGCTCACTTCCTCCTGGTACTTCTCTTACCAGATTACTCTCTTGCAAGAAAGAACCATTCTCTGCATACATGGACGTACATCCATTACTACAGCCAGTATCATCAGTCTGTATTGCTATACTGTTATTCTTGTTGGTTTGTAGCAACTCACCATCAATAGTTTCACCCATGCAATATTCCTAAAGAAACAATAAACAAGATAAACAAAGGTACAGTAAATGCTTGAAATAGTTCCCAGCTTGAAATACGTCCCACTGAACATTCTAGTACCCAGAGCCCACACCTCATTTGGTATGTCGTCAATGAAGAGTGGGCTCTGGATACGAGAATGCCCCACTGAGGCGAACAATATTAAATAACTGTCCCCACCCCTCCACCCAAGAGAGAAATAATGAATGTACAGATGTTATGTTTTATTTATTTATTTATTTTCTTAGTGGCACAGCATATCTTTGGAAGCTCGCAAGGCTGAACCATATCTGTGCATAATAAAGATTACTGAATAATTACTCGTACCCAGGCCTTTGACCGTCACGAGTTGAAAAACACCGGCCGAAAACCACTAAATACGCCTCAAAGCCTCAAATGCAAGTATTTGAAGAACAAGGTAGAAAAGTGAGGCTTTCTAGAAGCGAAAATCAAACTCATATACAAACTCCACGGCATGGTTCGTACAATTTTTACAAGACAAAAATCGAGGACTATTCAAGGACTTTACAAGGTCAAATGTTCCATTTTCAAGGACAACTACATTTGTATATAGCAAGTATATAGCAAGTTTATTATTAGCAAAGTGTCATATTTTATAGCTAAACTACGTCACACGTGACCAGTAATTCGAACATTTGAAATCAACATCACAAGTAACGGTTTGAACATTTCAAAGTCCAACGGAATCTCTTACAGACCACTAAATATTTTCTCTAAAACGTTCAGAAGCGAATGACTTGCTCTACCAGCTCAAAGTCAAAGAGCCAAACAAACAAACAAAGTCAAAGAAACAAACAAACAAACAAAGTCAATGAGCCAAACAAACAAACAAAGTCAAAGAGCCAAACAAGCAAACAAAGTAAAAGAGCCAAACAAACAAACAAAGTCAAAGAGGCAAATAAACAAACAAAGTCAAACAAACAAACAAACAAACAAAGTCAATGAGCCAAACAAACAAACAAAGTCAATGAGCCAAACAAGCAAATAAAGTCAAAGAGCCGCCAAACAAACAAACAACGTCAAAGAGCCAAACAAACAAACAAAGCCAAAGAGCCAAACAAACAAACAAAGTAAAAGAGCCAAACAAACAAACAAAGTCAAAGAAACAAACAAAGTCAAAGAGCCAAACGAACAAAGTCAAAGAAACAAACAAAGTCAAAGAGACAAAGAAGCAAACAAAGTCAGAGCCAAAGAAACAAACAAAGTCAAAGAAACAAACAAAGTCAAAGAAACAAACAAAGTCAAAGAAACAAACAAAGTCAAAGAAACAAACAAAGTCAATGAGCCAAACAAACAAACAAAGTCAAAGAGCCAAACAAACAAACAACGTCAAAGAGCCAAACAAGCAAACAAAGTCAAAGAGCCAAACAAACAAACAAAGTCAAAGAGCCAAACAAACAAACAAAGTAAAAGAGCCAAACAAACAAACAACGTCAAAGCAGGAGCCCATTACTAGGAGCCTTCCTCTCCTATAATAGGTTTTGTGTGACATCAAATGCACAAATTGGGCTAAAAATAGAACACTCATTTAAAAATCCGCGCGATTAACCAATCATGTCGCGTCTTACACAATAGGAATTTGACGTCAGATTCAACACTGCTAGCTTTGCTTTCAATGTCGGCCGAAAGCGTACCGTGTAGTTCCAGTGATTCTAAAAAAAGAATCAGAATCTAGTGAAATTTCAGATCAGTTTCGTCGTTTGCCGACTTCAGTACTTCATCATTGCCAGAAATATGGGACAAGATGGCCGTCGCGCATGCGTTTTACGGCACAAAAAATGCAAAATGGTTGCCGTTCTGTATAAGAAAATGTATGGGAAAAATTGACTTTTCAGAATTTGTAGCGTTCAGAGGTTTAACACACTCGTTGCACATCTAGAAAGTATTAAGGTATCTATCAATCGTTGCACTCACCATATTACCGATCTACAACGAAGACCAGGTTTTCGGCCCGAGCAGTTTGTTTTCTTCACATTGAAGCTACCAGATTTCCCATACATTTACTGTAAGATCGAACAACCCTACGCAGTTATCGGTCAGTTTGAGGTAGTAGGCCTTGACACAGCAGAAGTGCACATCTCGATGCCAGTAAAACACTGTTTAGTGTGTTCAAATCGCCGATAAAATATGTTATATCGCAATTCCATCTTCCGCCCGAAAGCTCTGAACTTTAGGTACAAATAAATGGTAAAGACGCCATGTTGAGATCTAGTTTTGAGTCAGAACGAGCCAAAAACTTCGCTATATCTCAACCATCCGCCATTTTCCTGTTTACATGAGTTCTTAGTGCATTCTGGGATTGCACACAGGGAGTCCGAGAGCGTGAAGGGTTAAATTTCGATGTATTTTCGTGTATACCCTCTATTTCTGTGTTGGGCTTCCTGTGTCATATTTTGATCGACCGTTGGAAAATAAAGTCAGTCTTTTTGATATTTTGAAGTTCTAAAATCGCTTTCTAAACAAAGATGAACGCTAATTAAGATCTGTATGTCATTTATTTAGCAATTAGAACTGTTTTTAGCGAGTTTTGGGACAAAATGCTGAGCCCGAGGAAACCGCTGGCTAATGTCCCATATTTCTGGCAATGTCAAGCGAGGAAGAACAATGAAAACATTAAAAACAAAACAAAAAGGCAACTCCAGATATTATTATTTATATCAAAACTTCAAGTGCGAGAACTTCTAAAAACAAAGCTACTAGTTAAAAAGGCCAGTTCAAAACCCGGCCAAAAAACGAACATCTTCTGCTCTTTCTGAGAAGGAATTCAACGATCTGGTATCGTGGATAATCTCTTACGAAGAACCTAATTAAACTTGTGCAGGACTAGCAGTGAGAACCAAGCTAATGAATATTCCAAACCGCCGGTGTGTTTTGCTAATTAGCAATTGTTATCTGAAACGCAGCAAAATGAATCACGAACTTTGAAGTAGGATTTTGTCGAAAATTCTCGACATTGACACAAAGTTCCTTCTAAAACAGCGACGCAAAGCATGTCGGTCGACGGAGAGTCTTTATGCCTCTAAATAGCTTACAGTCTTGCTGGGGGGAAATTGCCCGGTTACCTACTCTATTCAGTTCCGATTATCGGTTTCTAAAAACGCCGTGTCGCGAATGTATCACACAATGCAATTAACTGAAACATGTTATTTTATTGAGGATTTACAGTGTTGCAAAGTAAATACAATCAGTACAAATAACGTACTTACAACAGTCAAATGAAATCATTCTGCTCTAATTGTCAAACTTATTCCCCAAATGTATGATACAATGTCAGATAGTGCATGACACCACCTTGAAGTTTATTCGTAATATTTGTTACCCACTTGGATGCGGAACGCAATTTGTTCTTTACTAGGATAATGCTGGCACATTTGAGGGTTAAAATCAAAATGACAAAGAATTGATTATTATGGTAGTTCAACCGCACTGAGCGAGACTGCAACGAAGGCTTACAAGGCTGTAGTAAAAATGAAACACCTCATCTTTACTGAAAGTTTAAAAAAAAGAGTGTTAGTATTGTAGTATGCTCGCGGGTCGATATTGAACAATAACAATATCAATCACAACAACTAGACATAAACTGTCAAAGAACTTCTAGCCGTTCATTTTCTATATTTTAAAAAACTGGCACGTTGTGATTTGTGGAGAAGAAAACAATATCCTATGTTTTTTGTTTGTTTTTGTTATTAAAAACTAATAATATAATATGTCGGTTCTTATATAGCGCATTTCACATTGTCTCAATGCGCTTTACAACCGATGGAGGACTTTTTCGGGCTGCATATGAAAGGCGCCTACGGCAGCCGAGCATCTTACAATCATGAGGAGTTAGTACGTTAGTGTGTTATGCCTCCAATTTGAAGTAGGCTGTTGAACCGTGTAACAATCCCCTACTCTTACGAAGAGTTCAACAGGTTCTTTAATGTCCCCCGTGAAACAGGTTAGATTAGGGTCGGGAGACAGGACCTACGATTTAACGTCCTTAAACGAGAAGACGTGAAGTTCTAACCATTTGCAGATGTAATTACAAAGGCAGCACCTTCTCCTCAATTATTTTAAGACCCTGAGTAATGGTCCGGCCGGGACTTGAACCACGAACCTCCCGCACAATAGACCGGTACTCAACCAACTGAGCCAACCGGACGGCGGTAATCTAATCTATCTGCCAATTACTTTTGCCATCGTTTTTGACATTTTATTTAAAGTGTATGCGAACTATATTTTTTATTTTGAAAACCAATTACATACGGTGAATACTGGGATGGTTCAGTAATTTATCGTGATATGGTAATTTGGTGACGTCAGTTTGTTTTTAATTTATATAGTATACAAAAGCGCCCTTGTGCAATGAGGGTTTATCATGTAATTTCAAAACTCACAGGACAAAAATATTATTATCATAGCTGGAAAGAGCTCGTTGAAATTAGTAAAAATGTGAAGTACAGTTTGGAAAAGTGAGGTACAGGGGAGCTTCTTTTTCTGTGGCCTGGATGAAGATTTTATCGCATTTTTATTCAGCGGCTGATCTTGGAGTGCCGGCTTTCTTGCCTTCTTTGAACTGAAGACGCCTTTGGTGAAAGAACTTCGCATACACTCAGTGATAACGGCCTCTTGTTTTAGTGTTCTTTGCCGCTCTTTAAGGCACGGTTCGTCGGTTGAAAGTTTCAGTTGTTTTCGACTATCTTTCGGCGAAGAAGTTCTTTAGCAAAGTGCACATTTGTGTGGTTTAATTGTTATGTTGGCGCCGCTATCCAACTTTTGCTTCATCAGAGTCGAAATCATTGGAGAACGCTTCATTCTTACGAAGACTAAATCATGAATCAAAAACCAACAAAAGAAAATTGATAAAACAAGAATAAACATATGAAGCGATCGGTATATTAAAGAACGTAGAAGAACTTTCGCGACAACGTGAGTCGCCAAACTAAAAGTCTGGCAGTATGTCAGTTTATTGATATATGTGATTCATTCATTGTACACAGTTGTCTCGTTCTTGTGCAAGGGAAAAATAGACTTGGACTTCCATGGATTAAGAATATCAATATTTTGGATCAAGTCCTCGCGTCTTCCGTTTGGCAGCTATTTTAGTTTTCAATTTGAAATTCTTCGGAAATTTGCATATCTAAAATTAGCCCAATTTGTGCATTTGATGTCACATGAACCTATTACTAGAGGAAGGCTCCTAGTAATGGGCTCCTGGTCAAAGAGACAAAAACAAATAAAATAATAATAATAATAATAATAATAATAATAATAATAATAATAATAAATAATAATAATAATAATAATAATAATATAATAATAATAATAATAATAATAATAACTTACAAAGCGCTTATACAAGTCGGTTCTAAGCGCTGATTACAATAAAAAGTACAATATGAAAAGAGTCAAAGAAACAAACAAAGTCAAAGAAACAAACAAAGTCAAAGAGCCAAACAAACAAACGAAGTCAAAGAGCCAAACAAACAAACAACTGTTAGTAGACAGTTTTTTTCAAGAGATGCGCATTACCCATTACAATCAGTTTCGTATACGTGTATTGTTGACGCCTATTGACGGTAGGTTTTGTAGCTTTGTACAATATTCTATTTTAATAGTTTCTGTTATGTTATTTGTTGGAATCTTCTACAGGCATGTTACTGTGAAGTATGACGACTTTAGGGAGTGTACATACATGTATATGTTACTGATTATGGTCATGTTATTGTAGTGAAACATGTGAAGTATGATGATGTATAGGGAGTGTAAATACATTTATCACATGACCCGTACGGCCCTGCTCGCACGCACGTGATGGGGGCTGGACAGCTTTGCTCGAGCGGGCCAGAAGAACCCGCCCGGCCCTACTCGATGTTTACATCATTTGCGCGCGCTACATTTATTTGTTTTACAGGGTTTTTTTCATCCCTTTTTGTTACAAAAAACTGTGGATCATATGATAAATGCTTATTGTCAGGTCGGGCCGTACGGCATGACCTCGAGCCAATATTTTCCCGTCCAGACCTCCCACTCAGTCAATAAGTACATAGTATGTTACTGATCATGGTCATGGTAATCTATTTAACCCAGGTCTCATTTATTTAGCAAACGTCTATTAAGCGGCCACCTCTATATAACAGCCATTTTGCAAAGGTTCCAATGTAGTTGGGTTCAACATACATTCCAACCTCTATTAAGCGACCAACCTCTATTAAGCGGCAACCCTCAGGACTTTGATAATTGGTCGCTTAATAGAGGTTGGCCGCTTAATAGAGGTTTGACAAAAATTAGCTAGAAATTTCATTTTATTACTCGGGCCCTTAGTTATAAAATGGGCCTTCTTTTTTTTGTTTTTGTTTTGTTTTGTTTGGTCACAGAATGAAGAAAGAATGCGAAGTATTTGATCGTATCGAGTTTCAAGATTACTCAGCAGATAAGGGAAAACAAACGACACACAGGACTCAAGTAGATTTGAATCTTAGTTTTGAAAGCAGCTGTAGATCTTCAAGCTATTAAAGGTCAGGATTCTAGTTCATCGTTCAACGACTAGAAGTGGCAGAAGGACTAGAAGCTCGTGCTGGATCGAGAGAGAGAAAGTCATCTTGTGCAGTGAGAGAAATGACGCAAGCCATCCAAACGCATACGCGTACTACATACCAGATACGCATACTCTAAATCTTCCTTGAGCGTTTTCGAAAGGGCTGTTCTACGACGTCGTTCCACGAACTCGAACTCATCAAAAAATGAACTGAAAAGCAAATGAAATTAACTCAAAAAACTATCATGGCCTCGCTATGTCATGTTTGTTGCTAATTGTAATAGTACGTGTACAGTTATGTCCTTGAGTATTTATAATTAAACTCACGACCAGCAATGTAACTACATCTATTGACAGAAAGCTAAATGTACAGTAGTCATGCAAACAGTCGAGCCAGTCGAAACTGAAAAGCAAATGAAATGAACTCAAAAACTATCATGACCTCGCTATGCCATGTTTGTTGCTAATTGTAATAGTACGTGTACAGTTATGTCCTCGAGCATTTATAATTAAACTCACGACCAGCGATGTAACTACATGTACATGTACATCTATTGACAGAAAGCTATATGTACAGAAGTCATGCAAACAGTCGAGTTATTTTCAGTAACTCATGATGGATGTTTATTCTATTCTACGTTTGAAAAATTCAGAAGGAAAAGGAATCGTAAAAATCGTACTTCAAAACTTCATCAAAGCAAAGGCGAGCATGGTCACTGTACGAAAATCGGGATCGCGTACAAATTAAAGTAGTTTTAACTCAGACAAACAAACCAAATTTTTCATATCCTTCATGCAGAATCGTGTGATGAAAATTAACCAATCAGCGTGCGAGAAATAGCTACTAATGTTGCCATAAGCCGATAAGGTTGAATTGATTCCCTTATTCTTTTGTGTGGTCAGTCGCCTTTTAAAATTGTTTGACCATGTCATTTTGTTCATTGTTTGGGGTATATTTACTGACCATATAATTAAAAAGTGAAAATTGAAGGATACAGAACAAGTCATTTTGAACTTATAGCCACAGTAGGGAATGGGCAAGATGTTGAACCAAATGCCTATCAGCTACATGTACT
>JAUJYZ010000519.1:0-135000 GCA_033675265.1 Actinostola sp. cb2023
TTAGATATCTTGCATTGTATCTCATTACTAGATATTTGTATAAATGTATACTAAGTACAACGTTTTTTGCAAAAGAGTGTAGCTAGTCTAAGAGTGCAAACCATATATGTCTGTGAAACAGTACTAACTAATTAGTACTAATTAGCACTGATGAAACAATAGAAAATAATGGAGATAAGACTATTTAATACTATTGGTAATAGTACTATTTCACAGACATATGGTTTTTGCACTCTATGGGAGGTTTTACGTGTGACGTAGTGGCCGTCAAGATCTACAAAATGTTCGAGCCTAACTTTCAAAGTCTGTTAGTTTTTCTTCAAGCAACTAGATGACATTTGTTTGTTTGTTTATAAGTAACTTATATTTGGTATATTTGACATATATTTAGACTTCACCGATCTAAAATTGAAGTTTTGAGCAAGTAAAATGATGGTTTGACGGCCACTCGCGACAGATTTTGACGTCAGAAAAAGATTCCATAAAACCTCCCATATGTATATTACAATGTACATAAAATTAATGATAATAAAATAATGTTCAAATACCTGACTTTCCAGACACCAAAGGCTTTGATGTTGATTCCAGCAATAGCGAAAGTAAAAGCAAGGATACAAGGGCCATAAAACTGTAACTATACAAACACAATCATTATGATGAATGTACAGTGTAATATCAAATTGCTAGATTTAAAAAAAATTGCAAATGAAGGGCTGGGAATGAAACACATAACCTATTAGGTTTTAGTAAGTGGATGACTTAATTTGATTATAATTATATGTTTTCAGCTTTTGTCAAATCAGTCTGGAATTCCATAAACGGCTTAAATATGCTGGGTAGAATTCATACATGTAGCTCGTAAGCCTAACTTTCAACCAATACTTTTTATGGCTGCCTAAATCAAGGAAATTCAAAAACTATAATATTTAATACAGTTCTAATATATAACACATTGCACTTTAATTTACATATTTATTTTTTTGTCTGTGCACTATTTTAAGGTATAAATTTGCAGTCATGCGGCTTACAATCATGAGAGGTTAGTAAATTAGTCAATAAGTGTGTGTATAGTTTTCAGTAAATCAGTGTGAATAAGTGACATGCATGGACAGGGATCGCGGAGAGGGTCAGGTCTCCGGGGCTTCCAGCCTCCTTAAAGCATATGCCTTAAAGTTTTCCATGCACTTTCTATAAAAAAAATCAGCCATTTTCCGAGGTTTAGAAAGCCTCAGTCCCCAAATGTGAAACTCGTTCCGCAGTCCCTGATGGAACAGGGTTTTACTCTATACTTTACCCACGATGTGTACATGAATATTCCACAGGAATCCATGATGAAAAAATTAAGAAGACAACCAGAACTGATGACATGCCATAGCTTAGCGACAAAAATGGAGGCTGATCAACAGGCAAAAACTAAAGATATAAAAAATAAGCAAATGAGGATATCTAATCTAATAAATAACACTTTATTCATGATCAAGAGACTCAATACTCTTGAGATTGAAATCCTGAGGTTAACCTTTGGATCCCCAGATTGCAGGCAACTGTCAGGTTACTGCCAGAGTTAATATCCTCTGTCAGGTTCTTTTATGTCCCTCCAACAATTAGGTGGAAAATAGTGTGGAGAGTTATAGACTGAGGTTTAATTATTACACAGATAGTTGTGTAATACAGCTGGATATTTTTACGAGTCATGCCATATGCAAATAGACGAGTAAAAACGTCCAGCCATATTACACAACTATTCTAAGTTGTTTATTATATGACAACAAAATTAGCAAAAAACGACATCCTTTTTTATTTCTTTGCATTGTTTTGTTTGAGAAATGCGTGCGCTATCACACAATTAGCCATTACCTAACAAGCAGGGGACTGCGACCAAGTCCGTAAAACTAATTCAATAAGAAACTAGCAAAACTGGGCTTCATTTTCTGAGAGAGCAGATCAAACTTAGCTAGTCTGGAAAGTTTGGTGAACTTCGACTTAATATTGACGATGCTAGAGGGCATCAAAGATGTCTATTTCCCCATACAAACTCTGTAAATTTTTGACGTTGTCCAGCCAAACCATACATATACACTGTAAAATTTTGGCTGGACAACACAATTTCAAAAGTTTATAATTCCAACAGAATTCGCTCAAATCACATCAAACTTTGCACAGATACTAATTTCAACATGCTGTTTCATGTCATAAACTTAATTTCGTAATTGCATTAATTCTAATAAACTTGTTCCCAGTCCCCTGCTCGTTAAGGTAATGGCTAATCGATACGCCATCAAGCTTTGTACTCAATATATTTTCATTTGCTTTTCTCACTTTTTTCACCAAACCAATTTTTTCTTTACAGTCAGCCAACAGTTGGCCAGCAGGTTTTCCACAGACAGGCTACCAACTGTCTACCGTTTGACTCCTGTTAAACGGTCAACAGCTGACAGTTGGCCGTTTCACGGCCATCAAATGGCCGACTGTCGACTGTTAAACGGTTGACTGTCGGTCAACTAGTTGGCCGACAGACAACCTTTCTTGGTACGTTATTCTCTATTATTACCCAGAGTATGCTATTGTTATTATGCAATCACTTTCCGCATCATGGTGCTTCTATGGTTTAATTATTAAATAACTTTGATACTCAACAGCCAATCGTTGATTCCAGCAATTATATTCATGTCTTTGTTAAATATAAGCATGATAAAATGGGTGTCTTACCAATGATGCTATTTTGAGACCAATAGGTAAACCATCAGTAAAGACACTAAAGCTTGAGAGAGAACAGAACAATGTTCAATTCTTGTTAGCTTTACAAGAAGTACCAGACAAGTCATCCAAGAAACCATTAGCATCCATGGCAGTGAGATATCCCTAAACAATCAAATATCAATTTCATTATCTCTGTAGACACTGGCACAAGCAGTGTTTATACTGACTCAGCTATAAACACCATTCCAACTATCATCAAGTGGCCAGATCAGGGACATGAAGTAAACACCAAGCCACCAGCCAACCTGCAAAATAATTATCCATTTCTTAGTCTAACATTGATATACACGGCAATAAATTTCACATACACAGTGTACCTTTAAAGGATTAAACCGTGGTTGCAGATATTCTATGAACACCCCTGCACAGAGTACTACAATATTGAGTCTCTTGGCCTCAAGGTTATGGGACAGTTGAACTAAAGTTATCCTGAGACAGAGAAGTCCCCACAACAGCAATACTGTGGCTGCAACACACACACACACACAATGTAAGCAACATATAATAATAATAATAATAATAATAATAATAATAATATAACATTATGCAAAGTTTAGAAAAACTAAATAACATGCTCAGTGTTTTGTTCAATCAAAGGAATGTTACTAGTGCTAGAAAACTTACAAACCTGCAACATCAGCTCCAGAAGGCCACCGATTAGTTATTAATATCCAGAGAGGTAGAATTAGACTATCATACACAAACAAGATTGACAATCCTACAACACCACAGACTTTAGCACCCTATGAAAACAACATAATATTTATCACTGTTCATTTTTTTATACTTAGCATTTTTTAAATAATTTACTTCATATAAGAAATACATGTGACTTTACAGTATCCATCCATCCATCCATCCATCCATCCATCCATCCATCCATCCATCCATCCATCCATCCATCCATCCATCCATCCATCCATCCATCCATCCATCCATCCATCCATCCATCCATCCATCCATCCATCCATCCATCCATCCATCCATCCATCCATCCATCCATCCAATATGTGACATTGTAGTTTTTATTTCTGTTTGGTCAACGTTTTTGAAAACAGGTGTATATGTAGAGTGCGCTATATAAATAATATATTATTTTTATTATTATTTTTATATAGATTTATTTATTTACATGTATTTACACACTGAGTCAATTACCGTAGAATCCCGGTTATAAGCCCTGGGCTTACATAACTTCGTAAGGGTTTTGTGGTGGGCTTATAACCGGGGGGGGCTTATAAAAGGGAGGGGAAAACATCTGAAATCCGTTCTATTAAAAAACAATGTTTATAATCGTGATCATTTTAGTAAACAGTGTTCATGCAACAATAACAGTAATAGTTTTTGAACGTGAATATGCTCAGCAAAAAACTATAATCTGAGTGGATTTTCAATCAATGAGCTACCGTATACTACTTGACTCTATCAGTCTCGTTTGCTACGTACACATTATTGCCTAATTATTGTTTCCTGTATATGGTATCCCGTATGGGGAGGAGTAAATGAAGGGGGCTTATAACCTGGGGTGGGCTTATAACCAGGAGGGCTTATAACCGGTAGGAAATTTCTGTTAGCAGACAGGTGGGCTTATAATCGGGGGGCTTATAACTGGGGGGACTTATAACTGGGGGGGCTTATAACCGGGATTCTACGGTATTTTAAAATACTGATATAAAAATAGAGTGCCATATTCACCGGCGTATAAGCCATACTCGCAGATAAGCTGCACCCCCGAGTTTGGCAACGCAAATTTTGGAAAAAAATGTTTTTTTTTACTTGGGCACTTCTGGAGGAAGCCCGAGTTATGAAATGGGCATTCTTTTTTTCCCTGTTGGCCACAAACGGGTCGAATAGTTTCCGAACGCCTATCGAACTAAATCCGAAAGTATGATTCGCTCAAATTAACAAATGGGTCAAATAGTTTCCGAGCACGTATCGAATTAAATCCAAAGTATTATTGCTCGGGCTGCAGAAGGGCCCCGAGCTGCACAGCCTCGTGCAGTTCACATCGTACAACGAGCACAACCGAACTGCTTACGGTTATCGGAATATCGATCTTCATATTATGCCAAACTCCTTACGGTTACTTATCGGGATATGTTCGTATTACATGTAAATTGGAACGATACAGAGAAGATTAGCAAGTCATGAAGCGCTGGAAGAATGGTGATCTTTCCCACCAACAGCATTATCAGTTCTAAAATTTAAGGTTCATTAGCGTGCACGTGAGAATGTTGTTTGAGACATTGACACATGTTGTGTTTGCACGTGAACCAACCCGCTCATCAATGAAAAACACTTTAGCAAACCGTTAGGTCTTGTAGTAAAACCGTTAGCACTATTGTAAACTGTCTGAAAAGGCGTTAACAACTGTTAATTTTGTGCTTTTTAATTTTAGGAGTAACTAATAGTAATAAGCACTCGAATGATGCGAGTACTCTTTCATACTTTTATGTTAATTTTATGTAAATTTCTGGAACCAAGTCCCGATGTTCTCGCAGATAAGCCGCACCCCCAACTTTGGATCGCGATTTCAGAAAAAAAGTGTGAATATGGTACATTGTATTTTTACTGAGTAAATCGTTTTTAAATAAATTTCTAGACAAATGATCTCTAATCAATAGACCCAGTGATCATGAGTGGAATATCATTCCAGAAATATGTTCCGATAATTAAGTTGGACAACATTTTCTAATATTTGTTTGAAAAGAAGAGGTTCGAAGTTGTGCAGAAGATAAACTCCTAGTATTATAATTATGTTGCTCAGAAACAGGTTTAAATGATCCAAAGGCTTAAAGTGCTTACGAAGCTTATTTTTTTAATTTTGAAAATCGATTACATATGAAGTGAATAGTGGGATGTTTCAGTGTTTTGTGATATGAGCTTCGCATTTGCGAGTTATAAAGGTTTGAAATCATGATATGCTAATTCGGTGACGCCAAAGAAGGCTTTTGCTGTAACTTATTTATATTTTTTCAAGTATTGCTCTTTTCTGAAATAGAAAAAAAGTTTAACATCTTTTATACAAGTTGTAGAATAACTTTTTGCCAGTTTAAAAATGTCAGTCATTTGCAAAGGGGCGCTTTTGTATAATAAAATGATGCCTCCTTTGACGTCACTGAATTACCATATCACGATTTCAAACCTTTATAACTCGCAAATGCGAAGATCAAATCACAAAACACTGAAACATCCCACTATTCACTTCATATGTAATCGATTTTCAAAATAAAAAAATAAGCTTCATAAGCACTTTAAAGTGCAACTAACCCCTATGAGATTGTTTTAAAAATCTATTCAATATAATATTATGCTGAATAGCATACTATTCGCGGCAGTCCCCTTTCACGCTCGCTTAATAAGAGATGGAGAAATGCAACCGCGCTTGAGTGAGTTGGAAGTGCAAAGGGATAGGGTCAGGGAGGGGAGAGGAAAGAGCACGGTAGCTTTGGGAGGCAAGCGCGAAAGAGAGTGTCAAGCCAGGTCACGGCTGCCAATAGCCGAAGGATTCTTACGCGAACTGGGCAGTAATTAGATGCAGAGCTCTTATTTATACTCGCGCTGCAAGGGACTGGCGCGAATAGCATACTATTCGCGGCAGTCCCTTTCACGCTCGCTTAATAAGAGATGGAGAAATGCGCCCACGCCCAGAAGCTTAGCGTTTGATGCGGTCTAATACCAAGTCACTCGAGACCTTTGCCAATACTCAAAAAGCCAAGTCCAAAACTTAACTAGGCAGGACCCTCCAACCACCCAAAACTTAGGATGAGTGGCTTGCGTGGAAGGCATAGTGAAACGCGCGAGACTGTTCAAGCTAGTGTATGACACTATATATGGAGGCAGCTGCAGCCACAGAAAGGTGGGCGTGAATCGATAATCTACAGGCTGCCAGCCCTTGGGTGGTAAAAGGAGATGGAAATATAAGGTAAAGCGTTTCTGCGCGGGAGTAACCCACCCAAGGGATGACAGCCTGAGCGTCAGTAATCCGACTAGGGCATTAGACACCCTTTCAGGCTACCATAGGAGATAGGGAAAACGGCAAATAGCGCGGGAGAGGACACAAAACAAAAACTCCACAAAATGTTAGAGCAACGGAAATAAAAACGAAAATAAAACGAACAGGGACAGTACCACGTACGTATCTGAGGCACAACACCATCACCGAATTAATAATTATTGTAGCGCCCACAAAGAGCCAACAGTGAAAATACCGTAAGGCACGCACAAACAATGATATGCGAAAACGGGAAGAACAAAGGGAGACAATCACAAAGGATAGGAAACAAAGGGAGGTGTGGAGGAAGGGACAACAACAAAGAGAAACAATACAACACCAAATTGGATGCAAATGCGAGAAGCAGCAAATCTGCAAATGTCGAAAACACAAATATACCCAAAACCGAACAACTTGAGCAGTCGAATTTGCACCGTCTTGACAATATATAGGGTGCAGAACGCTATAATAATAATAATAACGCTAAGGGAAATCATTGCTCAACATTAACCATGCAACTAGAATGCTTGGACATTACGTCACGGTACGCAAAGGGAAATATCAAGCACAAGCCATACGACAATGTTCAACCTCATACTCCTAAGCATGCAAAACTTATAAACGAGGCAAAGGGGAGGGAAAGCATGCATAAAGTAAAGATGACGTTGTATCATGTTGTATAGTACCGACTATAGCGTGACACAAACAAACAACCGAGAAGGGAAACTGAGGGAAATGCAACTCCACAAACCCGGTGTTTGCGAGGCGAAGCACGGCCATAAACAAAAACTCACTGTATATAGAATTCAACACACGTGCAAACTTTTAGGGAGCTGAGGGAAATGCAACTCCACAAACCCGTGTTTGCGAGGCCAGCACGGTAAACAAAAACTCACTGTATATAGAAATTCAACACACGTGCAAACTTTTAGGGAGCTGAGGGAAATGCAACTCCACAAACCCGGTGTTTGCGAGGCGAGCACGGTAAACAAACACTCACTTTAGAGTTCAACACACGTGCAAACTTTTAGGGAGCCGAGGGAAATGCAACTCCACAAACCCGGTGTTTGCGAGGCGAAGCACGGTAAACAAAAACTCACTGTAGAGTTCAACACACGTGCAAACTTTTAGGGAGCCGAGGGAAATGCAACTCCACAAACCCGGTGTTTGCGAGGCGAAGCACGGTACACAAACACTCACATTAGAGTTCAACACACGTGCAAACTTTTAGGGAGCCGAGGGAAATCGAACGAACTTGAAAACGACCTAGAAAAAGTTTATACCTGAAAGGACCATGGTCTGGATTTGCAGCAGGTACTTATATACTTGGTTGGGTTGAATTCTCAACGCCTGGGCTTGTTCAACAGCAGCTAGGACAGGAATTTGTTCATCGGCCATGACTGAGTAAGGATAGGTAGCGTAGTGAAGGGTTCTTACGCGAACTGGGCAGTAATTAGATGCAGAGCTCTTATTTATACTCGCGCTGCAAGGGACTGGCGCGAATAGTTGGTGGGTTCAGTATTTTGTGATTTGAACCTTCCGTTTATGAGTTATAGAGGTTTGAAATCTCAATATGCAAATTTGATGACGTCTACTGAGGAATCATTTATTATACAAAAACGCCCTTGTGCTGATTATTGACATTTATAAACCTACAGAATATATTTTCACAGTCTTTATAAATGATTTTATAACTTTTTTGCCCATTTCAAAAAATAACCTCTTCTTGAAAAAGTCTAATGAGATTTCAAACCTCTATAACTCATAAACGCAAGGTTCAAATCACAAAATATTGAACCCACCAACTATTCAGCATATATTGAATATATTTTTAAAACAATCTCATAGGGGTTAGTTGCACTTTAAAGTTATACGTACTATGATGAAATTTTGCGAAGTTGATATTTTGCATTTTTAGTATCCATGGTAGTATGTTTATTAACATTATCCAAACCGTTTTTCGCTACGATAAAAATAACTTCCACAAAATGTACAAATTGTGTACAAATTTCAAGCCCGCCAATATTCAAACTGGTTCCAGCTGGCAGGTGACTAATTGTACAATAGAAGTGACGTCAGTTTCTCAACATCGTTCGTCGCTAGTTCGTTGCATGGCTAATTTACATGCATCAACACAATCTGTGATTTTTTGACGATCAAAGACAACGTTTCTTGTTCAAATGTTTTAATCATAACTAGACGCTCTTGTAGCGTTAAGTCGGGCTTCTTAAAGCAAGCAGTGGTTGCTGCGATCGGTAATCTCGAATGAATCTGATTTCCTCTCGACCATATATCCATTGTCAATGAAATATTGTCAATGGCAATAAAGCTCGAGCAAGAGCCCGCGCGCCGTAGACTAATGCATCAAACACGTAGGCAAGGTAATTCATTAACGCACTATGGTTTAGAATGATCATAAAGTATTGTATATATGTACAATAATCAAATCTCCCAGCACAAGAATAGCTTTTTCTAGAATATCACAATCATCAAGAGTATTTACCATGTCTTCTACTGAATACATGAAATTCTATACACAGGACGTGACGAGATAACGATCGCTTCTACAATACTAATGAAATGGTACAACCTATTTGAACTAAATATAGATATCTTATAGTGCGATTAAAACGAGCTCGATAGAACTTGCTTTCCTTGCAATTTCATTACTGCGATTTCACAAACTCAGCGAATCATGAATGACAATGACATAGTTTATTTGTTACCATAAATATATCCATACAAATACAAATACCGTATATATACATAAACTATCATGTATCGGTCGGCTGAAAACCTTACAACTGTTCTCAGTTCTCTTCACCGCCGGCTGCGTGTATCAACTCACTTCGTTCTAAGTTCTGAAGATCTCTAAATCCTTTGCAGTACTAGTACTGGATTGATAAATCCATATCTCTATGAATTATTGTGGTTATTTTGAAAACAAGACGACATAAATTGTGAATTCAGACTCGACCAGTCTCGTATTGATAAATCATGTTGTTTGAGCCTTCGGTGATTATCTTAGCGGCCGGCACAGGGCGCATGCGCTGTAGAACCCAGTATGCTTTCTGGGGTCGACGACGACGACGACGAACGCTTCTCATTTCTAGAGTCGGGCCTTCCACAGGAAGCCCGACTAATTAAACTAGAAATACAGTGCAGCGAGCCGTGTAGCGACGCGTTCACATTGAGAAACTGACGTCACAGTCTATTGTTCGCAGGAACACGATTTCATAATGGCGGACATATTTTTGCCTGTTTTGAGAGTGCAATATTTACTCCTTTATTCTTATATTGACTTAAAAACTGCAAAAAACAAGTGTTGAGTGATATACAAGGATGTGATGCGATATAAAAATGTCATTATACTTTCGCATAATGTTTGCTATTTTACGAATAAATCATTTCTTTAGCAATGGTACGAATTTTGTCATAGTAGCACTTTAAGGTTATATTGATATGGTCATAAAATATAAAACAAGTGTGTAATTTAACTAATGCCCCATTCACACCAAAACATGTCAATAATAATAATAATAATAATAATAACATTTATTTCTATAGCGCAAAATAACTGGGTCAGAAAATTTCACAAGAACAAGTTCTGAATAGTGTGGAGTAATATATGTTCCTGCAGTGGTATGTACATCATTTATTATAAAAAAATAGCTTTATTTAATTGTAACTTAACTAATTTAGCTTTTGCCACATGGCAGGATCACCGCAACATATCATTAGCCAGCAACATCACCTTTCCCCCTCTCCCCAGTTCTCCATATACATTGTACATAATTTAAAAATATCACACCTTGTTGATCTTTATGGGTTTCTCATCAGTGAAGACTAACAACTTGGAAATGATCAAAATGAAGATAAGACAAACCAAGGAATGATAGCCTGTCAAAACTTTGGGCCAGAAAAATCCTTCTTCAAGAGCATGTTGAGGAACAAGTAAGCTGATACCCAGAGCTATTTTACTTGCATGAATGCTTGAACATAGCCAAGTAGTTTGCCAGTTAGACATATGTACTGAATAAAGTCTGAAATAGTAAAAATAGTCAAGTCTGATCGTATAGTTATGTGACGATACACATGAGATTTCAATGCCAAAATAATAAAAAACATTAAAAAACATTTATTTACCTGAACACAACATAGATAGTTATAGCAGCAGATACCATTGCGTAGTGTACAGAATAAAGACTTTGTTTGAGCAGAAAATTCTCACAAATAATCATTCCTTAAATTTGAAAGGAGAATAAGCCAGTTCAGAGTTAAGAATAAGGTTCAGCGCGCATGCGATTTTATCCCGAATATATCACCTTCTTTTGTTATTTAAGAATAACACAAACATTAACAAAAGAAGGTGATGTAATCGGGATCAAATCGCATGCGCACTGAACCTTATTCTTAAACTCTGATCTGGCTTATTGGGATGAAGTGTTACCATAACATTATTATAATACATTTAAGTACATGTATGTTGGCAATGTTTTAATTTTTGTTGAACTCAGGAACTCACAGGGCGTTGACAATGGAAACCCCTTTAGTTTCCGAGTTGAACTGAAATTGTATCAACTATTTTCTAGCCTGACATCACATCCAAACAACAGAATTTTCTAGGAAGTTCAATTACTATATTTATTTAATAAATAAATGATATGTATTGTACTACTACAGGACATTAGAACCAGTTATTCTAACTTGTTACTATAAAACTGGTCAGTTATTTATGTTACTATAGAACCAGTTATTGTTGTTACTAGAACTGGTTATTCTTGTTACTAAATCTTACCTGTGGCCTGTATTACCAGTATATAATTAAATGCCTGTTTGTTCACACTACCAGAAAACCAAACACTAATAATCGACAGCACAGACAAAATAGTAATTTCAAGTAGTAAACTAATCATTTGATAGGATAAAGCTGCAAGACTGAAGCTAGGTTAAGGATTATAAGGTATGAGGTATTAACTTTACTTAAGGTGGTTCCAGCATAATGAATGACCGGTTTGCCGTATTTTTTTAACTCGCTCGCTCCGCGTCAATATTGCTTGGATTTTATTATGCTTAACACAAATACTAATTCAACTATTCTGCTTTTGGAAGGTTTATTCAAAATTATCATTGTAAGCCGCGTTTGTGAATGCCAGCTGATATTCAAACGACACTATTTTCACTAAAACTGCTGCCAAGCGTTATTCCCAAGTACGATTTTTTTTAAACTTCGTGAACGACCTTTTAAGGTCCCTAGTAATGTTCTGACGAGGTAAGAAGGAAATTGATCGAGCCGAAATCATCAATTCATATTTTTGTTGTCAAAATTTGGACAAATCGGTTGTTACGTGATTTCGGCTCGAACAATTTTTTTCTTACCTCGTCAGAACATTACTAGCGACCTTAAAAGGCCGTTCACGAAGTTTAAAAAAAATCGTACTTGGGAATAACGCTTGGCAGCAGTTTTAGTGAAAATAGTGTCGTTTGAATATCAGCTGGCATTCACAAACGCGGCTTACAATGATAATTTTGAATACACCGTCGAAAGGCAGAATAGTTGAATTAGTATTTGTGTTAAGCACAATAAAATCCAAGCAATATTGACGCGGAGCGAGCGAGTTAAATAAATACGGCAAACCGGTCATTCATTATGCGGGAACCACCTTAAACACGAAAGATGTGAGACATTGAGCTGGGATGCTCGTTCCAAAGATGTACGTGTATCTAGGAGCTAATTACAATAATTATTTAAAATATCTTCTAAAACTCATTAATAATTCATGAGCAATTGGTCCAATCAGAGTTGTCCAATCGGCCACATGCATGGATCTTTATACCTGATAAAACACTGGAGCCGGTTGTTCGAAAGACGATTAGTGCTAATCCTGGATTAGCGCCAATAGTTTTCATAAGATTTAATCCTGGGTTAGCGCTAATCGCCTTTTGAACAACCGGGCCCTGATGAATAAAACATCAGTGTCTATATGAGTTATACCTTTGCATGGCACCGACAGCAAGTTAAAAATATCCTTATGGCTTCCTACTTACAAAGACAAAACCTCTCTCCAATGTGGGATGAGTCGAGGTGTATCCTGCGCATGGCAGTGATGTCACAAGTACATGTACCTCTACAATAAAGTTTTGTAATTTTTTATAAGTAATACCATGGCACTGAGGGATATTAGTGATTAGATGTCCCCGAAGCCGAGGGAGGGTTACTGACTCTCTCGAGGCTGAGGGGGCATTTAATCACTAATATCCCAAAGATATGCCATGGTATTAGTTTGTAATACCATGATCACCGAGGAAATGAACAAAATTACAGGCTTGAGTTAACCGGCGCAAAGGAGAATATATTATAGTGTTTTGTGAAAGAGTCTTGAATAGACTGTACTCTAGTCTGGTGAATGCTTCAAGTTGCACATCTTTGTTTCATTTACACAATGAAAGAGTATAAATTAGTACCGGTATAAAGAAGAGTACCTGAAGGTACACAGATCAGAAATGGAAGATTAGTTCGGTTTATTTATGCCGCCGAAGAAAATTGCTGAATAATATAATTATACAGTTTATTGTGTGAAAAATCCACACGTCTTCAATGCTCGAGTCACCATAAGTAGAGAGCAATTAGTTACTCTTCAGTTTGCTTTTGGGTCCCAATGATTGTGTGTACACCTGGTGTATACAGTCATTTCAGAAAATGTTGTTGCCAACCGGCCTCACCGACTATGCGACTAGACCGAACGGGAGTATGGGTAGAAATCACTGAAGCGGTTTTAAATCTGCATATCTCATTAGCCATGCCTCGAATTTACAGTGAAGACCTACGCTAGCGAGTGGTTTGGTTAAACGACTGAACATTGTCACAGCATGGAACGTCCTTGACCGAAAATGAGTCAATATGACACCGACTCTTATTTTCCTTGCGTAAACATGAAGGTATACATTCATTCGGTAATGAGAAAATAAATTTCCAGAGCGAATAATTTATTGCCTCAGTGATTTCTACCCATACTCCCGTTCGGTCTAGTCGCGTAGTTGTGAGGCTGGTCGGCAATAACGTTTTCTGAAATGACTGTATGAGGGACTGACTTGCATCCTCATGCATAGTAATGAGGGAAATTTATCTAAATTTCCCTCATTACTATATATTCATGAGCGATGCTTGACTTAGAGCTTTCGCGAGGGATGTTCGATGTTAAATGTTCCTCGTGGAACAATGAAAACCGAGGTGATCATGGTATTACTTGTATTATTTGCTTAGAATTTGTGTAATACTGTTTTTACGTTTTTTTCATTTTTATGTTATCAAGTGCACTGAGGACATTATAAGTATAGTGTGCTTAATGCAAGAATGTGTTATTATTATTATTATTATTATTATTATATTATTATTATTATTATCATAATTATTATTATATATAATTATTATAATAATAATATTATTATTATTATTATTATTATTATTATTATTATTATCTCTTATTTGTAATTTTAATTATTATTATATAATTATTTTAGTTATTATTATTATTATTATTATTATTATTATTTATTATCATAATTATTATTATATAATTATAATTTATTATTATTATTATTATTATTATTATTATTATTATTATTATTATTATTGCACAAATATCATTTCATGCCACAGTAGAAGTGTCATGATCATACTTTGTGTCATGGTACATATTTGGTAAATGTACAACTAATAAATTAATAATAATAATAATTTATTTCTATAGCGCTATTTCCTAATAGTCCAATAGCGCTTTACAATATTTAACTAAATAAGTCAATTCATTCACAAGTGTTAAGGATACTTATTGAAGACCAGAGACCGATCAAAACCACATAGAATATGATTAATATTGACATTAAAATTTGATGGAGACCCTAAAATCAACATGTTTACAATCAAACAATACACAAAATGTAATCATCATCATTGTATGGAACCTCACCTTTTGTTGGGGTGATTTAGCAGTCATGCCAATCCCTAAACCAAAAATAACACTTCTGCTAACAATGGCAAGACTTGTGCAGATATCACTCTACTTGACCACATGAGAGTGAATAACAGAAACTAGTAAACGATAATAAATAAATACATGTAGTTTTAAAGACTTTTTTTTACAACAAACGACCAACAATTATTGTGCTAAATTCGTTTATTTGTCGGGGACGACAAACTACTGACGGTTGGCCAACAAACAAACGACAGTTGGCCATTTGTCAGCTTGGAACAAGTGATTTGCTACACTATTCTATGTCACTATTCCCACTTAACTTTCAATATATATACATTTGTATATAGTTCCTATTCTCTCTTTCTTTCATTCTTTCTTTATTCATGAATTCATTCATGCAATTACCGTATTTTTTTAATAGTTTAATTTAATTACCGGTACTACTTACTATTACTTCAAATACCAATAATAAAATTATATGAGAACTATGTTATTTTAATAGCTAGTTCATTTCTCTCTCTCTCTCTCTTTCTTTCTTTACTCATTATTTAATTTAATAATTCAATTAATAAATTGAACAGTTAATACTTATGTACATTATACATTACAGGGTATAATATGATAAATATACATATCCACCAGACAGCAGCTATTCCAGATAAACATCTGACTTAAGAGTGCACATACATAGTTACATAAAACATAAACTTTATTAACGTGTCAGTCTTCTAGCCTACCACAAGTGGTACACTAATCGGGGACACAAGCAAGGACATACAGGGTACATGTATATGATAATATGTGTACTCACTAGACAAGCTATTCCAGATAAACACCTGACTTTGGTTACTGTTGTTGGATAAACATCCAGAGAGATGATGACATCACGAATGTCTAAACAAGTACACATGAACACAGGAAGAAGGCCACAACAGAGTAAGTTTCACCTTTGCAAGTAAAACATTATATCATTTACATGAAGATGATTATTATAGATATATTAGAATAATAATATCCAATGAACTACATTGTACATGTAGTTATCACCTTTATTGACTTGGTACCGAGGGAAACAATGTTTTGTGGTCCCGAGACTGAGAATGTTTCCCGAGGCGGAGCCAAGGTCTCAGTCAATAAGTGTTTTGTAAATATACCAACTGTCAAAGAACAACAAAAAGATGTAACTAACGAACAAACATTTTTTTATTCCAAAATCTGATCTTTATGAACTCACAAATTACAAAGCTCAACCAACTTCCGGTCTTGTTATTGCCGGTCCACAACATATTGTTGCCTGCCTGAGAGCTGTTGCCAGGGAAACATGAAAACTTGTTCACGTTCACGGTGATACCCGCTCCGCCCAATCAGAGCACGAGGGAAAATGGACTTTGACAGTTGGTTATATAACAATTATTATTGCTTACCCATGTCATGAGCTGTAAAAGTTCCACAAAGTAAATAACAATAAACATAGATCCTGGAACACTTAACAAATTGAACAAAAGCACAGTTTTCTCCAGTGGACCAATAATAACACCTATAAAAGGAAATCAATAAATTAATAACAGCAAATGATTACATCTACATGTACAGTATTTCCATATGAATTCAATAATAATAATAATAATAATGTTTGTTGCTTATATAGCGCATTTTAACATTTGGAATATGATCAAATGCACTTTACAACCTGATGGAGGACTTTTTCGGGCTGCATATTAAGGGTGCCTAGATATGGCAGCCGAGCAGCTTACAATCATGAGGAGTAGTATGTTTACTTAGTGTGTTATGTCTCCAATTTGAAGTAGGCTGTTGAACCGGGTAACAATCCCCTACTCTATTTCACAATAATTGTGAAATAGATGCCAACAAATTTGTAATATTTATACATACATTTATTAGGTACAAAAAGACATTCTACAAAAATAAAAACTCTCACAATCTGGCATTATTTCTTCTCCAGTTTTGTGGACAGACTTCATGGTAAAGAAAAGAAGGTTGGCTTGGAACGAGAAATACTTGGACAAACAAAAACCTGTGGTGGATCATACAATGTATATGTTACAACTGCTTACAATGTACAATAGTACAATCATATGTTATGACAATCATATTATATGTAGTTTACATGACTGTATAGAGTACAAAATTCATATGTCCGTGAAACAGTACTAACTAATTAGTACTAAATAGCAACTGATGCAAACAATAGAAAACAATAGGATAACACTACATTTTTTGTATTTAGTAAGTAAGTAAAAAGTAAGTAAGACTTTATTTTAGTAATATTTCTAAAAGTAATAGTACTATTTCACAGACATATGGTTTTTTTTGCACTCTAACAGGACCATTCAATGACTAACTTGTCATAGTATAAACAAACTAGTGGTCTATAATAATAATAATAATAATAATAATAGGTAACCATTGTCGTCTATCGCATATCCTGCCAATCTGATTGGCTACGCTAAGGGGTCTATTTAGTGATAGACCCCTAGGCTACAATGTAGTAGTGAATCACCATGGTAACCATTGTCGTGAACGGGGCGAGGATGTAAACCTTGTGGGCAAGGATGAGAATTGTACCAATGCTGCCACAAAGATTATTTTAAACAAGGGATACTCGAGCGGCAAAATTCCAAACCGAACAAGTTGTACACGATTTTGTAGTGTCGTGAGCTCAAAAGTTGTAGCCGTGTAAATGGTGCGTAAGTCAATGTGTAAGCTAAGTTAGCGTTGCAGACAGTTGTAGGCAAAAGCCGTAGACTACCTGTTTAAATACAGCCTTAATAAGCACAGCGAACTTATTATTATGGCAGCTATAGTGTGAGATACTAATGTCATCTTAGTAATACATTCTTTTTCAAATATTCTCAATAACACTGTATTTCCTTTTTATCCTTTTAACTTTTTATCCATTAAAATTCTTTTATTTGTTATTTTTTTTTTTTTTAGTTTTTATTTTTTAATATGATTTTTTTTAATCAAATCTTTATTAAGTTTTTTTTGCTTGGTTTCATTTTTTTTTATTTATTCTTGGGCTTTATTTTTTATTATTTATTTTCTTTTTAAAATTTGTTTTTTTTATTTAAATTTTTTACTACTTTTCTTGTTATGTTTTTATTTTCTTTTTTATATTTAATAAAAATTTTATTTTTTATTACAACAATTTTTTTAAAAAAAAATTTTTTTTGTTTGTTTAATTTAATTTTTCTTTTGAAATAGCCAGATGATGCGTCGAAGACCTAGTGCCTGGGTTAATCAAGGGAGGCTAACGAGTGCTTTAGGTCACAGAATCAGATAGCCTAAAACCGTCTTTGAAATAGGTGCTATTCACAACTTGTAACCACTAGAACTAGCAGAGACAAAAAACGCATACTATAGTAGCGGAAACGAACGGCATAATACAGCATTAGAAACTACAAATAGATACTAGTCCCTCTTCCTAAAAACGAGAACTTAATAACGGTAAACACGACTTTCCCCGACAATGAAATAATTTTACTCTTAAACAAACAGAGCGTTGGGAACAAAATGGCTGCTCCACCACAAAGCATCTCTTTTCGGTAATAGCGCACAGACCATTACTATTGACACATAATCCTATGCAAAGTTAACTGTTATCGCGTGGCCTAGGCTGGGGGGTTTGGTTGTGTTTACGTTGAATGACCCAAAAGGTTGAATAACAAAACTCCCTTCATAACTCTGTAGTGTGTGAGCAGACTCACGCCTACATGAACGAAAACACGGCTAGAAAATGTCGGTTAATTCGTTCAGAGAAATCAAGAGCAGAGACCGTGATTTGCAAGCCACCTTGTTCAAATTTGAAGTAGTTATCTCAGATGTTATTGTTTATTTTGTTTCTGCCAACTTGTGTTGAAAAGATGTGGTCGCCTAAGTGCAAGGCTTTTATATGTAAATTACTGAGCGTAATTTACGCTCAAGCCTCGCTGGACGTTCTAGACAGCAGAGAAACTGAAAAATTTATCTCTGCCATCAAAGCTTCTAAACCACAAACCAGCTATTCTACAGTTCTAATAAAGGCTTTTAGATCTAGATTCACACATTCAGAACAAATTAGACTCTAGAATAAGAAGTCAAAACGGTTTAGAAAAATCGTTAGGCTAAATCGTACGCTGCCTACTTCAGTAAGGTCGATTTCACTCTCCAAAAAAATACTCACGAATTCAACTAAATCGTACCAAAATTTCACACATTGAAGTACTATACACTTACTTTTAGACTTTCGAATCGGCCATGTGCTGTAGGAAGAGTTAGTCGTCATATTTCAAATGAACTCCAGCCCAACAGAGAGCGAACTACTCCAACATTAGTCGAATCAATAATGCGCCAATTCAAATCTTGCATGGATTTACGGCGCTGACGTCATGTATAAATCGATCGGTCACGCAACGCCTTACGTGGGCATCGTGACGTATTGAGTTTTGGTTTTTCAACCGGAATGACAAATAAGTGGAAAAAATTGCTCAATTGAACAAAAATAGGATTTTTCCGAACGGAAATAGTGTATCTGTTTGAGGTATTTGTCGTCAGCTATTTTACACAATTGACGCAAAAAATATCTCAGAAATTTCAAATTTGTAAAAAAAAAAATGGCGAAATAAATGGAATGTCGAACGAACGCTAGAATATTCGAAGAATTCTATGTTAATTATAAACGGTAAACTTTGGATATCTGGAGGGAATCCGCTGTTTTATATTGCGGGGTGAATATTTAATCTGAATCGAAGTAGGCCTTTGTATTTCGCCGCATCAAGCCCAAGAAATGACACTGGATTTTTGAATTGAAACGGGAGAGAAAAGAATATCTATTTGTGTGTACACATAAGAAAAGAAAACGTTTTATGCAAAAAATAGAGTGCTAGTTTCCAAACATTGTAACATTTGTTGTCGAATTCATTTTTTTGACATTTTAAATGAAGTCAAAATAATCTATGAAAAGGTGCCTACTCGAGGATCCTGACAAGTTGCACTCAAGTGTGCTAAATTTGGGCTTGGTCGTAAAAACGGATGAGTAATTGTTCAAATAGAATTACAAACTCCAACCATTGGGGTGGAAAACATGCTAACGTATACGGCTCACCTGTGGGCCATAGTCAGACTGCTTGTCGCTATCACACTGCGATTTCAAGGCGTGAAATCTCACATTTAACACATTTATCGTCGTATTGAAAACTGTGTCACTGAGAACAGACACTATCAATATTCATAAAGCCATTATTCAGGATGGTATGTTTTATTTTAAAGCCCAGAAAGCTTATTCTTTGGGATCTCTTTATGGTAATATGACTTTTATTTAAACTTCTAATAAATTAAGATCAAATCTTCATAAAGAAAATGTTTTTTTAAACATTCACTCTGTTTTTGATTTTTCCGCCCAATTCTGTTGTACCTCGTGCTTTTTTCTAAAGATATGGTTGACCAGCGATAATAATCAAGCGACGCTTTACTAAGAAAAGGCTCTCCTTAAATTTCGGCGTTGGAAGCGCATTGAAAATGCATGAATTTTGGAAATCAGTGAAGATGCTTATATAGCCTTTTTTTTTCAAAAAAAAAATTACTTCACGACTGGATATATTCCTGTTTCTAGGAAACGCTTTCCCACTTGCTTTTCAACTGAGAACTTCAAATATGGCCGCTACACTGATTGTCTAGAGGTTTTTAATGAAAGAATGTTGTTTCACATAATAAATTTTCGATGACCGGAGAAAAAGAAAGATCAGAAATATTGATGAAGAATGGTTTGGTGTTACGGAATAATTTAACGTTTGGGTGCCGATCTCGTGTGTTGGCCCTCCCTGTTTCAGACGTTACGTCATTGAATAAATTTTGAAATTTCATTTTTTCAACATATCGGTCATTGGGTCGTAGTCCAGTCCCGGACCAATCTCGAGCCCAGAGTCTGCCGGCTTTTGGTCAGCGGGTTGGCGCCAACCCGCTGACCAAAAGCCGGCAGACTCTGGGCTCGAGATTGGTCCCGGACTCACTTTCTATCGTAGCTTGGGTGGTCACTGTGAAGCGGACAAATATATAAGGGTACACATTCCATCAGCAAACCCAGATACTCATTTACGCATGGATGAGCGAAAAAAGGGCCCACGTTCGTTTTTGGTCAGCACACCGTTTCAGCCGTTACGTCATCCAATCAACCGCTACGTCATCCGAGGCGTTTTCGTTCATCATATGGACGGGGCACAGCATTAATATCCTTAGAAGGGCTGAAGATGGGAAAATGTTCGTACGTGTGACTGTTAATTAGATCTATAATATATGCAGATCAGCTTTTTAACATTATTTGGATTTATACAGTCATTCTCAAAAAGGTTGTCCAGATGAAAAGACTACAATACTACAATAAAGTCACGTGATTCATTATGTTTTTCAATTTCCTCTCGTGAAATTTCAATTTCAAAGTACACGGCATTGTTAGAACTGAATGTATGATGGCGCTGGTATCAACTGGGTTACGCCCTCAGAAATTGAAAACATAATGAATCACATGATTTTATTGTAGTATTGCAGAGTTTTCATCTGGACAACCTTTTTGAGAATGAGTGTATACTTAAGGTAATTCCTTAGTTTTGCACTGCGCAATTCTACTGCGCATATATTATATAGCGTGACGTATTGCATGATCTATTACGTGAAATAATAATTTGGTGTTGAAAAACACCGCATGTTTTATCAACTTTCTTCTGTTGGTTTTTGATTCAAGACTTAGTCTACGTGCCGCAAGAATGAAGCGTGATGGATTGTGGATTAAAAAAGAACAAGAATGGGAAAAAAATGGCAAGAAAGTGGAGGATTATGTTGTGTTTTTGAATAAAATTTTAGTTGAAGAGCGCGCGCTAACTTACGCCATCGAGCGCTCGCTGGGTTTTAGCTAAACAAATTTGTTAAGGATCATTCAGGGAAAGTCTTCAAACCGATTTTTCTCCGAACGAAGCACGGTGACCATCAATTTTTATTGTATATTTTATTTACACTACCGATTTCACATCTTTTGTGAAAAAACAATGAAAAAATCAATTGGGGAAGTCAATTTTTTTTCGCGTTTTCCATGTCATTTTCTCGATTTGCATACGAAAATGGAAGGAAATTCGGTCATTCCTTTGTCAAAACCCGGCTTGTAAATGACTCATTTGGCAAAATTGTTATGCAAGTTTTGGTACATCACCTTTGTTGAACTGGTGTTATTGAAAAAATGGTAAATCGGTTGCAGTAAAGCACTCCCACAATTTTTTTGAGCCATTTTAACACCGTGACACGATATTCGATTGTTTTGAGTCGATTCAGGAGCCCATTCGATTTTGCTTATACCGCATGGTCTATTCTGACGAATATTACTGAAACAAGCGCGGTGACCCCCATTTTTTTTTTACCTTTCTGACAACAAAAACTCAAAAATAATTCACCTGCAAAATTTCAGCGATTCTTCAATTGGGGAAGATATACTGAGGAATTACCTTAAGTTTATAGTTTTAACTTACAATGAACATATTTAAATTTTATGTTGATGTGATACATATTTACAATGTAGGTTAGTTACCATTCCCTTATTGTGCCGTAGTCTGCTATATTACACAAGGAACATTGTGTTTTAAATAGTGATTTTCGTAAATCCGTGAATCACACTTTAGCGTATTTAGCACTAATACGTACTTTAATGGGGAGTTTGCAGGTCTTGCGTGACATTGTAAATTTTGCTAACTTTGGTGTGCTCTTTTCAAATATTATATTTTTGTTGGATTAAAATTTAAAATGTCACGCAAGACCTGCATGCAAACTCCTCATTCCATTGTGGTCTTTAATTTGTCGTCACTTGACTATTACACTCTAAAAAATTACACTTTGCTTCACGGGTTTATGAGAATCACTCTAAAAGTTTTACGTTACATTACGTTACGTTACATTACATTATGTTATGTTACATGTGCAATATAAATTCTTAAAGTGCCTATGAAACGAAAAAAACAGACCCCGTTTTTATTTGCTACTACGAAAGTTTACTATTTGCTTGTTTACATGGCGTTAATAAAAAGTGAATTGAGCTTCAGGAACATTTTTTTATTTGGCCATTTTGGGTTTCAAAGTGCGACAATTCCCGCTCGGTCAAACTATAGAAATGTGACGTCATAAGTTGTGCAAACAAAGGCATACACAACTTATGACATCACCGAGCCATTGTCAAGGGCCCAGTCTCTTGTCGCACATTTTGGTTAAAAATGATAATTTTCGAACCGCAAAAAGAAAATGTTCGCACGCTCAAAGTTGATGTTTAAATACAGCAAATGTTCAGAGAAAGACCAAACAACAATAATGTACAATAAAACAAGGATCGACATTTTCGTTTCATAGGCACTTTAAATAGAATGTAGTAAGAAGTGTGTGGGAGTCCTGTCCCAAGTAGAAATACATAGTAGAAACGTTAAAAAGTAGATTTTTATTTAGTTAAGTAAAAAATATTGCTAAATGGATAACATAAATATATAACATTGGTTATAAATAGCTTATATAATGATAATAATAATAATAATAATAATAATATTAATATTAATTTTACAACTTTATTTAATGAGGTTGCCATGCAATATAATATAACTGAGAAACTTGATTAAATATATTTTTATACAGCAAGGTCAAAATATTACTATTTATCTAGTTTTAATTTTATAGAAAACATTATTGGTATTGAATATGTCTATGCATATAGTGAATGTAGCCTCCTCGAGGATGCGATTTTAAAATACTGGTCCCTGAGATGCACGAAAGGTAAAATTAGCTGATGCATAGTTATCCAATAAATTTTATCCATTGGATACGACTATTACTGATAGTGCTATTCAACTTTCGTGCAACTGGGGCCAGAGTTTTTTTCTCTTTTTCTTCTTTGTTTTTTTTTTTTCCTTTTTTTCTTTTTTTTTTTCCGGTTTTCCGTACCATAGGAATCCCACAATATGGAAATAGAGTTACCATCTAGCCTATGTACAGTGAATGTTAGGAGACTTGTATTTTTAATAGTATTACTATCTAGGAGAGCAGCAGGCTTTTAAAAAGGTAACTGATTGATGTTATTGTTGTACCCTCCTACAGATAGAAACATAGAGATTAGCTTGAGAACTTTGAACATGTTTGAATAATTTTATGTCCAAACAAAGCTTTGGTCACTACACAGCTAATTCAGAATACTAGTCTGACGGGTGTGGGGTGGGTAGTGGCTGCAGGAAGGCTATATGGACACACTTGTGCCCCTCCCTCCCCTCCCTTATCCATTTTCCTAACCCCAGAGCTGTCCTTCGATTCAGAGTTCCCAATCAGGCTAACACTGTGCTAGCTTAGCACCTACTTACTCGAACAATACTCGATTGACATATTGGTTGCGGAAGGTTCCTTCAGGATCCAACTCTTCGCAGAGTTGACACACTTTGGAGAACTTGGGATACAACTTTTCAAAATTTGATGCAGTGAAGTTGTGAGCCTGGAATACAAAACACATTTAACAAAAGAATAATGCATGAATGTGTGAAATTAGGAACGTGACATGAAGTATCGTCAGAAACCCTGGAGCTACTCTGTGGTGCCGAGGGGGATTGGGGAAAGGGGGGAAAGGGGGGAAAGGGGATATATAGCAGTAAAACAGAAAAACGCTCTCTCCTTCCCCCCATCCCCAATTATTTAATCCCCCTCGGCCCCACTGAGTAGACCCTGGGGTTCTGAGGATAGCCATGAAGAGGACGCCTTGTGCATATGCCATCAGCATGTGCTAAAAGTTTCAATGGCGCAATGTTGTTCCCTGCAGTTTCTTTCTTGTTGGAGAAAGGGAAAGGCACGGATACCAAGTTATTTTTCAAGATACATAATTTTTTTAAAAAAACATTCTTTTTTATGAACTGATATTTCTGATAAATGGAGCTTGGGCTCCCTGTGCTTTCGTTGTTGTGTCATTTTGATAAAACAATGAATGCATCATTGTATATTACCTTGGCCCAGTGAGGCACTCCTCCAACTGATGTCATTAGTTCTTCATAGAAATTCCACCACTGGTCATGTGGTATGTCTTTGCCATAAGGCCTAGGACAGACAGACAGAAACATATGGACCTACCCATATAACAATGGAAAGAAAGAAAGAAAGAAAGAAAGAAAGAAAGAAAGAAAAAGAAAGAAAGAAAGAAAGAAAGAAAGAAAGAAAGAAAGAAAGAAAGAAAGAAAAAGAAAGAAAGAAAGAAAGAAAGAAAGAAAGAAAGAAAGAAAGAAAAAGAAAGAAAGAAAGAAAGAAAGAAAGAAAGAAAGAAAGAAAGAAAGAAAGAAAGAAAGAAGAAAGAAAGAAAGAAAGAAAGGGAGGAAGGAGCAAGAGATGAAAAGAGGGAGGAAGGAAGAAGAGAGGAAAAGAGGAAGGATGGAAGGAAGGCAGGAAGGAAGGAATAAGGTAGGAAGGGAAGAATGAAGGAAGAAAAGGAAGAAATGAAAGAAAAAGCAAACAGAGGAAAGGGATACATAGGGTATACGATGGATGAAGAGAAATAGAATGAATGGAAAGAAAGAGTGAGAAAGAAGATAAAACAGTTAACTTACCTATAAGAAATAATATTGATAAAAGTCACATCCTTCTCATAGCAGGGACTCAAGTAGATATCATCTGACTTTACAAACCGAACTTCAACTAAAATTGACAAGAGAGCATACTTAAAGAGAAACAAGGACAAGCAGTCAAACCTCTATGGACGACCACCTCTCAGGGCTAAGCAACCACTGTCTTGTTCACGACTTCTGAACAAAATATTTATAACTATCACTCCTTGAAATGACCACCTACCATAAGAGATTACTATAATTACCTCAGGGACAGAAGGTATATTAGTCCCTAAGTGACCACTTTACCTGGCAATATAAGGGTGCTACAACTTTACATATGGAGTCATTTTTGTATGATTGAGTGGGAAACCTACGGCAGAGTTACGGTCACGGTAATAATGGCATCAAAGACATCTATTCAACCAATCACAGCACGCAAAATCATTGCTCAACCAATCTGAGTGCTTGCACATGGTACAGTCATGGCATGGTACCGTGATCGCACAGCACGAACCATATCATAACTACTTCCCACTCATATGAAAACGACTCTACATTCTTTATTTACTATCAAGATAATACAGTCTGATTGTGCATCGCTTATACATGTAGCAAGCTGATCCTGAGTAATTAATGGTATATAGATATACCTGGAAAATGGACATTACAACCACTGCTTTCAGTCCAATCCCTAAGACGACGAAGGACATAAGCAGTTTTGTCTCTGGAAAGAAGGAGAATGCAAATTATTTACAACACATTAATATTCTGCAATGATGGTCACCATAGAAGAATAGATATTAGGAGGATCATTGAATGACCCCATGCAAGTGTGAATGACTTGTGATCAAAATCCAAATTCTCCTTTGGAATTCCTGGTCTCTGAATGGAGGCGTGGGTTTGGATCCCACTTCTGACACCATGTAAAATAACACCTTTATTCAAGATGGCATCCTTGATGACTCGCCTGTACCACAGGGTACCCAATACCTAATACATGTACATGATGTGACAATAGACAATAATTAAATGTTTGATCAGAGATCACTTACTGTTCTTGCATTGGACTGTCCAAGCATTATACATGTATCAAGTGATCTGACTTTGATCAACATCCAAATTCTCTTGGCAAATTCAAAGAACCCCAAGGAGAATTTAGATGTTAATCAGAGCTCATAAATCTACATAATAGATCCCTTTATCAAGGAGAGTGTCAGGTATCCATGACACAATCTTTACTCTAGGAAGATGGAAGTGAAAAAAAAGGGCCAATACAATAATAATAATAATAATAATTTAATTCTTGAAAAAGTGCATTACATATAAATCTCAATGCTCTTTACAAGTGAGTAAGAAAATATAGAAAAAAATAAAAATAAAAATAAAAAATACAAACCTGCCGATAGCCCATTCTGTTACATGTTGTTTGAACAAACAATTGAAATTGAAGACCTGCAACGCACACCATAGAAACATTGATAGACAAAAAGTTACAATTATAATAGTTTCTATTTGTGAGTGGGTTACCTGTGGTAAGGATTTTTGACCATATGTTGGGAAAATCCCAGCCAATTGGGGATTTGGCATTTCCCGAATGTTACAAATTATCCTGATTTACTAGGACACCTGCATCATAATGTAACGAGATTTTATCTTAATTACTCGGGCCCAGGCCGCAGGCCGCCCGAGTTAGAAAATGCGGATTTCGGTAGTAGTAGTAGTAGTAGTAGTTTTTGTTCGGCTTCAAAATGACGAGTATGCGACGTATTTAATCGTATCCGGAGTTTCAAGATTACTCCGCAGATTTGAAAAGATAAAGGAGACACAGGACTCTCAAGTAGATTATGAATCTTAGTTTTGAAAGCAGCTGTAGATCTTCAAGCTATTAAAAGGTCAGGATTCTAGTTCATCGTTCAATGACTAGAAGTGGTAAAAGGACTAGAAGCTCGCTTAAAATATATATATTTTAAAACAAACGCGAGGCCGTTATCGGAACCATCTGACCTATGCAACCTCAAGACGTATCATGTTCGTACTCACCGGACTAATAGTCTCCCTCGTCACTCAACTGTCACTGATTGTCATGACGTCAGAGAAATTATATTGTATTGAAGAAGATGTCCTTGTTTTATTCGACGTTCGAACCGTAACTCGAACCCGAACTCGATTCCAAACTCGACGTTTCGGGATCTGAAGCTAGAGAGGGGACCTTTACACAAACTCATCAAAATCAAATCAATTGAACTCAAAGTCAAAAGGTAATCAAATGAACTCAAAGGCAAATCAAATGAACTCGACACATACATGTATATACATAGTCTCCCTCGTCACGCAACTGTCAGTCATTGTCAGGTCTCTCCTCGCGCAGCTGACATTGTCCTTGTTCTTCAACCAACTGGCATTCATTTTCAAGTACTTCCTCGAACAACTGACATTTTCCTTTTCACAATGCCCGAGTGAACGCTCATTGAGCGTCTTGTTATTGTTATAATTGTATCATCTATCTATAATCCCATACAAGCACCTATGGTATTATTTTCATATTTTTCAAACTGTCCAAATTATTAATTTGGATAATCCAAATTATTAATTTGGATAGTTTTCGTATGGACGTTTCTTAAGAAAATAGTTTTCGTATGGGACTTTTCTTCAGAAAATACATATGATATAATTAACAAGTAACAGGACTACATGCCTGTCCAATTTGGAAAGAATTGAATTCAAAAAATTCCTCTGACTGCCAAATTGGACTCGGCCTATGGCCTTGTCCAATTTTGGTAGTCCTTGGAATTTTTTTTCGTCCAACTATTTCCAAATTGGACAGCATGTAGTCCAATTACCTATACTTATTATTACTATCCTATTATATTTTATTTACTGTATTTACTGTTTTTTAAAGAGCATTGAGACATTGTGGAATGCGCTCTCTCTTTTTATTGAAGAAATAAATTATTATTATTATTATTATCAGAATCGGAATGATACTATTTTCCCGATATATCGCTGATGTTGAGGATTTCCCCAACATTTGGTAACCAAGATGGGAGTTAGCTGCTACCAGTCCCCCTCCCTCCCCCTCCAAGTCAAACACCCTGGCCACAGGTAACCCACTTGCTAGCAAAACCGAGCTTTTGAAAGTGAGGATAAATTAGAATAATATACCTTGTAGCTTTTATCAATTCTTTGCTTTGACTTTTGAAACAGCTTCTTAAAATATAGCTTGTTTATATATGGTACTAAACTTGGTAAAAATGAACTAAAATAACAAGATTACCAAATATATTAGTTCCAATATGAATGCGCAAAGGAACAATCTGTACTGCAATCAATCAATCAATCAATCATCATCATGCACGTATTCAATAATCAACTATTATAAGTCTGAAAAGGCAGCTAGGCAGTCAGTCAGTCAGTCAGCAGTCAGTAAGTCAGTCAGTACATGTACATGTATGTCAGTCAGTAGGTTAGTCAGCAGTCAGTCAGTCATTCAGTCAGTCAGTCAGTCAGTAGGTTAGTCAGCAGTCAGTAAGTCAGTCAACAGTCAGTAAGTCAGTCAGTCAGTTAATCAGCTGTCAGTCAGTAAGTCAGTATGTACACATGTCAGTCAGCAGTCAGTAAGTAAGTAAGCAGTCAGGCAGCAGTCAGTATGTCAAGTCAGCAGGTCAGCCAGTCAGTTATAAATCAGCAGTCAGTCAGTCAGTAAATCAGTATGTACACATGTCAGTCAGCAGTCAGTAAGTAAGTAAGCAGTCAGTCAGCAGTCAGTATGTCAAGTCAGTAGGTTAGTCAGTCAGTCAGTTAATCAGCTGTCAGTCAGTAAGTAAGTAATTCAGCAGTCAGTTAGTCAGTCAGTCAGTCAGTAAATTAATCATTCAATCAGTTTGTCAGTCAGTAAGTCGTCAGTCAGTCAGTAAGTAATTCAGCAGTCAGTTAGTCAGTCAGTCAGTAATTCAGCAGTCAGTTAGTTAGTCCATCCATCAGTCAGTCAGCACTCAGTAAATCAATCAGCAAGTCAGCAAGTCAGTCAGTAAGTCAGCAGTCAGTCAGTAAGTAAGTCAGTTAGTCCATCAATCAATTTGACTGTCTGTCCATCCATCTGTCCTTCTGTCTGTCCGTCCATCAGCCAAAACAAAACAATTCATGCATTGTTTGAGACTGTGAAAACCAATCACTATAAAAATTAAACAATCAATCAGTTGTTTCTCCATCCATCCATCCATCCATCTGTCTGTCCATCCATTCCTTTGTTTATTATATACAATAAAGCAAAGCATCACAAACCTTAACCAGTAAAGAAACTCCAAGAGATAAAAAACCAAATATCCAGTCCCAGAACCAACTTGACTGTGGTGGTGTTGGAGGCTGCAACAAAACGCAAGTATTAAGTACTTTATGCATCAGGGGCGGATCCAGGGGAGTGGGGGCATGGGGGCCGGTGCCCCCCCTTTGAGTTGGGCCCGATACATATTCGCCTACGTTTCCCCACCATTTGATGCCCAGAATGGATGGAAATTGCATTTTTGAGCTTCTAGATTTCACAATTTTCACCCCCTAGAAGAAGGGGCCTTACGGCCTCTTAGTGGTGGACCCCCCTTTCAAAATCTCTAGATCCGCCCCTGTGCATTATGTATTTTGTATATTTTTCTTCCACACTTTCATGCAGACATTTCATAGCAGCTCAGTGTTAGCGGAGTCATCACAAGTCACAATAGTTATTACGACACTACATATTACAACTCTGCAATGAACAACATTGCCCAATGGGATGCTTCTCATATACAATGTAGGGCTTGAGTACTTTCACTGACAATGCTTTTCAATCAGCTGTATTATATTAAGCTTTAGTACCTTACCTTAGATGTTCGGTCCAGGTATATACCAGTAACCTTACCAGTATGAGGATACCACAAAAACTTGAAATGCTGACATGAAGAGACTTCCTGGTCTAAATTATCAAGCATCTGGCAATTAACAAAACACCACAGATTATGCTCAAATATTCATTATACTTGAGGCAGTTGCCTCGGTAAAACATTGCTGGTTTTAAATTTTTTAGCCTGCGTAGCCTGGTGCAAATTAGGGAACCCCCTCCGAACCCTTCCGAACTCCTCCGAACCCCATTCGAGCCACTATGCAAGCTACCGTTTTTTTTACCAACTGAATTAACATCACAATTTATTATAATTTTCATTTATTTATTTACTTTTAGCTGCACCGACAAAAGTGCCTCGGAAGAGATTTTGGTTTTGGGCCTGAAACTACAATTACATGGGTGGTCACATTTTTGAGCATTCCCGGTCTCCTGTACAAATATTTACCTCATCAAGTGAGCAAGACTTAGTTTTCTCATGAAGGTTGAATGCTGGTTCACACTGCCATGTCACAGAGAGAATAACTCCCATGGCACCTAACCCACACAAAGTTGTCAGGAAAATATCCTGGTTTTTGGTTCTGCTACATTCAACGATTTCACCATCTACAGTCAATAGCTCAAGACTGACAACCTGTACAAGTACAGAACAACATTATATATTAATGAGCCAAATCAAATAACTCATTCATTCATTCATTCATTCTGACATTCATTCACATAATATATATCCATCCATCTATTCATCTACGCATACATTAGACATATATTACAATGTACGTGTACATGAATTCATTCAAATTCATTCATTCATTCATTTATTCATTCACTCATTCAAACAAACAAACAAAAACAAACAATCAATCAATCAATCAATAATTATAATCATCCACCCATCAATTCATGTTTGGGCTCTGAGCACTATAGATCACATTACAGACTTACAGACAGACTTGCACACTCGATGGCATAGTGGCTTCTGGCCTCCTTCGATTCAGAGGCAGTAGCCACAAAACAAACAAAAAACGTCATTATTAGAGGGTAGCTATGTACAGTAATGATAACTGAGCAACTTGTGGACAGTATACAGGCATATGCTCTTCTTTGGTCTTTCATTAGCAATGACATGCCCAGGAGTCTAGCCCAAGGACAATAATAAACATTCCTGATGAGCATACAGTATGTACAATGTATGTAGGATAAAGAACTTACAAGAGTAGCCAGTAAGCCATAATCAGCTCCTGAGCCATGAACACAAGTCGATATAACCCCAGCACATGTGAAGTCAGACAGAGCACCAAGACTGTGAAATAATTAAAGCAAACATTTTCATATTTATTACTGAAACTAGAAAGAATTAAAGAGTAATTATTACTCGGCGGGGCTGCCTGTGGCAGACGCCGAGTTTTAAAATGGGCTTTCTTTTTCTTCGTCCGTCACAAATTGGCAAGTCGTCATGACAACGCATGCGCTCAAACGTATATCGCAGGCTCATACGAGACGTGCACGTTTGACTCATTCGATTCAATGAACTGGGAATCTTCCTCTTTCGGACGAAGCTCATGACAAACTGAAGTCATTTTGTCGATAACTGATCGCTAGCTTGCAGGTAGATACTCTCAGAGAATGATCACGTATTTTCTACAAGAAATTCAACAAAGCCAATAAGCCGACCCGCACTGCGAAAGTAATCGTAACTCTAGACATCACTACACAACAACATAACACCTGCCGAGAAAACGCTCTCAGAGCGTCTTGTTATTATTCATTTTCAGGTCAGATATTTGAGTCATGGGAAAGTAAATAAGAGGAGGGAGATGTTCTTGGAAGATGTTGTCCAATTGTAGTCATGTAGTGATGTCATGTTGACATCAAAACGTCGTTCGTTCCTATCGCTAGTCTTTATTATTAAATAGCTAATAAATTGCAGTTCTAAGGAATAATGAAATTTTACCAGCCAGCTCTTGAAATATCAAATTATTTTCTAATATCAAGCTAGTACGTGGTATGTCTTGAATTTCTGGAGTGACCATGTTGGTGTCTTGTTTTACAGGCCAAAGTTTCGGATTTTAAATTAGCTGTCTTATCATATGACCCGTACGGCCCTGCTCGCACGTTCTTAATAAAACCTTCGGAAAAAGTCACATGATGGGGGCCGGATGGCTTTGCTCAAGCGGGCCAGAAAAACCCGTCCGGCCATACTCGATGTTTACATCGTTTGCGTGTGCTATATTTATTAGTTTTGCAGAGTTTTTTCATCCCTTTTTGTAACAAAAAACTGTGGGTCATATGATAAAATGCTTATTGACTGAGTTAGGTCGGACCGGACTGGAAAATATTTGGCTCTTGGTCATTTGTACGGACCTCGCTGCACTCGATCCGTATGGCATGACCTCGAGCCAAATATTTCCCCATCCGGCCCTCCCACTCAGTCAATAAGTACATATTATTTTTACTGCCTCGTTCACTTACAATGTGCCATCCACTATTCCTAATTAATACACAGGCTTACTTTGAGAATCCAAGACCATTATCATCGAGAATACCATGAAGGTCTGTTAACAGCAAACCTGCTTGAACTGTAACCTGCTTATTCTCTTTATCAATCTATGAACAAATGAATGGATGAATAAATGAATAAATGAATGAATGGATGGATGAATGAATAAATGAATGAATGAACAAATGAATGGATGAATAAATGAATGGATAAATAAATGAATGGATGAACAAATGAATGGATGAATAAATGAATGGATGAATAAATGAATGGATGAATAAATGAATGGATGAATAAATAAATAAATGAATGAATGGATAAATAAATTAATGGATGAACAAATGAATGGATGAATAAATGAATGGATAAATAAATGAATGGATGAACAAATGAATGGATGAATAAATGAATGGATAAATAAATGATGGATAAATAAATGAATGGATGAATAAATGAATAAATGAATGGATGAATAAATAAATGAATGGATGGATGAATGAATAAATGAATGGATGAATAAATAAATGAATGGATGAACAAATGAATGGATGAATAAATGAATGAACAAATGAATGGATGAATAAATGAATGAATGGATGGATGAATAAATGAATGGATGAATAAATTAATGGATGAATAAATGAATGGATGGATGAATATATGAATGGATGGATGAATGAAGGGTTGAATAAATGAATGGATGAATAAATGAATGGATAAATGAATGGATAAATAAATGAATGGATGAATAAATGAATGGATGAATAAATGAATGGATGAATAAATGAATGGATGAATAAATGAATGAATGGATGAATAAATGAATGGATGAATAAATGAATGGATGGATGAATAAATGAATGGATAAACGGAAGAATAAATGAGTGGATGGATGGACATATGAATGAATGGATGGATGAATAAATGAATGAATGATTAGATGGATGGATGGATGGATGAATGAATGAATGAATGGATGAACAAATGAATGGATGAATAAATGAATGAATGGATGAACAAATGAATGGATGAATAAATGAATGGATGGATGAATAAATGAATGGATGAATGAATGAAAGGATGAATAAATGAATGGATATATGAATGGATGAATAAATGAATGGATGAATAAATGAATGGATGAATAAATGAAGGGATGAATAAATGAATGGATATATATGAATGGATAAATAAATGAATGGATGAATAAATGAATGGATGAATAAATAAATGGATGGGATAAATGGAATGAATAAATGAATGGATGGATGGAATATAAATGAATGGATGGATGAATGAAAATGAATAAATGAATGGAAGAATAAATGAATGGATGGATGGAATATGAATGAATGGATGGATGAAAAAAATTAATGGATGAATGAATGAATGATGAAATGAATGGATGAACAAATGAATGGATGAATAAATGAATGAATGGATGAACAAATGAATGGATGAATAAATGAATGAATGGATGAACAAATGAATGGATGAATAAATGAATGAATGGATGGATAAATGGATGGATGGATGAATAAATGAATGGATGAACAAATGAATGGTTAAACAAATGAATGGATGAACAAATGAATGGATGAATAAATGAATGGATGAACAAATGAATGGATGGATGAATAAATGAATGGATGAATAAATGAATGGATGAATAAATGAATGGATGAGCAAATGAATGGATGAATAAATGAATGGATGAACAAATGAATGGATGGATGAATAAATGAATGGATGAATAAATGAATGGATGAATAAATGAATGGATGAATGGATGGATGAATAAATGAATGGATGAATAAATGAATGGATGAATAAATGAATGGATGAATGAATGAATATATGAATGGATGGATGAATGAAGGGTTGAATAAATGAATGGATGAATAAATGAATGGATGAATAAATGAATGGATGAATAAATGAATGGATGAATAAATGAATGGATGGATGGATGGATGAATAAATGAATGGATAAATGGAAGAATAAATGAGTGGATGGATGGACATATGAATGAATGGATGGATGAATAAATGAATGAATGATTAGATGGATGGATGAATGAATGAATGAATGGATGAACAAATGAATGGATGAATAAATTAATGAATGGATGAACAAATGAATGGATGAATGAATGAATGGATGGACATATGGATGAATGATTAGATGGATGGGTGAATGAATGAATGAATGAATGAATAAATAAATAAATAAATGAACGAATGAATGAATGAATGGATGGACATATGAATGAATGATTAGATGTATGGGTGAATGGATGGATGAATGAATAAATGAATGAATGAATGAATGAATGAATGGATGGATGGATGGATGGACATATGAATGAATGATTAGATGGATGGGTGAATGAATGAATGAATAAATAAAATAAATGAACGAATGAATGAATGAATGAATGGATGGACATATGAATGAATGATTAGATGTATGGGTGAATGGATGGATGAATAAATGAATGAATGAATGAATGAATGAATGAATGAATGAATGAATGAATGATGATGAATGAATGAATGAATGAATGAATGAATGATGGATGGATGGATGGACATATGAATGAATGATTAGATGTATGGGTGAATGGATGGATGAATAAATGAATATAAAAAAAAACAATAACAGGTCTAAGCCTAGATGGCCTTACCTTTAAAACCCTGTTATAATTGTTCAAACTGATAAGAAAATCTGATGTACAAACGATATCAGAAGGTGAATGTCCTGCTCCACAAACCCTAACACCACATTTCAATTGCTTAGCAGCCAGTAAAATCTAAAAAATGGAAAAAAGCATAATAATGCTGCTGCATAACTGTAAGATCATTCTTATAGCATTATGTTCACTGTTTGTAAATGTAGTATTGGGCAAGATTTAGTAGTAACTATAGTAAATCATTGACAGTTCGAGAGAATCGTTGGACATTTTAAAGTAACACTTACAATGTAAGTCTCGCGCTATGGCACGTGTTATGTTCTTGTATTTTGAAATAGTTGAGAGTTGTTAGTTAATGTGAACCGTTTTGTGATTGTTCTCTTCATAAGAGTTGTAAACGTCCATATTGATTGAAAGCTTTGGACATTTGGTTGAAGTCGGACACTTAGTCGACTACTAGCCTAAATATAGTAACATGTTGACCATGTACATAAACATTGACCTCACAATTGACTTAATGTAAATTTGCCAACCATGATTACAACAGCTCTTCACAAGTTGCTTTATTTCATCAGCCAATCGATCTCTGGTTGGCACATTACTTAACTGATACATGCATGTACTTGAGAGAACATAATTGCTCCCCTGGGGACTCCCCTGGGAGTGATGTGGATGTACTGCCTGACAGGGTTGAATTTTTGCACTAAGGTGTGAAATTGCAGAAAGATTATGCAAACTAAGGACATTGACACAACTTCATTCATTGTTTTCTAATCAATTGACTGAGCTTGCATAATTTTTCTGCAATCCTGCACCCTGTTCGATTTTAGAGCCATGGGGTAACAAATACGGCTTCGTCCAATTTTGGCAGTCAGGACTCAGAATTGTGAGAAGTCCATACGAAAACTATCCAAATTAATCTTTAATGTGGACAGTTTGAAAAGTATGAAAATAACACCATAGGTGTTTGTATGGGATTATAGATAGATGATACAATTAACACTAAGGGTGATAAGTGTAGTCAGACAATTTATGCCTAGAATGAAAACCACAGCTCAGGACTGAATGTTCATGCATGCAGTCCTGAGCTGTGGTTTCATTCCAGGCATAAATTGTCTGACTATACACTTATCACCCTTCTTCAGTGTTAATTTAATATGTGTGCTCAGGGTGGGGGTCAGGGTGCATATCCTGTTTTAGTGTAAAAAGTGGATACTCTGGTTTTTAAACCACACATACCATAAATTGTTACGTCGTTCTCAAAGAGTGCCGCTGTAAGTCAGAGCATTTCACATAATTTTACTTAAGACTGACATACAGCTAGAGAGCAAGTTTCATTGCTTGATATAGTGACGGGGTATTCTAAAACTGCTTAAACACATGTCTTAAGTTGTACTTTTCTAGTTTTACCTGTTGAATTTCTTCAGTAGTGTCGGGTTCAAAGTAAAACTGTGGAGTGCACGTGTAAGTTTTCGACCAGTTTGTAAAATGGTGGCCGGTTTTTCCTTTTTGAAGGACGCTTAAAACTTGATCAGCTAGTGCTCCGTCACTCATATTGTAGTCCTACGTTATGCTTGAATCTATATACGTGTCATCAAGGAATAAAGTGGCGACTGTATCGAAAAATATCGTCAAAAATGAGCGCCCTCACAACCCTCGGACCTTCTGGAATGGAGGAAGAGCAGTGCATGACAACACACAGGTAGCCCAAACATATTTTTCTTGGTGATATTTTTGTTATTTGGTTTTCTCCTGTTTAGAAAATCATTGCTAAGAACTAAAATACAAAAATTACATGAATTTCGGTCAAATTGGCTACGAAGAATAATTCTATAATTCTGTATTACGTAAAATGAGAATATGTCGCTTGGGCTACCTGTGTATTTGCCGCAGGCTATCTGAGTTGCGTTGAGTGAAAAAATGAACAAATGAACAAATGACCGGAAATGAATGAATGAACATCAAAATTAATTGTAATACTTGTTCTCATTATCTTTCATTTCAAGAAAGTTCCATTCGATCAATTATTGAATATCTGCAATTTTGAGGTTCCGTGACGAAAGTCCGTGGGCGGAATTGCAATGACGTCAAATCGAAACAAATCTTTCTTCATTTTGCAATTTGTAGTATCAAATTATCTGTCAAAAGTAATTCGGAAGAAACTGAAAAATACAAGAAAAATTTGAGAGCAGCATTGATTTCGGCACTGATTCCGGCAATCGTTCGTGCAATTGTCGGGAGACGCTCGTGTTGTTCGTCACATCGGGAAGCCTCGGAACAAGTAAAAATATTGTTCTCAAAACTCAAAAGTGATCCGTGTGGTTTCAAAGTTGTTTCCTGGCAGTTTTACGAGTTCTTCGTCTCTTTTCCTTCGTTAAAATATGGAATATGAGTTAATAACGTAACAGTCGCATGGATTTTCTCCTGCTCAACAGATAAATCCTCTTTGAAGGCAGTTTCTTCTCGTGGGCGTATTTTTCGTGTCCGCCATTATGAATCGCCAAAATGGATCATCACAATCGTCACTAAAAACGCCACGTCTTGGCGTTGCTCCTACACCAGGACCAACAAATGCTGACTTAACTAGTATCTTTGAATGTCCAGTGTGTTTTGACTTTGTTCTTCCGCCAATTTTACAATGTTCAAGCGGACATCTTGTATGTTCAAACTGCAGACCCAAATTGACTTGTTGTCCAACCTGTCGAGGACCTTTGGGAAGTATTCGCAATTTAGCCATGGAAAAAGTGGCTAGCACGGTAACATTTCCTTGTAAATATGTCACTAGTGGATGTGAAGTGAGTTTACCGCACACAGAGAAGACAGAACACGAGGAATCATGTGAATATCGTCCTTACTCTTGCCCATGTCCAGGTGCTTCTTGTAAGTGGCAAGGTTCCTTGGAGGCTGTGATGCCTCATCTGATGCACACTCATAAGTCTATCACTACACTACAAGGTGAAGATATTGTTTTTCTTGCCACTGATATTAATCTCCCTGGTGCTGTAGACTGGGTCATGATGCAATCCTGTTTTGGTCATCATTTCATGTTAGTCTTGGAAAAGCAAGAAAAGTTTGAAGGACATCAACAATTCTATGCTATAGTGCAGCTTATTGGAACTAGGAAACAGGCTGAGAGTTTTATTTATAGACTGGAATTGAATGGAAGTCGCCGCCGACTTGCATGGGAGGCAACACCACGAAGCATTCACGAAGGGATTGCATCTGCAATTTTGAACTCAGATTGTTTGGTATTCGATGCTAATATTGCGCATTTATTTGCAGATAATGGAAATTTAGGAATTAATGTGACTATTTCTATGGTAAGTTAGTTGATAATATTTACAAATTTCACATATTTGTAGTCATGTAATTATGATAATTCTCTTCTATTCACACTTCATTCATCCCATTCCTATATGGCGATTACAAATAGATGTGACATAAAGAGGATTGTTTGTTGTGTGAAATATACTTTGCACAATTCTAGAGGTGACGAATTATACATGTACTGTATAAGCGAGACTTTGCGAGATTGTGAGACGGCTACCAGTATTTAAAATTTGAGCCCAAAACTTTGGACTTTTACTTATTTATTATTTTCATTGTAGTTTCTTTTGGTTTTATTTTATATTCTTGGTGTGTAGCAACATAGCTTTACCGAGTAAATAAATTGAATGACTGAAAGACATTGCCATTCCAGAAATCTGAGATAGAAAAAAATCGAGATTTTGAGATCTACTGCATGTAGATAATTTTTGCATGACTCTTAACGGCAACACACAAAGTAATGTCAGGCTCCAAAAACCAAACTTTGAAAGAGATTTCAGAGCAGACGTCATCTGTTTGAACCATCCTTGGCCAAAAACTGTGTTCTATTTAAAGTACATGTATATTATATATGGTTTTTGCAGATGCACAAAACTGGCATCATGGACTCAGACATAAGGTCTTTAGTAGTTGTCAAGTCATGAGTGACACTGCGACATCAATCTCATGATGCAATTTGTAGCTTTCTCTTGGCCTACTAATAATTCCAAGGCTGAAAAAGGCAGCAAGCAGACAAATTGAACGGGTCAATCAATAATGCACACTTGTATCCAATTTGCAAGTGAAAATTTATAGTCCAAAGGGTTTTATAATACAATTTGGAACAGGTGGATGGTCTTACTGGAATAAGCAGCTGCGACAGTTAAAAGGATTTACATAAAAATGTACAAAATATATATGAAATGAACTGACAAAAGTACATACATAGTTCTCTAGTTACTGTGTTCTAATGGAATCCCTTGCTGATAATCAAATATTTTACATGTACATGATTGTACATGTGTGTTGTTCTTGTCCCTCTTCATCTGTGTACATGAACAATGCCTCTTTGTGTCACATCACCCTAGTTTCTGAATCCAATATAAACTAGTTTATTAACAGAAATTTTAGAAACTTTTTTGGCCAGATTTATAACAAGTATTAGTAGCAATAACACTTCGAATCTCTGGCTTATTTGAATGACACAGCTTTATTAGGTACCTATATTTACAGAAGTACGTGTATACAATTTGGGGATTGAAATTCAGGAATTGGTTTGATGTTACTGTAATATCTATTCAAGGAATAGTATTCTGTAATAGAATATGTTTGTTGATTCAGCGTTTGAGTCTTATTGATGATGTGATTAAGTTAAAAAAACACACAAATTGGTGTGAATAGAATGCGAGCTTGACTACAATTCAAGCATGAACATTTTGAACAGACAATGTTGACAACATTTAAGTAGAAGCGGTCAAACAAAGGCAAAGAGTAGACAGTAGTATATATTATTAATTAAGGATTTCCTTGTATGCAGGCATCTAGTAGATACATTTTTTTTGTAAATCAATATTGTAGTGGCTTCATCTGTATTAAATTTGTTTAATGAACCAAGCTTTTGGCCATCGCAGCCATCTTCATAACCCTGAAGATGGCCGCGATGACCGAAAGCTTGGTTCATTAAACAAATTTAATATAGATGAAGCCACTACAATATTGATTTGACAATAGAGTAATTCCTATCTCAGGTCTAGCCTCCTTCACAGGCAACTCGTAAGGAAAAGTAAAAAGAAATATTGGGTTTCCTGAGGAGAAAGATCCTCGGAGAGAGTCAGGGAATTTTTCACCATATATATACAGTAACCCCCACAGGAAATCTGAGTTGACTGCGGAGGAGGCTATCTCGGGCCAATGCTGTGGAATTTGCCCTCCAGGTACCTCAGGCAAATATTCCAGCATAGCCGTTCAATGGAACTACATGTGTAATGATGTACTCTGTTGTTTCAGTTGAAAGCTTTTGGTAGTTGTTGGTGTCCAAAATGCCATTCAAAGTTTCTTTTAGCAGTTGTGTTTACAACATCTCTTTATTGTTCGAATCAGCAAATATCATTAAAATATAAAGTACTTTATAAAAGTTTGTGATTTTAAATCATAAAATATATTCATCTAAAGTATATATTTTGTAAATAAATTGTTCTTTGTTAGGACATCAGTATATTATTATAATAAAGCTTAAAGAAACCTAAACAATTAATAACCAGTGTGTAAAATATAATTTAAAAGATTATACAAAGTCGGATATAGAGTACATTTACATAAAGTTGCAGACACACTGAACAACGGCAGCGATAGAGCAGATTTTGTATAACTGTGAAAGATTACGGCACTGTCGTGGCATGGCATTTGTCACAGTCATTCTCGGGAACCCAGGGGTATATTCTGTCACTCGTTTCTCGCTCCCAGAAGAAATGCCCCTGGGAATGATGTCTGTTGGAACTTGTTCTGGAAGTCAAAATTCAATATGACAGCTGTCCAACAAATTAGAATATACTTGATACTGATTGATCGACCTTCTTCAATCAGAAACGAGATGAATTTTGACTTCCGGAACAAGTTCCAACAGACTTCGTTCCCAGGGGTATTTCTTCTGAGAGCAAGAAACGGGTGACAGAATATACCCCTGGGTTCCAAGGATGTCTTGGAAAATATGGCCATGCACGCACTGTCAGTTTGTCACAGTCAAAGTCTACTCGTCGTACTAGCAAGTGTGCTGCAGTGATCTTGCTCAGACCTTTATTGAATGATGTACCAATATGTTCCCTTCTATTCAGCTTGTACACTAGATAACACAACACAATCCTAGTCTAAATGAAACTGGAATTACTGTAAGGTACATGTATATGGAACGATGTGACAATCAACATGATTATAATTATTATATTTGCCATATAATAATCTTCCTTATTATAAAATTTGTACCAATTGGAACTTCTCCATATACATGTACACAATTTTAATGTAACTTGCAGATGCTCCTAGAATACAAATACTAAAAGCATGCAATACTTTGCACTATTTAGTGCTATTTAAATAGTACTAATTAAACAATAGAATTAGCATAATTTAGCACTATTTAGTACTATTTAGAGTGATTCCAATAAACCTGGGCATTAGAGTGGTTTTCATTAACCCGTGAAACAAAGTGTACTAATTAGAGTGTAATAGTCAGATAAACACAATAGAAAACAAAAGAATTAGAGTGAAGTAGTGCTAAATACGCTAAAGTGTATTTCACGGGTTTATGAAAACCACTCTACTAACTACACCATTACACATTGTTAGACACTCACTCTTTTGTTTTCATTTGTTCCTTTACATCTAATAAACACTGACGGCTAATTAGTAGTGCCCAGGTTTATTGGAATCACTCTAGCTATGTTGCATGCTTTAAGACTGTTTGTACTCTAGTTATTATGGACAGGTGGACAGTTTAGTATAATTTGTTATTGTATACAGTGATCTACCTTCTTATTTTCTCAACACTTTTTAACCCTTTGAATGCAAAGGTCATCCATGTATAACTAACATAGTACATGTATGTCCTCAACAAGTGAAGTCCTCAGCAACTTACTAGGATGTATAAGCACTGTTACATTGTACGTCTCAGTTCATTTATCTGTAGTTTTTGAACTGTTGATCATGCTTTATCACAACCAGAACCTACTGTAATAGGTGCAGCTGACTATAAGACCTGGTCTGTGGCGAATGTTAGAAGACTGGGTTCGAGTATTTTGATTGGCTGAATTAGTTACAAGTTTTTTGAGGTGTTTGCCCTCGATGAAAGACTAGTGGAAATATCACTTGAATGGAGTCAACGTTCTTTCTCCAGCACATTGGATAGGAGTATACAGTTTTTAAATTGGAGATAATATTGCTCTACATGTACATTTATCTCAATGGTTGTAGCACTCATACCCAGTCTTCCAATGTATTTGCCACAGACCGGTCTAAACAGTGGAAAATATTTTAGCTGCATTTTATCTGAAGTTTGGCATTCAAAGGGTTAAACAGCTAGGAACTTACTGCAGTTGAACTTATGTATAACTTGTAAATAATGAAAATAGTTTAATTTGGTGAGCACGAAGAAAAAGTTATGTTTTTGAATTTACATATAAAAATATTTATATTTTGGACCTTGTCTTGAATTTGTCTTACTATGTACTAATGTAAACGCGCAGCCTCAATTGGCTGATTCTGATTCCATCCACGTGAAACTGTCTGGATGATTTAGCAAATACAAATTGTGCAGAATTGTGATGTTGCCTTATTATAGGCTGGGGTGCATATTGAAATAGTTTATTGTTTTGTAAGAAAAGAAGAAAAACGTTTTTGATTAAAAAGCATTTTGCAATAAATATATTTAAACTTTACTGTGATGATGATAGGGTTTCTCTAGAGTAACCGTACCCCTCCCTCACCCCAAATCCCTTGAGAGCTGGTTGTCATAACTACTAAAGGCGAGCATGACATTTTGAGTAAATGAGGGTACTTTATCATTATCCAAGGTGAGCTTATTTGACTGGGAATGAAGGTATAATAAAAGCTCCAAAAATACCCATTGGTATAAAACTAAACCCCCAAAATTATGTGCCTAATTTATTGTTCATGACAAATTTAAAGCCCTCCAAAACCGGCCTCCTGAGGACCCTGCAAAGGAGGCTACCTAAAACCGACTTGATACCATAAATATACTGGCAAAATTTGAAATTCCTTAAAATTCCAAAATCACAAATATAATTTCAAACCCAAAATCCCTGTCACTTTTTCACTAGAGTACCCCCCCCTGGGGCAGGCATTCTCTTCTATTCCCATCTGACTCTCCCACAAAAAATGCAGATTCGCTCAGTACATGAACACAGAATCTGGAGTCAGGGTTGTAATACGTATTCCATATATGGTATGAGCATATAGCGGCCCCTAACAAGCGAATAGAAGCACTTACAAGCGAATGGTGACCCATTTTTTTATTTCCTAGGATTGGACTTAGGATTTTTTTTTCATCCTTTATATCAAATCTGTGCTTTAACGCACTTGACCACAAGGGTTATGCTGCCAAACTCTGCATTTTTTCTAGCTTTTGAAAATATTTTGCATTGCAAATACCTATTAGCCAAATTGGGCCCGCTATTTGCTTGTTAGGGGCCGCTATGGACCTTTCCGTAGTTTCCCAGAATGCTTCATGATTCTGCGCGTGCAAGCGAGGTCAGGGGTAAACAATATTTAGAATTGATCGTGTATTGAGGAAAATATGACTACTGTAACGAATCAAGAACAGAAGAAAAATATTTTCTTTGCTTGAGAATTTGCATCTATCTTTGTGATTCTTCTTACGCACTTTAATTTAAAAGTCTAAGTTTTTTTACTGAATTTCTTCATTCTCTCTTAATATTTTCGATCTATTTTTATCCCTGACCTCGCTTGCACGCGCAGAATCATGAAGCATTCTGGGAAACTACGGAAAGGTCCATAAACTTGTTAGGGGCCGCTATTCGCTTGCACACTTTTACCATATATGGAATACGTATTACAACCCCATCACAGAATGGAGCCTTTAATTTGATATCATATTAATAATTGATGACGTAATTACATTAACCACCACGGGGAAAATACGTCTTGTGACGTTGACGAGATCAGTAAGTTACTATTTTTAGTAGCGTGATGTCACTTTCATTCTCGGCCCAGTCCTCCAAGAACGGGAAGTACGGTCAGGCGAACAAGCCTTCCATGTTCATTGCAGTTGTTCTTCGTTTATTTACAGCTGAAATATCCTTTTTATGTGGATTTTAATCTTTTAACTGTGTTGTAAGATCATAAAGAGTTGACAAAGCTTTCATTGCAATCAGAGTACCCGTTTGGATGTTATTTTATGATCATCTTTGATCGGTAAGTATTAATAACAATCCCAAGACTTGAGTGCATGCATGCTCACTGAATGATTCTAATATGGCGTTGTTATATTCTCAAAATTCATTTAGAAGGCTACTTTGTCTTAAAAAGCAATGATCAAATCGAATAAACATGCAGAGTCTTTATAATTTAGGAGACACTGGCTGGAGCTGCCCAGTTTTATACTGATAGTGATACACTAAATCTAATACTGCAATAGTTATTAAAGTATGCGATACTGGCATTCATGTGTACATAAATGTCCTTTCTTTGGTTGCAGAAGAGCAGCAATGTCAAGCAGTAGATAATTATGGCAGATAAACAGAAATCCCCCAAGAAGAAAGCGTGAGTCGTATTCATAGTTTATATTGTTATTGTTTTGAATGATTCTCTAGGTCTAATTAATTAAGCTTAATTAATTTGTGCACGCATGTACAAGTCATTGTAAACTTCGATGTTCACATATCAAGTACCGGTACATAGAAACTTGGAAAAGAATGAAACCTGTGTTTATGGAAGGGCACTTTGGGGGAATTAAAGTTATGGAATTATGTGACTCATTTATTTTTCACCATGCCATGCACGTACCCAGGGGGGGTACTCAGGGGTATCAGTGATGGGGAGGTGCGAAGACCTTTTTGGGGTTTGAAATTCGCGGCTTGGTACTTTTTTGGGGTTAGCAATTTTCTGGTGGACTTTTTTTGATATAAAGATTTTGGCAAGGACTTTTTGGGGGTTGATAAAAATGATATCCTCGCTCGCATTCTCTTGGTGTTTTACTTTTTTTTACGTAGAGAAAAAATGGACTTTTGGGGGGTTACGTTCTGGGCCGTTGGACTTTTTGGGGGTCTTGTTTTTGCGTAATGGTTAAAAAGTTTGGCCTCATTTGCACCTCCCTGTCACTGATACCTCCCCCCCCCCCCCCCCCCCCCCCCCCCCCCCCCCCCCCCCCCCCCCCCCCCCCCCCCCCCCCCCCCCCCCCCTGGGGCCACGTACTTCCCTTTCATTTTAATACTGGTCCCCAGTGTACAGTGTATATTACAAATTATGACTAACAGCAGCACTCAACATCTTAGCAACCAATCATTTTACTTGGCAACTACATCTATATACATGCATGATTCATCTTTGGACAGGTGGAGGTTGCATGCATATAGTCAATGTGCATGTACAGTGGAACCTCGATATAACGATGTGCCAAGGGACTGACCAAATTAGATCGTTATATCGGGATATCGTTATAGTGAATTCCCGATATAGCGATTTTTCGGGAAAAGAGCCAAAAATATCGTTATATCGGGGTATTGTTTATAAAATAATTGATTTTTCATGTAGTGTCCGTTGTGCCTTATAGCTGTACCGGCGATGTAATCCCTATCGTAACAAACTGTTAACAGACACGTTACAGTCCTTATGCAATTATGCAAGGATTAAAGTATTGTCATATATTTTCAAGTGTTAAGCCTCCTTTTTCATTGCGTGATGATTTATTTTATCGTTATATCAGGGTAAATTTTACGTTTGGGCTGCCAGATTGTGATCGTTATATCGGGAATATCGTTATATCGAGTAGACGTTACATCGGGATTTTTCTCCATACATTTACTGTAACATTTGCCAGGCTGTCGAATGTTGATCATTATACCGGAAGCATCGTTATATCGAGTATCGTTATATCGAGGTTCCACTGTACACTGTAGTTAATTACATGCATTCAGAGTTTCACCACTAAAAATAAACAGAATGCTTTCAATGTTTTCACTAAATTAGATGTTACGTAATATGACCAACCCAGTTTATACGGACACCTGGTTAATACAGACACTGCGTCTCGTCACAATGGTGTCCATATTAAACCGGGTTACATTATACATTATTCTGCAGTACTATCTCCACTGCTAAGAATCATCACAGTCTCTCTCCTTGTTTACATTTAGGCCACTCGATCAAAGGGTGTGCAAAGACAGATAACAAGAATATTTTGTGTAACTTGCAGGGATTTAAAAATTGTGATATTAGGAGAATCAAATGTTGGTAAAACATCACTTATCCAAAGATACATTGAAAGGATATTTGCAGAAGACCAACCAAGTGTAAGTACAATATTAATAGAAAATATATAAAAAAAATAAAAATTAAATAAAAATTAAATTAAATACTGTAGGTAGTACATGTACGGTATATATGTATGGTACTTACAGTGTACCTGTAGGCCCTGGGTAGCTGTTTTTTACAAAATAACTGCATTAATTACCCTAATTGAAGGGTCAATTAGCCATTACCAAATTGAGCAGGGGACTGGGACCAAGTCCGTAAAACTAATTCAACAAGACGCTCAATTCGCCCTATGCACGCGTCCTGATTTTCGATATCAGAATACTAGAATCTGTCACATAAAAATAACCACTGCCATCTGAAAAAGCATTTATTCATCGATATTTTTGGAAAAGTTCAAAAGTATTGGATAAAATCCCGCGAAGATATCATAAATGATATTTATAGGGTTTAGATGGGATTTTGCCGTCATAAGTACACAGCCTCGTTCTGGTGTATTTTCAATTTTCCAAATTGCTTCATTTCAAGGTTTAACACGTTCCACTAAAAGAAGAGATTTATATAAGATAAGTGTAAAAGTTTTAGGGCGAAATGACATGTCCTTGCGGAGTTATGAACGTTTTTAATTCTGAAAATACACCAGAACGAGGCTGTGTACTTATGACGGCAAAATCCCATCTAAACCCTATAAATGTCATTTATGATATCTTCGCGAGATTTTATCCAATACTTTTGAACTTTTCCAAAAATATCGATGAATAAATGCTTTTTCAGATGGCAGTGGTTATTTTTATGTGACAGATTCTAGTATTCTGATATCGAAAATCAGGACGTGTGCATAGGGCGAATGAGCGTACACTCGGGCTTATGAAAAGGACAATGTCAGTTGCGTGAGGAGAGACCTGACAATGACTGACAGTTGCGTGACGAGGGAGACTATATGTCTGCCAGATGAAGGGCTATACGATCTCGATTTACGAACTATTGACCTTGCTTTCCTTAAATGCTTTGATGTAGTTTTGAAGTACGATTTTTACGATTCCTTTTCCTTCTGAATTTTTCCAGGCTCAATAGATGTTGCTACATCGCTGGTCGTGAGTTTAATTATAAATACTCAAGGACATAACTGTACACGTAATATTACAATTAAGCAACAAACATCGCATAGCGAGGTCATGTTCATTTGCTTTTCAATTCATTTTTGGATATGAGTTCGAGTTCGTGGAAAGGCGTTATAGAACAGCCGATAAAACACGGGCTTTAAACAGGCTCATTTCACAGACAAAAGCATACGGCTATTCGTGTGGGCCCACTCTGAAAGATGTCGTTTCATTTATAACAAAAGCAAACGCGCCTTAGCTTCATCGTGGAATGATCAACTACAATCCTGAACTTAATAGCTTGAAGATCTATGATGAGAAATCTTGAAACTCGATAGGATCAAATACATCGCATTCTTCGCATTTTTTCGTCATTCCTTCACCTGAAAAAAAAAAAAAAAAAAAAAAAAAAAAAGAAAGTGTATTTTCTAACTCGGGCTTCCTTCGGAAGGGCCCGAGTAATAATAAACTAGCAAAAGTGGGAATCATTTTCTGAGAGAGCAGATCAAACTTAGCTAGTCTGGAAAGTTTGGTGAAATTCGGCTCAATATTGACGATGCTAGAGGACATCAAAGATGACTATTTTTACTCGGGCCCAGGCCGCAGGCCGCCCGAGTTAGAAAATGCGGATTTCGGTAGTAGTAGTAGTAGTAGTAGTAGTAGTTTTGTTCGGCTTCAAAATGACGAGTATGCGACGTATTTAATCGTATCCGGAGTTTCAAGATTACTCCGCACATTTGAAAAGATAAAGGAGACACAGGACTCAAGTAGATTATGAATCTTATCTTAGTTTTGAAAGCAGCTGTAGATCTTCAAGCTATTAAAAGGTCAGGATTCTAGTTCATCGTTCAATGACTAGAAGTGGTAAAAGGACTAGAAGCTCGCTTAAAATATATATTTTTTTAAACAAACGCGAGGCCGTTATCGGAACCATCTGACCTATGCAACCTCAAGACGTATCATGTTCGTACTCACCGGACTAATAGTCTCCCTCGTCACTCAACTGTCACTGATTGTCATGACGTCAGAGAAATTATATTGTATTGAAGAAGATGTCCTTGTTTTATTCGACGTTCGAACCGTAACTCGAACCCGAACTCGATTCCAAACTCGACGTTTCGGGATCTGAAGCTAGAGAGGGGACCTTTACACAAACTCATCAAAATCAAATCAATTGAACTCAAAGTCAAAAGGTAATCAAATGAACTCAAAGGCAAATCAAATGAACTCGACACATACATGTATATACATAGTCTCCCTCGTCACGCAACTGTCAGTCATTGTCAGGTCTCTCCTCGCGCAGCTGACATTGTCCTTGTTCTTCAACCAACTGGCATTCATTTTCAAGTACTTCCTCGAACAACTGACATTTTCCTTTTCACAATGCCCGAGTGAACGCTCATTGAGCGTCTTGTTACATACAAACTCTGTAATTTTTTGATGTTGTCCATCCAAACCATACATTCACTGTAAAATTTTGGCTGGACAACACAATTTCAAAAGTTTATTATTCCGACAGAATTTACTCAAATCGCATCAAACTTTGCACAGATGCTAATTTCAACATTACATTAATAATTTCGTAAAATTACATTAATTCTAATAAACTCGTTCCCAGTCCCTGGGTCGTTTTTGGAAATGGCTAATTCAAGAACACTGTTACTTGACTTGTGATCAATATCCCGATTCTCCTTTGGAAATCAAAGATCCTAGAGGAGAATTTAGAATTTGATCACAAATCACTTCATTGTTATTGGCAGCATGGACCCATTCAATTAAATATAATCATCGTTGTATTCATTTTATCCTCCAGACAATAGGAGCATCATTCTTTCTCAAGCAATGGGGACCATATAATGTAGCCATTTGGGTAAGTATATATAGTAATAATAAATTATTGTTTTAATAAATTGTAACCCTGGGATCTGTGAAAGAACTGTGTCGAGTGACTTGTGATTAAAATCCAAATTCTCACTTGAAATTCAAAGAACCTCAAAGAGAATTTAGATTTTGATCACAATTTTCTTGTATGGACCCCTTCAATTCCATGCAAGAACAGGCACAAAATGACTTGTGATTAAAATCCAAATTCTCCCTTGACTTCAAAGAACCTCAAAGAGAATTTAGGTTTTGATCAGAGATGACTTGCATGATTATTTTGTGCAGACCCCTTCAGTTGCAGTTTCTCATACATGTAATTGAATCAAATTCCCATGTTAATAATGACTTACAAGTGAGTGCAGGCCCGTAGCCAGTATGAGGCGAGCTGAGGCAGTTCCTTTGGTAAAACATCGCTGTTTAAAAAAAAATGAATTGACAGAAAAGGCTCTGTCCTCTATGTGCTGCTATGAAATGTTTGGCTGCACTGGCCAAAGTGCCTCGATCAGAAGAGATTTTGGTCTGGCTACGGGCCTGCATGAACTACACATGGATAGAAGCAAGCTTGTTCCACCCATCCACAACAACTTCTGGTTTACATTTCAGGATACTGCTGGAGAGGAAAAAGTATGCCGGCCTCTCCTCGTTTTATTGCCGAGGAGCTTCAGCTGCGATAGTTGCCTATGACATCACCCATGAGCAATCACTAACCGTACTCCATAATCGACATTTGCATCTACTTCAGTCGTCAGAACCAAATTGCCTTGTTGTCATTGTTGGAACTAAAAAAGATCTTGTTACTAGGAATACCAGAACTGTTAGTGAAGACGCTGGACGAGAACTTGCAACACAACAAAATATGAACAAAACTAGACCACTGTCCAGTCTCTCACAAATTCCTTTCTTTGAAACGAGTTCAAAGACTGGAGAGAATGTAGATAATGTTTTTCAATTTATATTGCAAAGCTGTCTTCCTCTTGATGACAGTGCGACTGCTAGTATGTATACTAGGAAGTATACTGGTGTCAATCTTGAAGGCAAGCCTGGTAAGAATCCTTCTGAAGGAAAATGTTGCAGTTAGTTTGGAGAAGTAATACGAACAGTATATATATCAAACACGAGAAAGAGTTCTTGCTCTGATTTCAAAACACCGAGAAGTGCATGGGTTGAAAAACCGAGCTGCAGCTGAGATTTTTTAAACAATCTTTGAGGTGTTTTGAAATTCGGAGGAAGATCTCTTTCTATAGCCATTAATAATTCTTGGGAAATTCAAAGTTAAAGTTGACCAAATTGTATGCTAATTAAGATCACATATCAAACCTCCTTCACAATTAGCCATTACCAAAACGAACAGGGGACTGGGACCAAGTCCGTAAAACTAATTCAATGAGAAACTAGCAAAAGTGGGCATCATTTTCTGAGAGAGCACATCAAACTTAGCTAGTCTGGAAAGTTTGGTGAACTTCAGCTTAATATTGACGATGCTAGACGGCATCAAACATGTCTATTTTCCCATACAAACTGTAAATTTTTGACGTTGTCCAGGGGTTGTGATTTCCTTGGTTTTGTCCACATGAATTATTAATGAGTTTTAGAATATTGAAAGTAAATTAATTGACATATTTAACCTCTTGTAAGCATGGATCCATATTGTAAGCCACCTCACAATCAAGCAAATTTAAGAAGTCATGGAAAATTCGACCCTGATTAGATTTCTTTATTATTATATTATACTAATTATTGCATTACAGTGTGACACTAAAATGTATTCGCATACTTCTGTCGCCATTATTAGCCAATCAGCTTTCGACATGGCTTGACATTATAGACATTATAGGTGGTCAAAGTTTTTAGCGTCGCACTGTAATAATGCCTAATAAATCCTCATTCTTGCAGTTATTCTGTTTTAAGAAAATGAAAAGGAGATTTCATTTAAGTCTACATTAATTATGTATACGAAGGGGCTTTCATTTATTATGGCAGAAAGATTCAATGTAGGGAGTTATGTCTTCTAAGAAGTGTTGTGGGAGCTATGAAATTTTACGGCAAGCTTGGGGGGTATGTAAAACTACTAGAGTGATAGAGGACAGGGGCGTAGCCAGGATATTCCATTGAGGAGGGGAGGGGGCTGTGGCAGATTTAGGGGGGGTTCATTGGGTACCCGTGCACCCTCCTTGCTGCCCAGGAACAATTCAATAATACAACTTTTTTTAAATACAAAAACTCGGTGCGCGTAACATTTCCTTCTGGAGTGAACCCCCAACCTCAAAATCCTAGATCCGCCCCAGGGGGGTCACACTCCTTATTGTTCACCACCAACTCCCCCCCCTCCCCTCCTCAAATATATAAATTTAAAGAGTAGACCCAGAGAAAGGTGGGCTCACAGGCACCCTGTGGCCTACCCCTGCCTATGCCCCTGGAGGATTGGAAACTGTTTTGAGATTATATCATGCAATTTTGCCAACCTCACCCCAACTCCCCCTAAAGGTGTGTACAATGTAGCATGCAATAATTGCATAAAATTATTTCAAAAATGTGTAACCGAAAAATTTAAAAATACACCACAAACATAATAATTATGCTGCCATTTTAACAAATGTAACACGGTTTAATAGCGCTATCCACCGGATAAGTCATATCAAACTGGTTTATTGGATAACTGCACTATTTTTATCCGTTAGATAGGATCCCGGGGGAGGGGGACTACTCTGGGAGTTTTCGGGTAGGGGTGTGCCGCGGACATCTTTAAACCCTAGCTGACCCTATTCCAGACCTAAAAATGCGATTTTTCATACTCTATCCCAAACCTAAGCTCAAAATTATATACCCTATTCCAGATCTAGCCTAATTAATAAACGTAATTAAACAGTCCGTCAGTATAAAACATTGTTTCTGCGGCTAGTTTATTTAGTGAACTGTAAGTTGTAACAGACTATGATAATTAACGCTGGTGTAGTTGGGCGCGTTACGTTATGTGAAAACAATACCCTATCCCAGACCAAAAACAATACCCTATCCCAGACCAAAAACAATACCCTATCCCAGACCAAAAACAATACCCTATCCCAGACCAAAAACAATACCCTATCCCAGACCAAAAACAATACCCTATGCCAGACCAAAAACAATACCCTATCCCAGACCAAAAACAATACCCTATCCCAGACCAAAAACAATACCCTATGCCAGACCAAAAACAATACCCTATCCCAGACCAAAAACAATACCCTATCCCAGACCAAAAACAATACCCTATCCCAGACCAACACAGACTAAAAGTGCCAAAAACGATACCCTATTCCAGGTCTAAGGAGCTCAAAAACCATACCCTAACCCGCGGCACATACCTGTATAGCATATATATAGGGGAGTACCCCGCTAACGGATTTCGATCGTGCAACCGGAGAATAGGATGAGGATTTCGGCCCCATCCGCGCTGCCCGGGCATTACACTGAATCAGCTTAGTGATCAAAGAGGGACGGGGAACAGTCGGATCCTAGTCCCACTAGATAACTGCCCCGCACCACTAGGCTATCTATCGTGGAGGACAAAATAACTTAGTGTATCCTGTGAATGGACTGTCTATTGTTGTGCAAATTACTATCGGTCCCGTGGCTCGCACTGAAACACAGCGCGCGTAGAAGCACACGGGCCGGGATCGATTCCCTATATACGCTATACGGGTATGTGCCGCGGGATAGACCCTATGCAATACTCGATTTCTGTACTTTGCATAAATTTGCAAAAACTGAAAGAATAACGAGTTAAGTAAAGGTAAAGTAATAGATTGAAAGACCATCGACAGTTTAGTATTTACCCCCAAAAGTGCATTAATAAAAATGAAACCATCATCAAGTAATAAGCGTTTGAAAGGTGCAAAATACATGGAAACGAGGCATCTAGGGCCAAAGTCCGGTTTCTGGTACAAATCTATGTAATTTCAAATCACTATAACTTTTCAAGATTGCATAGTACAGCCCTAAAATTTGGTATGTTCATTATTGAAAACCCTCTCTTCAAAGAGATGGTCAGATATTGCTGTAATATCTTCCCAATAACAAAGGAAATCAGATTTTACGATTCTACCAGTATTACATAGGGTCTATAGGGTATGGTTTTTGAGCTCCCAGGTCTGGGGTAGGGTATCGTTTTTTGCCTTTTTAGGCTGGGATCGGCTACGTTTTGGTCTGGTATAGGGTATGGTTTCCGCAATAACGCCACTATCAGTCGCTATCAATTTACATATCCCTTTAGCACGCTTTCAATCTGGATAGAGTATACATTTTTAAGCTTTAGTCTGGGATAGGGTGTACATTTTAAAGCTTTAGTCTGGGATAGGGTATGGAAAATCAAAATTTTAGGTCTGGGATAGGGTCAGGGTTTTGAGGTGTCCGCGGCACACCCCTACCCAAAAATACCCTTAGTGCCCCCCCCGGGGATCGATTCCTCGCTGCACCGATTTTTATTTTTATTTTTTTTTACTGTTTGTTTTTGTAAGAACATTTTTATACTCACGAAAATGATTATTTTAATAATGTAAAATCATTTAAAATCATTAATAAATGTTATAATAACAGTCGGCCTGCAGTTCTCAATTTCAATGGGAAACAGATTGAGAATGAAAACTGATTGAAAATTATGGCAATGATACCTTGGTCCCAGAGGCACTGACCTTACCGGACTATTGAGCCGTGAAGCGGGAGAGCGGCGAGCGGACCAAAAAATACATTAAAAATTTAGAAGATATACACTTAGAAGCCACCGTAGATATATGCTAGTAATTTTTTTCACAAAACTGGCACCACAGGTAACCCAATCAATCAAGGTCGTGCAGGCCTAGAAATGAGTTTTGGTGGTTGCTATGTGTCAGTGGTTGCTATGTGTCAGTGGTTGCTATGTTGAAAAGAAAGCGCCATTTTGGAAAACAGCCTGAGACGATTGTAAAAGAAAGGGTTCTTTCTCAAAAATAACAACATTTTGTGTTCAATATGCCTGCTATAACGACTCCCAATGAAGAAGGAAAGGCAGAAGACAACTACCCGAGGTAAAACGTTGATAATTTTCAGCGAATAGATCATTTTTCTTCGTCGTAATTTTGTAGTTTTTCAATGAATGATTTTCGTATTTTCTCCTATTTTGCAGAATAACTAAAGAAACGCTGAGGAAAATATGCAAGGAAAAGAAATTGTATTTGACTCCTCATTTGAACGATGTCCTGTACCTACACTTTAGAGGTTTGTATGAACAAATTTGTCCTTGGCAGAAACTGAGAAAGCAAAGAAAAATTCTGTAATCTTTTGCATTCTCAACATTTAAGCTTAAGCTTATTGAGCTTTCGTTTACTTTATAACTTAAGTTATAGCAAGCCTCTAAAATTATTATACAATATACTTACGTATGTAGTCTGTGAAGTGTACATGATTCATGAACTAAATTGAACGTACAAAGAAGAGCAAAGAAGAGCAAAGAATATGTACATGTACATTGACAGTACAGTTACATGCCAGCTGTTTTCTAATCAATTCCTATGCACGTATTCATATATTTTATTACTGAACAATGCTCTCGTAATAACTAGTTCAGTGTACATGCAATATGTCCAGTTTATTGTAAGTTGATCATGCGAAAGTCAAAAGATTACAGGATTTTTTTCTATTTTCTTTTTCGACGCCAAACATTTCACTGCTTACATACATGTACACATGGGCCTAATGCAAGCTGAAGCTAGTATGAAGCCCAGTAATGCTACATGTATATTACAGCACGAAGCGCAAATGTATGACCACCTACATGTATATTTGTATTTGCATACATTTGTCTCAGCCATTATCCAATTAGCCTTGCAGGATTGTCTTATCTAATATCTCTGATCTAACAGGTAATTGGAGGATGGCGAGACAAAAGTATGCGAATACATGAAAAGTGGCCATAGTTGGGCACTTCGCACTGTAATTGAAAATCCAGGCTTTAGTGGCTGTTACTTGTGAAAATAATCATTATGACAACTATTTTTACAGTGTGTTTCATCAAAATAAAGTCATGATTGTGTATAACTTGTATAGGTTTTGCTAAAATTGAGAACTTGGAAGAGTACACCGGACTAAAGTGTCTATGGCTGGAGAGTAATGGTATTGACCAAATTGAAAACTTAACCTATCAAACAGAGCTTCGTTGTCTGTAAGTATTAAACATCTAATAATATTAATGAAAACTTAAATAACTTAATGTATGTATCATCTTTCTATATATAGTTACCTTCAGCAGAATATTGTGAAGAATATTGAAAATCTTCAGGATTTACAGTTATTGGATACTCTAAATGTCAGCAACAATTTGATACAGAAGATTGAAAATATTGGTGAGAAACAAACAATAATATATATACATGTACATTATAGTTCATGCAATTAAAATAAAATATTGTACATGTACATGACGCACCTGAGTTCTTCCTTAATAATTATGTATTGTATTTAGGTATGCTTCCTAAACTCAACACCCTTCAAATAGCGCAGAACAAGTTAACAACAGCTGAAGACCTTAAGGAGCTTGTCCACTGTCAGCATTTAAGGTAGTGTGCACATATAGTCGTTTTCGTATGAGTGGGAAACCTACGGCATGGAGATACGGTCACAGTACGGAATCGAAGACATTGTATTCAACCAATCACAGCGTGCAAAATCATGGCTCAACCAATCAGAATGCTTGGATACGGCACGATGATGGCGCGATACGGTCATGGTACGGCACAAACTGTACCATAACTACTTCCCACTCATACGAGTCAGAGTCTCAAATTTTGAAAACAAATGAAATCGGTGAAAAAATGTCTCGGGCTCGCAAAAAGAATGCCTTGTCTCGGAGTCTTGCAAAGTCACGCCTTGACCATTCGATACCCCTAAAACTACATGAACAATGGTTAATCAGTTCCTTTTTTCCCATATGTTGCAAAGTAGATTGATTTATACTCAATATTGTGTTCTACAGTGTTGTTGATTTGTCATATAATAAGATAGATGACCCTGGTGTCATAGATGTCTTTGCTGAAATGTCAAATCTTGTAAGTTACCATAATTATTATACATGTAATAGTCGAATCATTTTTGTATGAGTGGGAAACCTTAACAGCACAGAGTTACAGTCACAGTACAGAAGTGATGACATCTATTCAACCAATCACAGAGCACAAAATCATTGCACAACCAATCAGACAGAATGCTTGTACATGGCACGGTCACCGCACGGCATAAACCATACTGTAACTAGTACTTCCCACTCATACAAAAATGACATACGGTAGCTTATGTTTCTGCTGATGGGCTTCCTGTGTCACAGATAGTTAACAGTGACCTTTAAATACCTCAACAGATGGAATCATAAAGTCTCTAATGGCTGTCAGATTTCCCTCAGACAGAAAAGTTAGGATGAATAAGAATTGTTTTTTTTTTAAACTATTCTTAAAGATTCTAGCTTTTTGTACCACAGGGAACCCAATCCATAAACTTGTGTAGTGACATTTCATGTACAGGTGTATATTAGGTACCATATACCACAAGTAAACATGACAGACAGATAGACACACAGATAGATATTAAAATACTAAGACAGATAGATAGACAGATGAACGGACAGACAGATGGATGGACAGACAGATAGATGGACAGATGGACGGACAGACAGATGAATGACGAACAACCAGACTTAGATTTTTGAATTCAAATTATTTACTTGTGTTGTAGTACTGTACTACAATGTGGCATATATTTTCTCCAACTAGCATTAAATCATAGTCCTACTGGCAGCTGAACATCTCAATAACTTTATAATAATAATTTAATAATAATAATAATAATACCGGTAATAACCTTTATTAACGTGTCAATAGACCTTTTTACCGATACGGTGGCCATCTTGAATTATGGGATGCACAGGATTTGTACAAAATTATATAACAATGCACAACACATGTAGATATTAAGTCACACAACACTATGGCTAGAGTGAAATCGAAAAATAATATATTGACGTGACTCCACACTCTACAGTTTTTGGGTCATTTGCACCCTGAGCATCCCATAATGTATTAGCCAAAACAATAGAATCCAAAATGGCCGCCGTATCGGTAAAAAGGTCTATTATTTACCTAGCTTACACAAGTGTAAACTAATTGAGGACACCTTATTACTCGGGCTCTTCCGAAGGAAGCCCGAGTTATAAAATGCGTTTTTCGGTAGTAGTAGTAGTAGTTTTGTTCGGCTCAAGAATGACGAAAGTATGCGACGTATTTAATCGTATCGAGTTTCAAGATTACTCAGCAGATAAGAAAAGACAAACGACACACAGGACTCAAGTAGATTATGAATCTTAGTTTTGAAAGCAACATGTCGTTAATAATCCGTTACTGAGCAGCTTCGTATTATGTCTCTGAAGCTAGAGAGCAAGGGTTTGATTTTTCAGTAGATTTTGTTTAGATAGCTAATATCGCTTTGCTTGCTGCCTGACTGTCGTCACGCGCCGTGAAAAACCGTTTAAAAAGTATCCGGCAATAAAACGAAACACATTTCTCAGATATATAATGATGGATGTTTATTCGATTCGACGTTTGAAAAATTCAGAAGGAAAAGAAATCGTAGAAATCATACTTCAAAACTTCATCAATTAAAGCAAAGCTAAACAAGCTCAATGTCCGAAATTTGGGGTCATGCCAAAGTTGTTTTAATAGCCTATTTATATACTTGCACAATACAAAAGCGCATTAATTTTAGAACCGCGGCACAGCGCTATTTAAAGCAGAATTTCCACGCTGAAAACAAGTCAGTGAACGGCAAAAATACAATCAAAATCAAAACGTCATTAGAGATTAGGGATCTGTTGAAGAAGAAGACACTCAATGAGCGTATAGTCGGGTATTTAATATGACAATGAGAGTTGCGCGACGAGAAACAATTTATGTCGATGACTCATAAAGATTCGTGTAGGTACGTCTGTATTACATATTTAAACGTACTTGAGGTCACTTGAGGTTGCATATTGATATCGCCACAAACGTGTCAAATAGTTATTGTTCGCTCAGCTATACATAGTCTCCCTCGTCACGCAACTGTCAGTCATTGTCAGGTCTCTCCTCACGCAACTGACATTGTCCTTGTCATAAGCCCGAGTGTACGCTCATTGAGCGCCTTGTCTACCTATAATCTACACCCATGCCCAAACCCAAAACCCCACCTAATTTCCCCAACCCCTCCCCCCTTATTTATATCCTATCCGGCCTAAAATATTAAAATTTAATTTATTCATTATTATTAATTATTTATTTATTTATTTTATTTATTATTAGCTTATTTGTTTGATTGGTCAGACTGATTTTGCTGCCAAGAATTGTTTAATTTTGTTTTGTTTTCAGCATGTTCTTAACCTGATGGGAAACCCAGTAATCAAAAAGATCAAGAATTACCGCAAGAACATGATCATCAAGATCGTAAGTCACTACAGCTGTTTTATATCTTTTGATTTCTATACAGACACAGTTATGGAGCGGAACATTTTACATGGATATTTGTGTTCTTATTTTTGAATGTAGAAAAATCTAAGGTATCTAGATGACAGACCCGTGTTTCCAAGGGAACGTGCTTGTGCAGAAGCATGGTATGATATATATTTATCTCATCATTTTTTTTTTTTATTTTTTATTTTTTTTTATTTTTTTTTTAATTATTATTCTTTATTACAAATATTAAAAGACAGTTACAAGAATACATGAAGAAGAAAAAAAACGAATTACAAGAGTATAATGATGCTTTTACAATGTTGATTACAAGAAAATAATATATTTGAATAAATCAATATGATGTAAGTAAGTGGCAGACAGCTAATTTTTAAAATACTATCATATCGTTAATAATTCCAGTGCAAAATGCAGTAGTAATCATAACTAGCAGAGCTTGCATTAACTTTATTGAATTTACCTGAGCTTGTAATTCCAATACGATACAACATTGTCTTCATTTGTATTAACTTTAACTCACTCAACTTTGTAATACGGTTACCGGTTTTATAACTCGGGCTTCCTCCAGAAGTGCCCGAGTAAAAATTTACATTGCCAAACTCGGGGTGCGGCTTATCTGCGAGTGCGGCTTATACGCCGGTGAATACGGTACTTATATTGTATCTATTACTTACAGGGCTGAAGGTGGTGTTGAGGCTGAACGTGCAGAAAGGGAGAGATGGATTAATAAAGAACGCCAGAGAATAACAGACAGTTTTAACTGTAAGTAACAGTTATCTGCAACCACCACGCCATGAGGCAAAACTAATTACGTCATCATAAACCGGTAATAAACAGGTTGGATGATTCATGACAAAAAAATTGTTTCTTCAGCTTGGCAGTTTTTTTATTAAAACTAAGGTTGAAGAAACAAAATTTTTGTCAGGTTTTTACAAGTTCTAATCACGTCATGTTACAATAATGACAGGTCTAGCAAAAATACGAGATGAGGCTGAAAAACGAAAAAGTGAAAAAGAAAAGGAAGACGAGGAGAATGAACTTGAGGAAGTATGGCTATACCACAAGTGTCACATTATATTCAAATGTTTGCGAGATTTAGCAAACAATGGTGAAAGTCTTCTTTGAAGACAATGGAGTGTGAACGAATAGAATCAGATCATTGCGACAGTAGATTTCTGATATTAAAAGACGGCGTTTCGACGTTTGCTAACGTCATTATCAAGTCAAAATGAAGTCCACTGTCGCCACTGTTGCAACGTTTCATTATAAAATTACTATCAAAGAAGCTTCTGATTCATTTATTTGCACACTAGTAATCATGCAATCTTGTCCTTTCACTTCACGTCAGAGAAAGTTTGCTCTAAATCTCGTTATTTACATTGTTGAGTATGCCGTTATAATAATCATAATAATAATTTATTTAATATTCTATTATATTATTATATTTCTGTCTTTCTCAGTATCTCATTCCTCTGTATCTTTTACTGGAAGAATGCAGAACTATTAGTACTGATTACTGTAAACCTAAAGTACCATTTCCTTGACAGGCTGTATCCAGTGACAGTGAATCGGAAGAGGAGAACGCAACACAAGCTGGAATCTCAGTAGAATGTGATGACACTCGTTCAACTCCACATTCCACACTCGAAGAAAAGTCCAATACACCTGCTGCTATCGATACACAGAGTGGTAACCAGGATTTGGACGAAATGGAAACAATAAGTGTTCGACCCAGGGATACTAGTGGGAGCATCTTTGGTGGTGGCCCTAGACGACATGCACCAACACATGATTCGTTGTTTACCGACATGTTGACAGGTAATGAAATTATAACATACGATCATTGTCATCACCATACTACACCACCATCATCATCACAACCACCACCACCATCATCATCATCATCACAACCACCATCATCATCATCATCATTATCAGACTTATCACCACCACCACCATTATCATATCATCGTAAATCAGTACCACTGACCACCATAATCATCATCATCATCATCACTGTCATCATCATCACCAGTACCACAATCGTTATCACCACCATCATCATTAATTCTAAATATATTGTTTTTGTCTCTTTTGTAGCTACAGAGCAACCAAGAGAAACCTCTAGAGAGAGGGTGCTTATCACAGAGATTAATGGTAAGTAGAGTACTTGTTGTGTTCAGAGTTTTGTTTTGTTTTCTTTGTTCTGTTTTCTTTCGTTTAGTAAAATGATGTTTTCAGTTCCTTTTGTTTGTTTCATTTTGTTTCATTTTATTTTGTTTCGTTTGTATTGTTTTCTTTCGTTTCGTTTTTTTTTCGTTTTCTTTTCTTTCGTTTTTTGCTTTATTTTGTTTTGTTTGTTTGTTTTATTTTGTTTCGTTTCGTTTGTTTGTTTTCTTTCATTTCGGTTTCTTTCGGATAAATTTTGCTTTCTTTCGTTTTGTTTTGTTTGGTATGTAAAGAACTGATTTATGTTGTTTTGTACAGATGAAGAAATAGAGACAATAAAATTAAGCACAGATAAGAAAGAAGAAAAGTTTAATCACGATGACGACGATGAAGAGGTAAGTTTATGTTGGTTTCCACGTAGTTTACCAAAAGAATCATAACCATATTCTGTTCTGTTCTATAAATCACAATGATTTGTTCACCAGAATCTTCCACCTCTCGAGGATATAGACGTTTCTGATCCTTTATTCGTACAACGATTCCATAACGTAACGCAAAAGAAGGTAGGTCTCGCTTTTAAGTTAAAACTGGTTAGACAATCCAAAGCTTGAAGATAATAAAAAGATTCTCTGGTACCATCCTTTCGTTATAACACAATGTTTTTCAGAACGTAATTTTATTATTATTATTATTATCTGATTTTATAGGTTCAGGTATTTTTGATATATGGTTAACATAATTATCAGCACTAGCTAGTTTATAAAGATATATAAAATATATAGTTATAGTTAGATTTATTACAATTTTCTGCAAATTAGCTAATTATTTCAATTTCCCTATTTATTAGATTCTTATACACCTGTTTTCAGAAACGTTGTCCTTTTACAAAATACAAAAGAGTAAAATAGTAAAAACGAATTAATTAGAGAAACAAAAGAAATTCAATCATGCAGAACTGTGGCTCATTGTTTCTCTAATTAATTCCTTTTTACTATTTACTATTTTGTATTTTGTAAATGGACAACGTTTTTGAAAACAGGTGTATATTATTTTTAGTTAATTTTGTTGGAGGGCCACTGAGTTATCATTATTTTAATTGAAACTGTGGTGTGTTTTACCCTCTGTAAATAAACTTTATTCATTCATTCATTTAACACACAACCTTCACTATGAGGTAGAAAAATCAGCCGGTTTTTGACTGAGATGCGAAATTCTCCCTTCCCCTCCCACCCATCCGAGGTAATAATCATGCTTTTCTCCGGTGATGCAACGCAAGCGCGCAAGGGTGGCTACACGTGCGATAAACCTTCAATTTTGCCGCGCAAATTTCAAATCATTGCATTTCTGGACTAGTCGCATCTCTGGCGCTTTTTTAGGGGGGTGGGGGGAGGGTGAATATCGTTGCTCGTGTTAGTCTCCTTCGTAGGCGTGTCATTGGTCGTCACGCAACGCTTAGTTACTCCCAGAACAATTTAGCGTTGCGTGACTGTAAAGGTAACGGCCTAACATTTTTTGGGAATGTTGATGTTTCAGCCTCTTATTCAAGAAATCGACGAACCCCAAGAAATAAAGCGCCCAAATAAACCTATGATCCAAGTGTTAGATGATGATAATGAATTTCTAAAGGCTAAGGATTGCAAAGGGGTTGTTCTTGAAGAAAGTGTTGACAGAACTGCGCATGACCTTAATACCGCTGTACTACACAACCAAGGACTCACACAGAATTCCAATATTCAAGAAATAAGCGAAAATATCCCTGACGAGAAAGAATCCTCCGCGCATGCGTGTACATTGGAAGAACTGTCCAAGTTAGCAGAAACTGTGGGCTCAACTATTAACCGTCAGCCAATCAATATTGAGAAAGAGAAGAGAGCGTTTCAAAGAAAAATGGATTTTTTAGATTGAGCTGACTTGCCGGGCATCGATTTGTTTTAAAGACGATTTTGACAGCACAATGGACGACCCCGGCAGAGAGTTTACTCAGGCCAAAAGTGTTGGCCAAACATTGGTACGCCCTTTGTTTATTTTCAAAGTAAACAAAGTCTGAATGTCGCTGAAACTGTCTAGAGTTTTTTACCCGGGGGGGGGGGGGGGGGGGGGGGGGGGGGGTACTCCCTTTGTCCAAGTGGTAGGGGTGATCGGCGGTCGGTTTTGAAAACGACCCCAAAAGGTACGCATAAATTAAAAGAGCTGTTGAAGCCATGTTGATTTCAACCCCTAAAAGGTACGACATATATGACCATATATGGCGAAAAAGTGATTGTGCTGATATCGTTTAATCAGTGCCTGGACAATATCTTTCTTCTGTTCTTTCAATTGACCCTAAAAGGTACGGACTCATGTTACGTTCTGACTTTTGTGTCGGAACCCTAAAAGCTAGGTACACACAGGAAATATTTTATATTTTCGACCCTAAAAGGACCGCCGATCACCCCTACACTTGGACAAAGGGAGTACCCCCCCCCCCCCCCCCGGTTTTTTTTATCTGCTGAATAACAACTGACCGTGATTTGGCTCATTCCATTCTCTGAAACCCATGGTGTCCAAGGAGAAAGAAAAGGAAAGAGAAAAAAGGAAAGAAAGAGAAAAGAAAAAAGGAAATCGGAGGGGAGGGGAGGAAAGGGTAAAAATATTGACTTTCGTCGTCTTCATTCATCTTCTTTTTTTTTTATTATATAATTATGTATCTCATCATGCATGCAGTTGAGATTTATTTTATTTGGCACACCATGTCTTGAAGCAAGAAAGCCTAGGGTATAACTTTTAATATTAAACTATGATTTTTGAAAGTTATGGTCTGTGCCGCACTCCTTGATGCCTTGGTAACACTGGACTGTAATGCAGCCGCGCGCGTGTTATATTTAGATCTAGTAAATGTCACAACACTGTTACTGTAACATTGCTACTACACTGCCGTATGAATTAATACGGCAACTAATCAACAAGCGTCCATGCCACCCTTACGTTCTAAACGCACTCGAGAAAATATAAAGAACCTTTTTTTCCCCACAAAGTTACAATACAATACAAAATAAGTTTATTCGCATAATTTCCCAACAGGGATTTCCCATACTAATTTACAAGTATTGTTGAATTTATTTTATATACAGTCAAACCTCCCGTTAAAGCGACCACCCTAAATGTTAAGCCATGTAGTCGCTTACGAGAGGTTCCAACCTTTTGGTATTTTGGACAACTGGTCGCTTACGAGAGGAGTAGTTACAAACACGCATACAGATTACGAAATATGGTCCACCCTTAACAAGCGAAAGAGTGGCACGTAATGCAACGACTCCAGCCAAAAAATTAAGGTATCCCTGAACAATTCAAAAATTCCCTGACAATGAGGGTTAATCATGTAATTTCAAAACTCGTAGGACAAAAAATGATTATCATAGCTGGAAAGAGCTCGTTGAAATTAGTAAAAATGTGAAGTTTGGAAAAGATCGCGTCACAAATTGCGAAGATATGAATTTTCAAAAATCGAAATTTTATATGAAAACCTTTGGAAATTTACGCTTGGAGGCAACTCTAACTCTTGCCTCCAACAAAGGTTTTCATCCAAAATTTCAATTTTTGAAAATTCATATCTTCGCAATTTGTGAAGCGATCTTTTCCAAACTTCACATTTTTACTAATTTCAACGAGCTCTTTCCAGCTATGATAATCATTTTTTGTCCTATGAGTTTTGAAATTACATGATAAACACTCATTGCCTGCATGTATAAGTAAGTTTTCCCTGACTGTGGGACCCTGCAGGAGCACACGTCTGAAAATTCCCCGACTATCACTGAGTTCGTGATGCATCGCAAAATTGTTGGCATCAAACAGAGCCTTTAATAGTTAAGGGAGTTAGGAATGCCACTTCATGTTGGAGTTCTAGAGTTGCGGAGATAGTTTTCTTCCATTTTGAAGCACAAACGAGCCACTTGAAGCTCACAAAAGTGATCATTTTAAGAGAATTTTCACGAATTAACGCGCATATTGAGCGCGAAGGGCTGAAAACCATAGGTTGGAGAATACGTTTTTAATACTAAAACAGCTTTTAGCCAAGAGTTTAAGTTATATTGGTGATGGTTTTTGACCGTTAAATTAAAAGTGACATTAAGTGTTAATCCAAAGTGAAAATTTGAATCGAAAACTCTCAAAATGGGCTAGATAGTTTCCCCCTTAATTAAAAAAAAACAGGAAAAACACTGTGCAACGCTAGCTAATACAGTTTGAGGCAGACATTTTACTTTATTTTTAATAGTTTGTGTATGTACTTGGTTAAAATAAAAAGTATCAATCCAAAGCGAAAATTGAAATTCAAACTGTCCAAAAGGGCGAGTTTTTGGCGAATATACTGCGCAATGTTAAAATAAATAAATATCCAACTGATTCGATTTCCTTCAGTATCGCGCCGGGCGATGCGACGGCGTCGCGCTGATTCTATAAATACGAAGAGCAAAGACGAACGTTTGATCAGACATTACGTTGGCAACTTTAACAATGAGTTGGCTTTTCTACGAAGACACATGCCATGAAGAAAACGCAGGACAGTAACTTAATATGTTTTTTTAGTCCATTGGGATGTAAAGAAAACAGCCATGCAAGGTTGTAATCACAGTTGGTCAATACTGACCCGCGTGTCTGGCCTGCAGTGCATTGGCCGCGAAGCCCGAGTAACGCATGTGAGCTAGACATGGCTACCAGTACCCAGCCCTTTTTCGCAAAGCAATTACGTGATTCTACTGGCCTGCAAAAATTCTGACTTTGTGCTCTTAGAAATATCTGTTTCAAATTCAATTTTTCGAAAAATTCGGTTGAGTTCCAATATTTCTAAATCAGCTTTTTTCATGTTGTGTTTGGTTGCGTCAGCAGAGCTGTTCCCATGGGGGCAATACAGTCATTATTCAAGCTTATACCAGCTCCCTACTGTGATTGGGCGGGAAGACATGGGCCTATAACATGAGCTCTCTTTCGCCTTGATCCCCGACATGGTTCCTAGGTTTGCGCGGCTATAAATACTTGTAAATCTCGGCTACTCTCAGTTATCTGCTGGACTATAGCAAGAGAAGTCTCTCCATATAGGTAAGAGCTTATATTACTCACTAGTTATAGAATCTTAACTTCACGTCACCAGTCGACAAGAGCAAATTCAATTATTATCTGAATTGAGGCTAAGGCTGAGCAAATGCGTTTTGTCAAGAATCTCGTCGACCGCCACAGTTTTGGCTTGCGGTCGAACTAGTTGAAACTACATCACCGCACCCTGCAATTTGTGGTACCATGAACAGTAAGCTGAACTTTGACTAGATTTGACAACTGATCGCGTAGGACACTTGAAATTTGTTTTTCACTAGTGTTTGATACTAGTAACGCCCCTCTCGAGGCACGTCCTGTCAGCATTCCTTTGTAACTAATTCAAACAGGGTATCTCGTCTACCTTTCAGTACTTTTATACGAGCGATACTTGGAAATATACATGCGTTTTAGTTCAGTCGTCTGAGATAATTAGAGTAAAGTGAGTCGAGATCCTATAATACTGAGCGTGCATACTTGTTAGTGGGAATGAGTATCGACTGGGAGTGGCTACCAACACCAACGGGAACCAACGTCTAGTTGACATTACTATTTTTCAGGAACAATTATCTGATCAAAACTGAGTTACAACTATATCGCTATTAGATGGATTTCAATACGTGACCAACAGCAGACTGAGTTGAATATAAATAGCGGTTTACAGACTGAATCAATGCTATCAATGTTTATCTTACCCTTTTGGCTATTATCTTCAAGTGCTGTATGTTTAGCTAGTTAGATAGTGTGTCAGTGTTAAATTTGCAAAGGTTGGAATATATTATCCATAATTTTCCTTGATGGTAAACTGAATTCCTCATTGATGTACTGTTATCAGTTATGATTGCCATCGTCACCATTGCCATCGTTATCGGCACGTAATGGCTACTAGTGGTCATGCTTTCTCATCGTGTGCGCCACTACTCTGGAACGATCTCCCATTGGTCGTGAGAAACGCACCATCTACCCAATCATTAAACAGGGACTCAAGACTTTTTTGTTTGAACAGAACGAACCACTTACATAATTTATACTAGTCACCTTACTCCTTTGACGAGTCCCGATATTTTTCTATATTTGTCTATATTCTTCTATATATATTTCTATATATGTTTTTATTTTTATTTTCTATATTTTCTTACTCACTAGCTTGTAAAGAGCATTGAGATTTATATGTAATGCGCTTTTTCAAGAATTAAATTATTATTATGATGATGATTATTACTAGCGTTCGGTCCTCGAACATGCAGCCATCGCATACCGTGCGTAATTACCATCAACACAGCAAAAAAAAACATGCAGCAAGTCATGCAGCACAGCATCACGTATCACGCGTGAATTACCATCAGCACATCCCAGCACATGAGCCATCGCGTATGCATGTATCAGCATAGGTAGCCCAAGTTCACCATTTGAAGCTTTATATAGATTGTGGTTGTTCTTTGATTGTAGTTGTTGATTGTAGTTGTTCTTTGTGAGTTTATTTAACTTTTGGGAAAATTTGGTGTCGCTATGATTAACAATAAGCAAGTTATAGCCATTTGAATTTTACCCTATGGTGTATTTAATCGTAGCGACACCAAATTTTCCCCAAAGTTAAGGTAATTCCTCAGTATATCTTCCCCAATTGAAAAATCGCTGAAATTTTGCAGGTGAATTACTTTTGAGTTTTTATTGTCAGAAAGGTAAAAAAAATGGGGGTCACCGCGCTTGTTTCAGTAATATTCGTCAGAATAGACCATGCGGTATAAGCATAATCGACTCAAAACAATCGAATATCGTGTCACGGTGTTAAAATGGCTCAAACAAATTGTGGAAGTGCTTTTCTGCAACCGATTTACCATTTTTTCAATCACACCAGTTCAACAAAGGTGATGTACCAAAAATTGCATAACAATTTTGCCAATTAAGTCATTTACAAGCCGGGTTTTGACAAAGGAATGACCGAATTTCCTTCCATTTTCGTATGCAAATCGAGAAAATGACACGGAAAACGCGAAAAATTGACTTCCCCAATTGAATTTTTTTTTTCCACAAAAGATGTGAAATCGGTAGTGTAAATAAATAGTTTCGGTTGCTATCACGGTGTTTTTCAACACCAAATTATTATTTCACGTAATAGTTCATGCTGAATACGTCATGCTATATAATATATGCGCAGTTTTTATCGTATTTTCGATTTTTAATAAATTTACACTGCATAATCTCTATACAAAGCTTGAAATGGTGAGCTTGGGCTACCTGTGCTGATACATGCATACGCGATGGCTCATGTGCTGGGATGTGCTGATGGTAATTCACGCGTGATACGTGATTTTTGCTGCATGAAACTTGTAAGACCCTTTCGACAATCCGCGTCAGATTGCTTTGAACATCACCGTTGCTAGCCGAACAGCCGATCACAGCCCGCAGGATTCTCAGTAGTAGCCGGCAACCGGCGGAAACCGCCGGCTGTGAGGATGATCGTAGCCGTCTGTTCTGGCTAAAATAAAAATTAAATCGACTTTCCGAAAGGAATATAAAAACGATCGCTTACTAACGGTACTCAATACACATTTGTTGAACTGTTGAATTTTTTTTCTGATATCAGCTACAGGAAAAAAACCTTCTTTGAAAATGCGCTTGTAATAAAGTATGCATCAGTTTGTGTGTCTGTCTAAGAATTGTTTTAAATCTCAGCGAATTAATCAGAAATGCATAATAATTACTTACGGCATTAAACGCGACGACCATCTCGTGTAAAGATCAATCTCGCAATATTTCGTGCCAGCGTCTCCCACAACGAAGAAGAAGAAGTCTAAAGTGTTGGAATCCCCGGTAAGTTTTGATTCGATAGATTTCAGTTTTTCGTGTTCACGGTATCTAGCCTCCTCCGCAGGCTACTTTATCGGAATGGAATTTTTATCGGAATTGGAACCGGCCCCAAACCCCAAGGAGTTGCCTGCGGAGGAGGCTAGGTTAGATCTCAACAAATTCTTGTTGGTTTCTTTCAAGAGATGAAAGCAGATTAGATTTTTTACATGCCAGTAAAGTTAATTTTTCTCGACTTTGCGATGTCAACTTATTTATGCAAATCTCCTTTTCGCTGTGCACTCATGATATGCATGACTCCAAAGTTGTGATTCCTAGTTTGGTAATCCAAGTCTTTTTACGATGAAAAGGATCTTAGAGAATTAAATGATTGTGTATGATTTTCTTTCTTACTTTCTTTCTTTCTTAATTTTTCTTTTCTTTTGAGCGATCAAGACAGTACGGCGGTAGTTACTTTTGATGTCCAGTAATTTGTGTGCTAATTAATAAAAAAAATATTATTGCCGGGATATTATTGCCGGGATATTATTAGGCGTGGACCAACATTTGATAGAAAGCTAAATAAAAGTATCGTAATATTCACAAATCAAATTAAAAACAAAACAAAGCAATTTTACACTGTAAAGACTATAAACCTATCGCATTTTGAAACTAGTCGTAAGAAAATGTCATCTACCGGTTTTTTGCCTTATAATTTCAATGCAAAACTTATTATTTATTACGTATTTCAGTGAAAACATAAAAAGTGTATTTGGTTACTGAATATTTATCATATAGCATGTTCTCAATACGTTTGTTGTGTGTGTACTTTATTAATTTTTTGCCACCTGTGATCATATTTTTGCCGCCTGTTCAAAATTCTACTGAGAACCCTGAGCCCGGGTTTCGTACGGAGAAAAACATGGAGGCCGACGGTTTTACGAACAGTTTAGTAGGGAGAAAAACATGGAGGCCGACGAGGCCGAGGGCGATCCACCCTTGTAAGGTCTGTATATAAGTGAAAAATACAATTTTCTGCATATTGTTTTCTTGACTTTTATCATTTGTTTGTATGTTCAGTTTAGCGTAGAGGCGAAAAAATGCCTACCGGCTTATGAAATGAGTTTATTGTTTGGACGCCTCGTAGTGAAAGCTCAAGTATCCTTCATGTATTTAATTGCACTTTATTATTGCAAAGGATTTCGGTATTTTTTCTCGTAATTCATTCATTCAGAGCATATTTTGGTTGCATGCGTTTGTGACATGTTATTATGGCAAGCTGATCTGAAGTGGTAGCTCAGGTGTTAAACCGAATATTTCGGAAAATACTAGTACTACTACTGAAACGTGCTGTTGCGGGTACTAAACCCGTTGAACAAGAGCAGGCATTATAAAAAAAACACGCTTCCAAACAGTTAATGAGCTGAAAAACTACATTCATGATAAATTCATTACAAGAAACTGAGTTACCGAAATCCTTTGCAGTCTTGGAGTGTTGACTGTTGCTTCGTCTGCGACAACGATTTTTGAAATAGGTGTATATGAGGGTGTGGATGGGGTTAACAGTTAACTGACAATTGGCCTAAAATTTAGTAGTTAACTGACAAATGACCCAGAAATTAGTAGTTTACTGACAATTAAAAAAATAACAGTTAACTGACATTTTATTATTTTAGTTTAAAATTGTTGTTCCATCGTTCTTAAAACTGATCAGTAATCATTTACTAAACAGTGATCTAAAGGCTTCTTTAGACTTTGTATTCAATGTCACGTTATCTATAAAGGTCATCTAAGCTTGTAATCTTGTAAGACCTGGTGGAATATTGACACATTTTTGTATCGATTATTAAATGTAACCTGAGCTGATGTCCTCTCTGAACTTCACCACGAGTCTCAGTTCGCTCTTGACTCTGCATCTCGCCATGGCTTGAGTGGTATTGTCAAAGTTATTTTGAGCTTTTATAGAACAAGACGCTCAATGAGCGTACACTCGGGCTTATGACAAGGACAATGTCAGTTGCGTGAGGAGAGACCTGACAATGACTGACAGTTGCGTGACGAGGGAGACTATGTATAGCATAGATAAAAATACGGTGATAACGACGGTACATGCACTCCATTATAACTCTCTCTTTTACATACAAAAATACTATTTTGAACAGCATTAACACAATTAACTGCTTCTGTTAGATTTAAGATGTGACCTCAAGTGAGCTCAAATACGTTTAAATACGTACCACAGTGTACCTTCAAGAGTCCGCGGAGATCTTTATCTATGAGTCAGACACAAGTCTCCCTCGTCATTGAGCGTCTTCTTCTGTAATAGATCCCTAAAATCTAAGGACGTTTTGATTTCGATTGTATTTTTGCCGTTCACTGACCTGTTTTGAGGGTGGAAATTCGGTTTTAAATAGCTCTACGCAACGGTTCTAAAATTAGGTCGCGTAATAGATGTATGACTCAGATAAGGATCACTTTACAACTGTCATCTTACTGAAAAGAACACGGATTTTCGAACATTGACCTTAATTGCTCGATCGCCTTTGTCTCAATTCATTTTTGGATATGAGTTCGAGTTCGTGGAACGGCGTCATACAACAGCCGATAAAACACGCGCTTTAAACATGCTCATTTCACAGACAAAAGCATACGGCTATTCGTGTGGGCCCACTCTGAAAGATGTCGTTTCATTTATAACAAAACATGGCATAGCGAGGTCATGTTCATTTGCTTTTCAATTCATTTTTGGATATGAGTTCGACTTCGTGGAACGGCGTCATACAACAGCCGATAAAACACGGGCTTTAAACACGCTCATTTCACAGACAAAAGCATACGGCTATTCGTGTGGGCCCACTCTGAAAGATGTCGTTTCATTTATAACAAAAGCAAACGCGCCTTAGCTTCATCGTGGAACGATCAACTACAATCCTGACCTTAATAGCTTGAAGATCTATGATGAGAAATCTTGAAACTCGATACGATCTGATACGATCAAATACATCGCATTCTTCGCATTTTTTCTTCATTCCATCACCTGAAAAAAAAAATAATAACAAGACGCTCAATGAGCGTACACTCGGGCTTATGAAAAGGACAATGTCAGTTGCGTGAGGAGAGACCTGACAATGACTGACAGTTGCGTGACGAGGGAGACTATATGTCTGCCAGATGAAGGGCTATACGATCTCGATTTACGAACTATTGACCTTGCTTTCCTTAAATGCTTTGATGTAGTTTTGAAGTACGATTTTTACGATTCCTTTTCCTTCTGAATTTTTCAAACGTGGAATAAAATAAACATCCATCATGAGTTACTGAAAATAACTCGACTGGCTCGACTGTTTGCATGACTTCTGTACATATAGCTTTCTGTCAATAGATGGAGTTATACATGACCGGCGTTGGTCGTGAGTTTAATTATAACAAGAGTCCGCGGAGATCTTTATCTATGAGTCAGACACAATTCTCCCTCGTCATTGAGCGTCTTCTTCTGTAATAGATCCCTAAAATCTAAGGACGTTTTGATTTCGATTGTATTTTTGCCGTTCACTGACCTGTTTTGAGCGTGGAAATTCGGTTTTAAATCAACGGTTCTAAAATTAGGTCGCCTAATAGATGTATGACTCAGATAAGGATCACTTTACAACTGTCATCTTACTGAAAAGAACACGAATTTTTCAAACGTGGAATAAAATAAACATCCATCGTGAGTTACTGAAAATAACTCGACTGGTTCGATTGTTTGCATGACTTCTGTACATATAGCTTTCTGTCAATAGATGTTGCTACATCGCTGGTCGTGAGTTTAATTATAAATACTCAAGGACATAACTGTACACGTAATATTACAATTAAGCAACAAACATCGCATAGCGAGGTCATGTTCATTTGCTTTTCAATTCATTTTTGGATATGAGTTCGAGTTCGTGGAAAGGCGTTATAGAACAGCCGATAAAACACGGGCTTTAAACAGGCTCATTTCACAGACAAAAGCATACGGCTATTCGTGTGGGCCCACTCTGAAAGATGTCGTTTCATTTATAACAAAAGCAAACGCGCCTTAGCTTCATCGTGGAATGATCAACTACAATCCTGAACTTAATAGCTTGAAGATCTATGATGAGAAATCTTGAAACTCGATAGGATCAAATACATCACATTCTTCGCATTTTTTTGTCATTCCTTCACCTGAAAAAAATAAAAATAAAAAGAAAGTGTATTTTCTAACTCGGGCTTCCTTCGGAAGGGCCCGAGTAACAAGACGCTCAATGAGCGTATACTCGGGCTTATGATAAGGACAATGTCAGTTGCGTGAGGATCAAAAGACCTGACAATGACTCATAGTTGCTTGACGAGGGAGAATATGTATACATGTGTGGAGTTCATTTGATTTGCTTTTGAGTTTGAGTTCATTTGATTACGTTTTGACTTAGAGTTCAATAGATGATTTGCTTTAATTTTGATGAGTTCAGTCGTGTAAAGGCCCAGTCGAAAACGCTGAACATCTTTTAGAGTTGGCCCACACGAATCGGCGTATGTGGTTTGTATGTGAGAGCGTATTTAAGAAGAACTGTGGATGGCTTGTCTTGAATACAACATAATTTACCTTTTGGCCAGATCAACTACTTCTTTCACTTCTAGTCGTCGAAGACGATGGCTTAGGTCTTAGTATCTGCTCTGATCAACAGGCTTTTTGGAAAACCCGAAATTTTCACGACTTTATATTAAGCCTTTGATTTTCCATCGAATTTGCTATTTAATGCACTTTCAAATCGATTACATCAATTGTTCGGAATGGTTTTCTTAATTGTTCAAGGCAGAACAGCAAGAAGAAAGTACCAATAGCGAACTTCTTTCTTCTCGTTCTTGTGATGCTTTTCTGATATCATTATAGTCAAAATCAGAGTGAAAATATTCGGCCTAAAAAAAAACAATACATCTGCTTGGAGCCGAAAGTTAGTTTTGTCGGACGTCCGCATTCAGAAAATAGATTTAGTGAAGTGAAGATTTCCCAGACCTTATACTGGAAGACTCCTTCTCTCTTCTTCATGGTGTGTTGATAGATTATAACTGTTTGAAAAAGAAACAAATACTAAGAGTGCGAATTGCGTACTGATGTTTGGTTGATGCTTAGGCCTTCGTCATCTCAACGGGGTACCCGTTTCTGGCGCCATCAATATGCAACAAGTGACCTCAAGTACGTTTGAAAACGTATGATATACGTCTTCGAACAATCGAAGATCTTTATCGATACTCATCGATACAAATAATCTTTCTCGTCACGCAACTCTCATTGTCATATTAAATACCCGACTATACGCTCATTGAGCGTCTTCTTCTTCAACAGATCCCTAATCTCTAATGACGTTTTGATTTTGATTGTATTTTTGCCGTTCACTGACTTGTTTTCAGCGTGGAAATTCTGCTTTAAATAGCGCTGTGCCGCGGTTCTAAAATTAATGCGCTTTTGTATTGTGCAAGTATATAAATAGGCTATTAAAACAACTTTGGCATGACCCCAAATTTCGGACATTGAGCTTGTTTAGCTTTGCTTTAATTGATAAAGTTTTGAAGTATGATTTCTACGATTTCTTTTCCTTCTGAATTTTTCAAACGTCGAATCGAATAAACATCCATCATTATATATCTGAGAAATGTGTTTCGTTTTATTGCCGGATACTTTTTAAACGGGTTTTCACGGCGCGTGACGACAGTCAGGCAGCAAGCAAAGCGATATTAGCTATCTAAACAAAATCTACTGAAAAATCAAACCCTTGCTCTCTAGCTTCAGAGACATAATACGAAGCTGCCCAGTAACGGATTATTAACGACATGTTGCTTTCAAAACTAAGATTCATAATCTACTTGAGTCGTGTGTCGTATTGTTTTTTCTTATCTGCTGAGTAATCTTGAAACTCCGGATACGATTAAATACGTCGCATACTTTCGTCATTCTTTAACCGACTAAAAAAACTACGACTACTACTACTACCGAAAAACGCATTTTCTAACTCGGGCTTCCTTCGGAAGGGCCCGAGTAATAATAATTAAAAAAAAAGAAAGTGTATTTTCTAACTCGGGCTTCCTTCGGAAGGGCCCGAGTAACAAGAGTCCGCGGAGATCTTTATCTATGAGTCAGACACAAGTCTCCCTCGTCATTGAGCGTCTTCTTCTATAATAGATCCCTAAAATCTAAGGACGTTTTGATTTCGATTGTATTTTTGCCGTTCACTGACCTGTTTTGAGCGTGGAAATTCGGTTTTAAATCAACGGTTCTAAAATTAGGTCGCCGGTAATAGATGTATGACTCAGATAAGGATCACTTTACAACTGTCATCTTACTGAAAAGAACACGGATTTTCGAACATTGACCTTGCTCGATCGCCTTTGTCTCAATTCATTTTTGGATATGAGTTCGAGTTCGTGGAAAGGCGTTATAGAACAGCCGATAAAACACGGGCTTTAAACAGGCTCATTTCACAGACAAAAGCATACGGCTATTCGTGTGGGCCCACTCTGAAAGATGTCGTTTCATTTATAACAAAAGCAAACGCGCCTTAGCTTCATCGTGGAATGATCAACTACAATCCTGAACTTAATAGCTTGAAGATCTATGATGAGAAATCTTGAAACTCGATAGGATCAAATACATCGCATTCTTCGCATTTTTTTGTCATTCCTTCACCTGAAAAAAAATAATAATAATAATTTAAAAAAAAAGAAAGTGTATTTTCTAACTCGGGCTTCCTTCGGAAGGGCCCGAGTAATTAGTGATGAAGGGTCCACGTTCGAGCGTCACAGAGGTCGCGTCCCCATCGAATTTGCGAAGCAACTAACTCGATAGAGAACGCGCACAAACACTAATCGAGTTCATGGGCATCAAAGAACAAGCCAATAAATATGGACTCGGTTCATTCGAGTTAAAACTGTTCGTGCAGGCCTGACAAGAGTGAATGAGAATGCATGGGAGCTGGAGCTGCCCCATCCGATTGTCAATCTATTGGAAAGCAATACAAGCGAGTTAAAGCCGCGTTCTTCCAGTTCTAGTTTGATAGGTGAGCAATAGCTTACACAAAAAGACTTGATATTCTTGGTGCGTTTACTGAGTATTTAATACTAGCTTTTTGACAGGAGCCCATAAGTAGGAGCATCCATGCTACATATATTGGGTCTATGTCACGGCGTTTGAACAAGTTTGGCTATTTATCGAAATTGACCAATCACTGTGCATTTCCGGTTTTATTTGCAGCAACTCGTTTTATTTGCAGCAACTCGTTTTATTTGCAGCAACTCGTTTTATTTGCAGCAACTCATTTTATATTGTTGCCGAACTTGTTTTATTTGCCGCGCAACTCGTTAACGATTTGCAGCAACAATGATTGGTCAATTTCATGTTCTAAAATAGCCAAATTTGTTCAAAAGCCGTGACAGATTTTAAAGCTACACGGATGCTCCTACTTATGGACTCCTGCTTTTTGGTCAATAGTTAGCTAATAGAAGATGACTCTCCGTGCTTATATACAAAAATAATGCACGCTGGGGTCTTGAAAGCTGCTAGTGGATACACGAGCGGAACGCGAGTGCATTCAGCAGCCGTTTCAAGACCTCAGAAGTACATTATTTTTGTATAGAAGCACGGTGAGTCATCTTCTATTCGCTTTATAATATAAAATTAAACAGGCTTTCTGCTTTGTTTTCGCTGCACCGTGCATGTATACAAAAATAATGCACGCTCAGCAACCAATCAAATCGCGCGTTCTTGGGAGGTACACATAGTTTATATTATAAAGTCGTTTTAGTCGCACTGTTGAATAGTAAGATAAATTTAGTTGACGTCACCTAAAATAGTAAAAGCGCGCCAAATCAAGGTTGCTAGACCGGCTGGATGTTATCTAGATCGTTACAGCCAACTTGATTTTATTATTATTATTTTAAAGTACATGTCATCCAGAAAACAATTAATTGGACCAATAAAGTGCCAATAATTGTCCAACAAAAAAACTAAAGAGATAAATACGAACGAAAGTGGTCCAAGTGGGACAAATGTGACTGGAACAAAGAGAAAAAGGCGATATTTAATGGTTTTACATTTAATGAGTGATATTTAATGGTTTTATTACCTATTGTTTGATAATTAGTACTTGCCTTCCTATAATATCTATCATTTAAAAAAACGAAAGTTAATAATTAATTAAAATTAGACAAATTAGTAGTTAACTGACAATTGGCCAAAAATTTAGTAGTTAACTGATAATCGCATACCCCCATCTATACCCTCGTATATGGAAGGCCATTTGCTCATTTTATCTTCTTATTTCGATCTCAGTAATCAGCGCTGATCAGCAATATGTATCTTGTACCTCTGGCTGTGATACTCCTGTTTGCCAGTCACGTGACCTCGACATCTGTCCTTGATGCCATTAAGCACAGGAAAAAGGGATGCGGAATATCTACAAATGGTACGTATTTGTTTGTTTGGTTTGGTTGATTGTTTTGTTTGTGTTTTTATATCATTTTATTTTAATTCACAACATACAAATAATAAGCAATTATTGGACGAGGTTGAGCAAAATATCGTGATTTGTCGGTGGCGAGCAGATTAATTATTTGCCGATGCCGAAGGCAGACTCATTTCTATCAATAAGGAATTTATTGAATATAAACATCAAGAAAATATATTGTAAAACGAGCTGCCATGTTTACACTCAATCTCGTCCCCAGAGCCGTTATTTCTTACTGCGCATGCTCGACGAAAGAACTTGGCTCTGGAAAAGTCCAATGACCGGAACCCAGAATCTGGGTATTTTGTGACATGCGCATAAAAGAGACTTACCGGAAACATAGCGGACTCTCTCGATCGCGATGGAGCTGTTTGCCCTCAAGAAGGAAGAAAGCTTTCATCTTAAACGAAGCAATACGACGCCATGAAGAACATTGTAACACTCAACAATGATACTTTGGTTTAATACGGCAAATCGTTAGTTTGTCAATGTTTGCCGCTCGTTTATGATTACAATCCTCCGACTCAAGGACTCTGGCTCTGACTAAAGCACTGTGCTTTATATCGTCTCTCTGTTGAATTCCTTGATGGTGGATCAAGTAAATAAGTTAAGAGAGAAAGGGATGTCGGTCTCCATATGGAAAGATGATGAGGTAATAAATTAATACGTGAACTGGTTCGGTTATCGGGTTGTTATTGTAGCCAAGTGAAGTTTTAGTTATAAATTAACTTTTACATTTGAAATCGTTATTGAAGCTCACATAGCTTGTTCAAGTCTAAACCGAAAGACACTAGGTTTTTGGTGTGTCAGGATGGATATCCTACGTATTATGTAAGCGAATCTTTGCTTTGAATAAACCAGTTCTGTCCTAGCCTTCGTCCTGTGTGGTTGTCTTTGTGTTTATCTAGAGTCCGACACTCTCGCCGCGTATCGCGTCCTTCTGAATCTCCCTCGTTCCTCCCGGTCTATCCAAACGGACCTTGATCCACCTAGCTGGTCACATTATGAATTCTCTTTATTTTCAATTCAGTCAGAAGAAGATATCAGTGGGCATGGCAATCTGTTTGTTTTGAAGGAATATCAATTCATTTCCGGTTTCTTTCTTTGTTTTCCTAAGAACCAATCACAAAGCATGAAATATTGGACTTTTCCAGAGCCAAGTTCTTTCGTCGAGCATGCGCAGTAAGAAATAACGGCTCTGGGGACGAGATTGGTTTACACTGTGAATGATCAATTAAGTGCGCATGCTCAGACCGTTATTTGCAGCGAACATTGCTTATAATTAATCTTCACTGCGCATGCTCAGACCGTTATTTGTACGCAGTTATTTGCAGGTCTTTCAGCCAATCAGAACTGCGGATAGAAATGAGTCGAATGATAAGAGCTAAATGTTAGTCTGTTTGGTTATTTTAAAATTGTTATTGACATTCTTCCCTAATTTTTTGTTGTTCGTCCGTTTGTTTTCGCAATTATGTTCTAAACGAGCGGAAACCTAGGTTCGAGTTGCGGCCGCAAAGCATCTATGGAAGTGTTTTCGCGATTACGTGCCGGTGTCACGGGGATTTCCCGTGACACCGGGAAAGACGCATCACGGGAAAGACGCATCACGGCCCGATATACACCTATTTCAAAAAAGGTTGTCGAGGAGATCAGTCCATAGGTAATAGGTTATACGTCGTTGCAAGACCGAACTGCATTATGGTAACAGCTTGAATAGCCAAAGATAGCACTTCCTGTATGAAAAGCTATATGATATTATAACTATTTGAATTCAATCATGCCAAGACAAATTTTGAATCGAATTTTCTCTGGCATCCACGACATTCAAGCTCTTACCATAATGCAGTTCGGTCTTAGAACGACCTATAACCTATTGCCTATCGACTGATGTCCTCGACAACCTTTTTTGAAATAGGTGTATTCGCGAACTGAAACAGAGACAATGGAAGCTTAGAAACCTTTATCAGTTTTTTACAAAATGGAAGTTAAACTGTTGCAGAATCAATATTTTTTAAATATATACATGTATACACCTATTTCGAAAAAGGTTGTCCGAGAAAAAGGCGATAGGAGAATGGTGAATGGTCATTCTAAGACCAGATGGAACTATAGATGTGTATGTATATGCAAATAACCTGACAATTTAGTTCATAAAGGTTTCAGTAATTGTAAGTAATTATTACGAAACCAAAATGGAATAATTTAAACTGACCAGCAGCCAACTTTGGTCTTTGAATAAGGCAGCATTCTCCCGTCTCCTATCTCCTTTCTCTCTGACAACCTTTTTTGAAATAGGTGTATGCCAACTTGAATGAATTGGACTTGAATTTGCGTTATTGCATTTGTGTATAGTAGAGGGAGAAAACTCTATAGCAACCGAACATCGTGACATCTTAAGATATCTTAAGTGACTGATTTTGACAGCTGAACTTGCCCCTTGACCTCCGGTGCTTCCTGATTGGTTTGTGATTTGTAATCTCTCTCGTGGTCAGACTCGTTGTCTCCTAGAAATTCTCGACACCGAACAAAAAAAAATACCAGTTGTGTTTTTAGACTCGTGCCCGGCCTTAGGCCTGGGCACGAGTAAAAATTATTCAATTCCTTAGGTATCCTCTTTTATCCTGCCCCCTAACATGGCTTCCGGCACGTGATCGTGTAAATTCCTCTAGTGGGAGTGTGACACATTTCTAAGGCTATTATTTGTGCAGCCAGGAACCGCTCAACAGTTATACAAACATCAAGAGTAAGACTTACATACCGACGTAAAGAAAAAGCTCAATAAGTTAATTATAAAACGGCAAATTAACACCACATGTTCGGTCATTTTCATACTAGTTCGAGCTCTGAATGAAATAAGTACAAAGTTTTTAAAGTAAATACATTACAAAAGTTTTTGAATACATCTGATTGTTGTACTTGACCGTTGAGTACTTGCGATTTGAGCTAAAATTCTTTGCAAGTTTTCGGCAAAGAAACAGGTTGTTTTTGAACGATGGGACAAATTGAATCCTCTTTGAAAATCCATTAACATTTCTTGTAGACGTTTTGAGATCCCTTTTTCATTTGCTAGTTTGAAGATGGTTGAGAATTCGACGTTTGCACGTTTCCCAAGCTTCAATCATCGACTGTGTACAGTAACTAGACTTACTTACAGTTGTGTAGTTTGGACTCAGTCGAAGAACGAGTGTTGTAGTCTTATAGTCAATCTCAGTTCATTTCAATTGCCACATTGAGCTGTAGCGAATCAGAATATGGTGATTTTGAGCCAGTGTTTCTACATATTGATTTTGGTAAACCCTGCAGCTTCACTCGGGTCTTGTTGAATCACAACGAAGCGACATTACAAACACCAAAACTTCAGAATTTCCACATCTTTTTCTCCGATATTTGAAATATGCCGTGGCACTTGACTCTTCTTCTTAGAATGATAAAACGTAATTCTTTTAAATGCATATTGTTTTCCTGTCTTTTTTGAGGTTCATTTCGCTCTTTGAAGCGTCTTTCAGTTCATGAAACTATTTGAACAACAAAGTTGGCAAGTGATTTTCCATGACGTCATTAGCGTGCATCCATGGAGAATGAGGGTTTATCACGTAATTTCAAAACTCATAGGACACAAAAATGATTATCATTTTTTGTCCTGTGAGTTTTGAAATTACATGATAAACCCTCGGGTGCACGCTCTATTAGCCAATCAGAGCGCGCGAACGTGAACAAAAATGTAACAAATATATATAAAACAAAAACATAAAATGTAATTAAATATCCTAACTATAATGATAATATATAATAATATTCACAGTCTAAACTGGAACAACTATTCATTTCATGTAGATTTACTCAATCATGTAATTCAATCTCTTCCAGCTTCACTGTCGTCCACTACACCCATTCCTTATAAGGTACTGAGGTTCTTTCAAACCCAGGTCCCGGCGATTATGGAACAACGAGGTCAGTTCATTGGGTTTAGCGCCGCGTGGGTTGTTGATTCAGCTATCCCGGATGTCAAGTCAGATTTCACCTACTTTCCGCACGGACCCAAAGGCGATAAGTCACCACTGATAGACTCGAATATGTACGTGAGTCCGAGGCCAGCCAGAAGTGGACAGAACTATGTTGTAACACGAGAAAATTCAATTAGAGACACGCCAGAGGACTCGATATTCCAGGAAGTAAGGCTTTTTGGAGTTCTTCGCAAGTACAAAAATGCCAAGGGTATGCTGATCTACTCGTACTTTAGTCCTTCAGTTGAAAGTACCTCGAAGCTCTGTAGAGTCCATGATATGGTCAGAGTTCCAACATTGCTTGCGTTCTCGCATGCACTGAAGGATGCAAGCAAGGCCATGGCCGCTCTCCATCGCTGTGGTGTTCGTTCGGTCAAGATATCCGAAAAGGTCCTCATGCATCATGCACGGTCAGGTGTTACCACGTATAATGGTGTCCCTATGCCTAATATTGACTACATCCTGCGTGGTTACAATGTCCTTTATGGAAACCCCATTGTCAACCCTCTGAGTGGAACTGACCCTGGAATCCGAGGGATCCCTGTTTTCAAAGCAGACTACAGCGAACAACATACCAGCGCCGATGGAAAGTGGGCGGTTCCTAAGGGCATCTTTTTTGTAGTATCAAAAAGCTGTTTAATTCAATTCAGCTCAGACGAAAGCCGTAGTTCCAAGTCGTACATGGATTCGATGTCTACCTCAGTCTCTGTGGATGCTGGATATTCTGGAGCACAGTTCAAGGCCAATGTCGATGTACAAAACAAGAACGAAGAACTTTCTACAGCCAGTTATTCCTACGTTAAATCAGAAGCCGTTTGCAGCTTCTATAAAGGCACTGTGTTCTTGCCACTCCCTCCGAGCCTAACTCGAGAAGTCTTGGCCATGTTGAAGAATTGCGATACTGACCCATCGGATGAAAACTTTGAGAGCTTAGTTCATTACTTTGGCACACATTTTACCGCAGCATCAGTGATGGGATCCAAATTTGGATCAGAGAGCAAAATGACCACTGATAGCTACGAATTGTTGAAGCAGCAAGGAATCAACGTTGGAACTGCCGCTAGCTATTCTGGGATGTTTTCAGCTGGATACACCCAAGAGACAGATCTACAGAAAGAAGACAGACAAAAGTTCGAGTCATCGCGAGAATCCCAGCTTTCGTACACTTACGGGAGCCAAATGCCTTCCGATGGAAGTGCATCTACATGGGCCTCGCAAACCTCTGACTCACCCATGCCAATCAGTTTGGATCTCACTTCGATTGCAGAGCTTCTTACACATGACTTTGCAGTAGATCTCGCAAACATCAATTACACAGCTTTGCGCCCAAAACTTGTGGATTTCTTGACTAGATACTGCAGCAGACTGGTAGACGCAAAAAAAGCTAAAGATTGCATGCCACCAACAGGTAACAGCCTCGACCTTTTATTTTTCTTTGACTTGTGTATGTATGCAACTCTCTTTTTCTGTGTGTAACATATCAGGTACTGAACAGCCTCGATCTGTTATTTTTCTTTGACATGTGCATGCATGCAACTCTCTTTCTGTGTGCAACATATTAGGTAACATATCCTCGATCTTTTATTTTTCTTTGACATGTGCATGCATGCAACTCTCTTTTTCTGTGTGCAACATATTTTTATTACAAAAACCAATGTTTTTTAACTGCACGCAACTGTTTTTAAAATCACAACATCTCGCAGCAGGTTGTAGCCTGTCAGGATCCCATAAGAGGGTCTGAATGGGGTTAACTGACAAATGGCTTTAAAAATAACTGTTAACAGACAACTAAAACTGAAATGACAACTGACAATCGAAGTATCAAACACATTCAATTGTTAAAAACAGGATATGGCCAGTTAATAGTGAACTAAAGTTTAACCAAATATATTTGACTGACAACTGACATACAGACCACCCCTCCCCCTCCCCCCCATAAGTCAAGGGTTCCTGTGCCAGTTTAGTTCTAGCTTGCCTGAACACATGCTACCTTAGCCGGCCTTCAGAACAGGCCTTCTTCATTGTGGCAGAAACGAAGGAGGAGGAATGGAGGACCGAATGGGAAGAGCTCAGTCCGATTTCCTCGCTCGTCCGAAATTTCCAAAGTACTGCACCCAAAATCCCCCCCCCCCCCCCCCCCCCCTAAGAAAAAAAACCGCCTGATCTGCAGGCTAATGCTGCCTGGCTCCACACCCTCGTTCTCAGCCGTGTAATTGCTCTTCATTCTATAAGTTTATCACAAGTCATTTTATCAACGACTACATTTTATGTTAACAGAGTTTGCTACTGACGGTCCAGGAATGTCAGAATGGATTAATACCGGTCCAAGCAACATTTACCAGGACATGGTTAATGAAAACATGATGGCACTCGTGTCCGGCTCAACAAGCTCAGAATGGACTCTCAAGATTATAAAAGACAAGATTGAGACGTACAGTTCAGTCATTGAGCAAGGTACGCCGATATTTGGAGCAAACACCCGCTATTACATATGTTATATTTTTTATTTTTTTATTTTTATAATATAAACTATGTGTACCTCGCAAGAACGCGCGATTTGATTGGTTGCTGAGCGTGCATTATTATGTCATACCAGCATCAAGAGTTTCAGACTTCCGGTACGCGCGCAATGCATTGTGAGATTATTACAAAGGAAAAGTGAGCACCAAGTGAGCAAAAACATAGCTTGGGCTCCCTGTGTCTAGAATTGGTGCTCACTTTTCCTTTGTAATAATCTCATAACGCTCTATACGTGCGTACCGAAAGTCTGGAACTCTTGATGCTTGCATAGAAGTACGGGCAGCGAAAACAAAACAGAAATCATGTTTAAAACAAGTTTTATATTATAAAGCGAATAGAAGATGACTCTCCGTGCTTCTATACAAAAATAATGCATATTTTTGTACAGAAGCACGGAGAGTCATCTTCTATTAGATAAATACATAGCTTGGGCTCCCTGTGTTACCTGACTCGTTCCCAGTCGTCTCTCTGGAAGCGCAAAAGGCGCGGTTACTGTTTATTACTCGGGCTACCTGTGGTATCAACAAGTCTTAAAATGCATACCGTTTTTCATGTCGCAAAATGTTCGGTCGACATTTTGTCGATTGGTTTAATTGTCTTTGAAAAGCCATGTCCGATCCGTATGAGTCAAATGTGTGTTTAATCTATTCCAATCAATGTAGGTAACTACATCCTGGACGTCACCGTTTGCCCTAATCGTAACCGCTTTGGGGTACTCCATGGAAACTTCTACAGCTGGGCGTACATACAAATGTACGATGTCAGTGATGATGGCAAGAATTTGACTAAAGGGCTTCAGGTGAAGCTCCAAGACTACAAAGTTGGCCCCGAAGATGTATCCTTCAACTGCTTGTCCTACTATCATGCTGTTAATGGCTTTCTCCTCGTGAAGAAAGCTTGGCCACACAACTTTGAACTGATCAAGATAGAAAACATCTGCTTCGCCAATGCTCAGTTCGCGAGACCAAATGTATTTATTAACGCTGGTTGTAAGGATTGCAATCCTAGGGCTGGTCTCCACCTTGGTGGGAATCTTTTCGCTTTTTCCACGTACACTCAAAATGCTGCGTGGATTATCGAAGTGCTGTCAAGCAGCGAGTTCAAAGTCCTCCAAACCATCGCATACGAAGACAAACTCATCAGCGACATATACAAAGATGAACTAACAAACACCGTAGCAATGACCCTTGTAGACCAAATGGGTATTGGGGACTCCCGCATCGTGGTCTATCGGTGGAACCAGGATGACAAAATCATGACCTTCACTGCTAACCTGCTGACTGAGAAGAAACTACACGACCTTTCTGATGTTGGTTCCATCGTCATCCTAGGAAAATACATCTACTTTGGTGAAGGCACTACAGGAAGGGCCTTTGAATACGAGTACACGTACGACTAAACACACCAGTCGATAAAGGAGCTCAATGTCTCCATGGAAACGTGAATGGAAACAACAGCAACCGAACCAAAGAAAATCATTAAACTTTAGGATAATCGTTTATTAGAACTTTTAACCTTTTTTTTATTTTTGAGTAAAAATTTCCGGCAAATCTTTCATCATGATGAATTTACCCATCACCTATGTAGTCGTCACGGAAACGTGTTTATATTGAGAAAGAAGGACATTAGCTAGGATTTATAGAAATAAGTAGCATTTTTCTGATTTGCGTTTTAAGTTAGTCAAGACTTTTAGACTTGGTGTGACGTTTATATTTCGGTTGAAAGTGATTTTAGCTAAATGTATGACGTCATGATTTATAGCTTAAGTTTTGATTTTGTTAATTTGTAGCTCCTACGTTTATACGGAATGATGTATTGTGATTATTACCTATTAAAGTAGCAACAGCATTGTCATTGTGTATATATATATATGAACGAGGAATCAAAGGTGGGACTGGGCACGAAGGAGATACATGTAGCGTGAGAGTCACACGTGACACCTCGTGGCCATTGTTCACTGCTGACGTCATTAAACCCGAACGCGGAATGCTTCAGAATAACCACAGTTCTGATAGACAGATTGTTCTATATATCTATATAAGTTATTTTAATAAATAACTTTTAAAAAAGCCTAAACATATGAGAACTGTTCTTACAAAATGGGCCATGCAGTTTAGACAACACAGACTTCATCAGAATCATGTTAATAAAAATAGCTTAACATTTTTTAATTATTTTTAACTATTTTACTTTATTAAATTAATCATTTTCGTGAGTAAAAAAATATTCTTACAAAAACAAACAGTAAAAAAAGGAAAAAAATAATCGGTGCAGCGAGGAATCGAACCCGGATCCGTCAGCGTCAAACGCATGAGTTGTAGACGCGAGCCATGGGACGATAGGAATTTGCACAACAATAGACAGTCCATTCACAGGATACACTAGGTTATTTTGTCCTCCAAATCAATAAGCGTGCACGATAGCCTAGTGGTGCGGGGCAGTTATTTAGTGGGCCTAGGATCCGACTGTTCCCTCCCTCTTTGATCACTAAGCTGATTGGTGTAATGCCCGGATAGCGCGGATGGGGCCGAAATCTTCATCCTATACGTAACATACGATGACTCAGCATAATGTCTGGGAGTATGGTCCTTTTTTGGATAAATTACCGGCATTCATTTCTTTTGAACCTGGGGGTCGAGGGTTCGAGTCCCAGCCGTGGCACGGTTTTTTCATTCTTTCTTTTTTCTTGCTTAATTTTGTTCTTGTTTTGTTCTTGTTAGTTTGTTTTCTTTTTCGGGAATGGTTAAATATTTCTTCTTTTAATTTTTGTAAAAAAGATTGTACTGAAAAAGCATCAGTTGATTTTTAAAATACCTTGGCTGGAGCGAGACTAAAAATGGCTGCTTCTCGATCTCTGAGCCCTAGGGTCCAGTTAAATAACTTAATTATAAATGATTTTAAACAGACACAAGAATTTAGGAATGTATTTGATAGATCCAGCTATTCAAAGAGTGCATAATAATCGTAAATGGCTTTCATTTGTGTTGACTTCCGGTTAATAGTTGACTTCCGGTTTCATTCATTTTGTTTCCGGTACGCGCGCGCGCGCAATCTCCCGCCATGATTTCCCGCCTTTTTCAATTCTGAAGCTTGCAGTGTACTGTTTCGCTTTCATTTATAACTTTCAAGGTCTAAAGTTCAGACAGCTTAATAGATATACATTTTTCAACAATATTAAAGTTTGAAGTACAGTAATGCTTTTGAAACATGGTTTTCGAAAATCTAGGAAGATTTTGCTTGTTCGAGCGTGCAAGATGGACACCAAGAGAACTGGCAACACAGAGTGCACTACTACAAGTACAAGTAAGAATATGATTCAGTTCTCATAATTTATGTCGTTACTGTGCTGGTCAAATATCATTTTGAAACTTAGCAATGGAACTTGAAGTGCATTGAAGATTTTGTTTTACAAAAATATTGTATTTTTCTTCGAGTTGTTTTGCTTGATACAAAACTTAGCGGAAAACTATTAAGCTTACTGGACGTAGTTCTAGCCTCCTTTGCAGACGTTTTACTATTAAAGCCGTTGGTTCGCTTTTCTCCCACCAAAGCGAACCAACTAAAACGTCTGCAAAGGAGGCTCACGTAGTTCTTGGTAAGTTTTATTTTCAGATTTGAATACTTCTAAGCCCAGTTTTTTTATAGTTGGTTTGCATGCTGGCCAACGAAGAATGGATGAGGAAAGAAAGAGTTGCCAGCACATAAGTGATGATCTCGTGCTATAAAATACCTCAGTCGTTACAAAAGCATTTATGCCCACTACTCGGTGGGCTGCCTTTGCCACGCCGAGTTCAAACATGGGCGTTCTTTTTCTTTAATATGGCCACAAATCGCCAACTGGGTACCAAGGCGCATACGCTTTCTATTATTTTCTATTGTTTAATTAGCGTTATTTAGTACTATTTAGTATAAAATGTTGCACGGTTTCAGTGTTTGTACTCTATTTAGTAGTGCCAATGTGCATTTATATGCAAATGAGGTTCCGCACAAGACGCAAGACACTAGTAAAACTATAGACCATGGATTCCTCTCAAGGTTGGTTTAGTTTGCATATGCGCATTGAGCTAGAATCATTGCCGGCTGTGTTCCTATCTTGTTATATTATTTCAATTTTTATTTTATTTTCTGTAAACGTTTTTACAAAATTGTAGTACTTTACAATACTATTTTGTATTTTAATATATCACTTTAATAATTTCTCGTAAATACAAAATCGTAGAGATCTCTCTCTTTCGAATTGCTTCATATTGCTTTCCTTGAAATGTCGTGTATATGGGTGTGTTTTTAATAATAATATATTACTAGAACTGACATTTCCGAGTTCCTTTTATCTCTGTTTCAAAACGAGTCGTGTGAGAAACCTTTCATATGAAAATAATTTTTTCCTTTTTCATGTAAATAAAACTAATTTTCATATGAAAGGTTTCGCACGTAGAACTCGTTTTGAAACAGAGATAAAAGGAACTCGGAAATGGACTATTGCCAAAATTGCCAATGAAATACAAAAGACATGGTTATGAAATTCGAACTGAAAAATGATCTACAAAAATGCAAACACTTTTGAAAAATGAGGATTATTGAAATGAAAATGTCTTGTGAGATATGAAGAACAAGTCTATGATAATAGTATTAAAGTAAAAGCTGTACATTCAGTTTAGACACAGACACCTTTTTGCAGACATAAATATTATTTCATTTTAGATTTGCTAATGTTAAATTTATTATAAATATGAAAATAATAATATTATTGTCTAGTATATATTTTTTTCATAAAACAAGGCTATAGGAATATCAATAACTTTATCTTAACCTATATATATGGTTCCATGACTAAGAGGATTGTTTACAACCAAACAAATAAGGCGAATAAATTAACCGAATGAAAAGAAGAATTACAATTTTTTTTTCAAGAAAAAGGGAGAATATATTTTTGAAGAAAAAAGAATGTACAGAAAGCAACACAACTGAGAAAGAAAATAACGCAAGATTTAAGTCTTACAGGCGATTGTTTTTGAAGAAAACTTATAAGCTTTACAATTTAAGAATTTCTCGCTTAGTCATGCCATTATGACGTCACCACCTGCTGTTCTTTATGGGTAAGTTTGACAGTTTTATTGAATGAACGCGCGTCCTTTGCATTGTCGAACCTTTTATCGTTATTATGTTTGATTTGATTGGTCAAATGTGTCCTGGTGTCTTAATAGATATACCTGCTATGTCCTTAAATCATTCGAGCGTTGTGTCGGAATTCAAGACCATACGATCCAGCGATTCACCTGTTTTCATTTCATTCTTTCTAAGTCGAAGCACACGATGGGAGCCTTTGGTGTTCCCATCACTTTCCTACCCTTTTTGTTGTACGCTCTCGTGTCTACCGTCTCAGCTTACTCTGTTAAAACGTTTTCGTCGTGCAAAAACCGGCCATGGCATACCTCAGTCGTTTCATAATTTCAAAGTCAAGGCACTCAATGGGAGTTTAGTGGATTTTCGTCAGTTTAAGAACAAAATTCTACTCGTAGTCAACGTGGCGACGTTTTGACGATTCACGCAGCACTACCTTGAAATGAATGTATTGAAAGATCGCTTTAGCAATGGCACGTGCGACTTTGAGATCGTCACTTTTCCTTGTAACCAGTTTGGCCGCGAGGAGCCTGGAGTGAATGAATACGAGATATTGCATGGTTTAAAGTACGTACGTCCTGGACGTGGCTATATGCCTAATTTTCTCATGTTGGAGAAGATGGACGTGAATGGTGTTAATCAGAGTGATGCCTATACGTTTTTAAAGGTAAGCATAGACCGAATGCAATAATGGCGAAATAATTTGCATAAGCTGAGAAAAATTTAAAAAAGACCATACATAGTCTAGTAATAAAACAAAAGCCCATCAATTTAAATAAAACCCTCGTAAAGTTATAACCATTGGAATTCTAGCAAATGCATGGAAACGAGGCTAGTCAGTCCAAAACTCAATTTCCCCGGCATACAAATCTTTGTGATTTCAATTCGCTATAACTTTTTACATTTTTGTAGAATTACTCTAAAATCTAATATCAACTATGGTGATTAACTACGATTTGGATTAACTATTTGTTACAGTTTTGTTCACGTTCACCCTAGGTGATACGTGTTTAAATAAATTAAAAGTATTATTAAAAGTATTATTGTTATTATTAATCGTGTTCCTTACTGTTTCAGAGTCGATGCCCCGTGCCCGATGGCTTCATCACGGATGACATTAAAATGTTATTCTGGACGCTGATCCGCAATAACGACATCAGTTGGAATTTTGAAAAGTTTCTGATCGACCACAACGGCCAGCCGTACCGTCGTTACTCCTCCCCGACCACGCCCATGGAGTTACAGGAGGATGTGCAACACCTGATGTTTGGATGTCGACAGGCTATGACTGGGGAACGAAGACCTGACGGTCAAGAATACTGGTACTAGGTTACCATGGCAACGACTGAGATTATGTTACTAGGTCACCATAGCAACGGTCAAGATAATGATATAGAAATACTGTGATTCTGTTACTAGGTTACCATAGCATCGTACAAGAATACTAGTACTAGGTTACCATGGCAACGACTGAGATTATGTTACTAGGTCACCATAGCAACGGTCAAGATAATGATATAGCAATACTGAGATGCTGGTACTAGGTTACCATAGCAACGATAAATATAATCATATGGTAATGATTTAACTCTGTTATTGGGTTACCATAGCAACTGTCAAGATTGGGCGGTGCCGCTATGACATACACTATAGTTAAATCTTTGTAGAGAAAGTCCTTAGAATAGTTATATATAATATGCTATCTAAGCGTTATCATGTAATTTCAATAAGATTTATATTTCTGTGTTTATGACGAGCTGATCACAAACCTGTTTGACCGGTTGATCCTGTTCTGAAGACAAAGTCCTCCTTCGTACGTGGCCTTCAATACATTCAGTCACAGTCGAAATGGACTTCAAAACGGAATACATTTGACATGAAATTATGCTAAATGCTTTTAACAAATTGTTAGGAAATAAAATGAATAAAATACTTATTGATTTTTCTGTGTTTGAAATCTCACACAAATACCGCTGACACACAAACATTTCCTTTATAATATAAATGGACTAGCGAGCACACTAGTATGGGCTGCGTCCGTATAATGATAAATTCAGTGGTTAAAGGTCTAAGGTCCTGTCCACACGTATCGGCGGATATTTTTGAATCCGCAACATTAAAAAAATAATTTGCGTACACACGAGGCCGTACTCACCACAGCGTATTCAAAAGAGCGTATTCAAAAAGTTGCGGATTCATCGACCGTATTCACCGGATACGTGTGGACGGGCCGGGAGGCCAATCCGCATCGAAAAAGTTGCGGATTCAAAGTTATCCGGATACGTGTGGACGGCGCCTAGAGGAAATCTAAGGCACCGTAAAAAGCGTAATAAAAACGTTATTAAGTACTCTTTTTACGGTGTTATAGATTTCCTTTAACCATTGAATTTTCCTTTGTAATGTTTTAATTTGTCATTGCAATAGCCATCACACACGTTGCATTACTATTTCAACCAATCGATCTCTGGTTGGCACATTATTTAATAATGACTTACGTCACGGCGAACATCGATATTCACTCTAATATAGACCGAATTCATAATGGCTGCTTCTAATTTGCATAAAAGCCAAAAAATATAATTTTGGGAAAAGTAAATCTTTGATATGATAGAATGTGATTATCTAAATACTATGTGTGTGTTTTGAAACCAAATAATAAATCCTTGAGAAGATATGAACATTTGAAATTGTGAAATTGAACTGACCAAAACGAGGTTGGCGAGGACTCACTAACTCCGATGATATTTTGTCTACAGCAAAGAAGTTTTCCAAGAATGTTTATTTCTAGGTACTGTTTTAGATGACAGTGATCATTTGTACCAGAAACGTATCGTATCGCCAAACTTAAAATACGTATACCCCATTATGAATTCGGCGTATTGATTTATTTTCAAAATATTAACTTTTAATTTGCGTCCAAATCGTTACTGGAACTGAAAATGAACCTTCCTTCTGGGTTTGCGTTGCGTCTTTATCGGCTTTTCAGTATTCGGCCATGCAGTGTGGTGACGCTCGATGGAAAAATAGACAGATCAGCTACCAATTACCCCCATCATTGACCAGCTGTTAGAACATATTTTATCATGATACATGTACATCATCATCGTCATCATACATCATAATCAGTATGGTTTGCGATTATCAGCATGTGACATGACAGTTTAATCCCCTCACTTAATAACCAGCCTGATTCAAGGTACAGTGAGCACGGGACAATACAACTGCTATCGTTTTGCATAAGTTTAAACAGCAATCCAATTGATGAATTTCTCTGCAGTTTAGTGAGAAGTCTGAGAACCAACTAGCAGGTATACTCGATAAGACAACCTACAAAGCCTGACAGGCTTATACTAATGTCATTTTGGTACGAAAGACTACGAAACATGGCGTGTAGTTAAACTAGAGGGAAGGCAACTCACAATGACGAGCCGTCGCTCATATAAAGTCGAGCAAGAAAGCAAGCAAAGCGTCGCTGAAGCTCTTCGAACGATTCTAGAGCAAACTTGCGTTCAAGAACTCGATCGTGGAGAGAGCTACTTTGGAAGGGCAAGTGTGAAGCAAGCAGATGAGAGAGTAAATACGGTTAATATAAACACTGAGTCTAGTGGACCAAGAATTGCAGGAATTCTAGCGGCGAAACGGCAATTCATGAGGAAAAAGGTATTATTAGCACATGTTCTAAATGTAAACAAGTTTGAAGAGTTTTCGCAGAATGTAATCCGATGATAATAGTTTCTCGACAAGTCAACTGAACACACTCAATCAGTAAGCTGACATTTGACTATCAGTTTCTATTCTATTTACATTAGATATTATTATTTTCTGATGATTATTAAATAAAGGAATATGTTGCGTTGTTTACATGGATATGTACAGGGCCGTACATATATAACCATGGGGACAGTACTTAGCAAAAGATATTCGGAAGATATTTTCTATGTTATAGTTTCTTATTATAGTTCATTCCCCACCCTCCTGCTTTTCTAGGGGGCGGCTTTGCTAGGTGGCCAGCTGCCCCCTAGCCTGATTTTCAGACACATGAGCCGTCTGAAAATCAGGCTAGCTGCCCCCCTGTGCTGTGTACAGCCCTGATGTATTTTGTTGCCGTCAAAAGGAACAAGACAAAACAGCGACACGAGGTCGGTATTTTGGTGTATTTGCATCCTTGTCTCATTACTGTTGTCTTGTTCCTTTTGACGGCAACAAAATTAAAAAAATTTGAAATTGGTGCAAATTCCCGGTCATTGTATTAAAATCAAACTTCGAAGAAGTGTCACTGAAAGTAATATTAACGCAACCTCAGATTATTGCCGATCTTATTTAATACTGATAGACACGAGTGTTTCAATGGAAAATATCAAGTGATATATTTATCGATGATGTATAAAAACACTCATGTTTTATATATGTACAACTGAATAAATAAAAAATTACACGGCGGCTTGAATATATGAATTATTTCTATCTATTTCTCTCTCAAACTAGTCAAGCGTTCATCAACTCAACGTAGCCATAGTACAAGGGAAGAACATCAGTGAAATCAAGAAGTTTAGTATATTTGATGGTAAGTGAGAACTAACGACCTCTGTGTATTAATATCGCGGGCTCGCCTGAAAATTCCCGCCATTTATCGCGCGCATATAATGAGTTTGAAAATATTCTCCTGAACCGAATTCTCACAAGTGTGCGGCGGAGTTTTCGCTCTTGTGCTTTTTAACCAGGGGTCAATTCTATAAAACTTTTACAACTGTATTGTACAAGTGTAGCTATTGTTTTATCTGCCAAGAACAATAGCTACACTTGTAAATTACAGCTGTAAAAGTTTTATTGAATTGACCCCAGATCTTAACTATAGACTGCAAAACAGCCCCTACTTCTTGCGCGTCTCCCCTTCTCTTCGTCACTCCCCTCTTGTCTTTTTGCCTCGCTTCATCAGTCCTCTCGCGACCGATCAACGACTCGATCGAGCTTCAACTCTTCTAGACGGAGTTTCTCGAAGAAGGAGGGGCTGTCTTGTAGTCTAGTGTAGAAGGGGACCAAGAGTGGACCGGTGTGAAAAACTGAACACACACAAGCTTTACAATGAGATCGTGCCATTGTACTAGTGCGGTGATGTTTCCGCTCTTTTGCTTAACCAGGTCTTAACTAGACCGCAAAACATCCCCTATTTCTCTCCCCTCTTGTCTTTTATACTCGCCTCATTCTCTCGCGACACGATCGAACTTCAAGTGTCGCGAAAAAGTAGGGGCTGTTTTGCAGTCTATAGGTCTTAACCAGACTTCATTCTTTCTAGATATCAGTAGCCCGGATGAATATGGGAAGACTCCCCTTCACTGTGCAGCCGCGTCACAGAATGTCGAGGTCGTTGTGTACCTTATTGAACGTAAAGTGAATGTCAACGTCTTGGACGACCGAGGAGAGACGCCATTACATGCTGCGATCAGGACTGGCAACGTCTCTCTTGTTAATGTAAGATATTCGGGCAATTGAAGAATTCGCATATTAATCCACAGTATAGGAAAAGAAGGGGCTGCGCATTTTACCATAATCCTTTGCGACCCTAAATCACTAGAGTCGTGGGAATAATAATAATAATAATAATATAATAATTTATAAGTAGTTACGGTACGGTTCGTGCCGTGCCGTGACGGTATTGCGCCATGATCGTGCGGTATCCAAGCATTCTGATTGGTTGAGAAATGATTTCGCACGCTGTGAACTGCGCTATATATATATTAGAATTATTATATTATTATTATTATATTATTATTATTATTATTATTATTATTATTATTATTATTATTATTATTATTATTATTATTATTATATTATAATAATAATTATTATTATTATTACTATCTACAAACGTTTCTGCGCGCAAAGGATTGTGGTAAAATGTACTGATCCGCCATCTTTTTCTTCTCATTAGTCAACTCCGAAATGGCTTTTGAATTGATTTACTCTACATTCTCCGCGTGTTTCTAGGCCTTGGTAAAGTCTCCTAAACTCGATATCGATTTGTGTGGATCAACCACTAAAACAACACCACTTCACCTTGTTGCACAACTTGAGCATCCAAACAACGTCAGAATCTGTAAAATACTGGTAAGGTACCAACGATTTGCCTTTACTTGACGAGTGGAGACTGGGTTCGACTCGTGACCGCAAAGCATCTATGGGACAGGTCCGCCATATTTAATGTACTCTATTCTTGGGGTGCATCCACGTGACCGAAAATCCCTTGAGAAATAAATAACAAAGATGCCGCCGCCATGTTGGATGAACCAACAAGAGAAGCTAACGAGGAATGCTTTGTAATAATAATAATAATAATAATAATACATTTTATATAGCGCCACTATCCATAACAATGATCAGAGCGCTTAGAATGCTAATTAAAACCTAAAAATATATATACATTGTGATTGTCATCCAACATGGCGGCTATGACGTAACGTGCACTCCAAGAATAGAGCTCATATTATATTGCCCCGGAAATATCATCTTCGGTCAGAAATATCCGTACCTTTGCTTGATCAGAACGCGATTTCATCCCAGTCCGTTTTATATGTGTCCTCCATTCTCGTACCCAGAGCCCACTCCTCATTTGGTTTGTCGTTGGCTCTGCCGGGAAACCCTGTTGCTCGGTCGTCAAATTTTGACGACCAAGTCGTCAGAGCGCATGCTCATAATAAAGACCGCTGATATCGGGTACTGTGGAAGAGTCTACTGGCTACGTAGTGTTCACGTTGGTTTGAATATTCAAACAATGTAAGTACACAAGTTTGTACATTTATCTTCGAGTAGCCGTTTAAAAGCCCTTCGACGTTCATCACCGGTTCTTCTCTGGCTCTGTTGCGATAAAGGCTGGACGATACTAGATACATGTTCTAATATAATCTTGCATGTGAACGGCCTTCCTGTCTTCCGCTTTGTTATTGTTTCTCTTGAATTATAAAAATATTCCTTTGAATACTCAAAGCGATCGAGTACGATCGATTGTGTCTGTAGCCGTTACTTTTATAATTTATGTATTGTTAGATCTCCCTTTACGAATTTATGTCTACACAGTCAATGAGTCACTCCCATTTCCATTGATTTATTATTCAAAAAAGGTATATAGTTTTTGAAAATAATATTGTATGAAATTTACTACAACCTAATGCTGTCATTCGCTTCGTTCGCTTTGCAAGTTTGAATCTTTGTTTATCTCATGGACCAATCAAATACGATCATTCATTGTTGATTTCAACAGCCAAATTCGCTAAAATTTCAGGGTTTCCCAGAGCCAACGACAAACCAAATGAGGAGTGGGCTCTGGGTACGAGAATGATGTGTCCTCTTTATACGTTCGTTAGCGAAGGTTTGACTGCAATTCCTTTAATTAAATCATATTTCGTCATCCTTAGATAAGCCGAAATGCTAATCTTTTCCTACGAGATAGTCATAACAGGACAGCCATTGCTTACGCAGCACAACTTGGTAACCATGAACTCATGAGGTGCCTCTTCAGAAACGGTAAGTTAGTGCGCGTCGCACGGAGTGAGGTGCGGTATGCGGGACAATTATTATTCAAGCTCAGTCAATTTATTAGAAAACGTCGACGAACGAAGTTGTGTCAATTTGCTTAATTTGTATACTCTTTCTGCAATAAGCCAGTTTAGAGTTTAAGAATAAGGTTCAGTGCGCATGCGATTTATCCCGATTATATCACCTTCTTTTGTTAACGTTCGGTGTGATTTTTAAATAACAAAAGAAGGTGATATAAATCGGGATAAAATCGCATGCGCACTGAACCTTATTCTTAAACTCTGAACTGGCTTATACCGCACCTTGGTGCTTTGAATCTCATTTTTTACCTTCACTGAGGGACAAAGATTGCCCTTCATGTGCTATCAAGCAAAGAGTATTCTATTAAAAAGGTGCAATTTAACTGTAAAATGTCGTCTATTAATCGAATGAGATATATATTTTCTCCAACAGCATTAACAAGAACAAATGAACTGTTGTATGACGTGGACAATGCCGGTTGCTCGCTGCTCCATCTTGCGGTCAGCAGTCGCACTCCACAAGTAAGAGGAATATGTAACCTAGCCTCCTCTGCGCGCAATGCATTCTGGGATACCTTTTTACAGTGTGGACACTCGAACCGTGAACACTTCGAGTTTTTTTCGAACTTGTTCACGGTTCGAGTGTCCACACTGTAAGATAACATAAGATAACTCAGTTTATTTTCTAAGGGTAAACACGTGACAGTTACAAAGCAATGGCCTTCCTAAACAATATTTTCTCTTTAAATGTCCCAGTGCCTCTCGGCCAATAAACCCACAGGGAACCCATACACTTACAGTAATTAAGAATATATTCAACATTTCTCTTTCAGGCTGTTGAGCTGTGTATGGAGTTCGAAGCAGAAGTAGACCGTGTAAAGGTACTATATATCATGACGTCATCACCAATTTTCGCTAACATCACGCGAAATCACGCTGTTCTCACGCAACGAAAAATAATTATTTAAAAGAAAAATAGAGTAATACTGGGAACGAGTTTGGTACAATGTTTTTTTCTGTTATAGGAGTCTGATGGGACTACCGCTGTCCATGTTGCCTGCGCACTCGGGCCTGTTGAGATGCTGACTATGATACTACAGTCTGTATCATACCACTTCAACTACTCGTTAGTTGATAAAAATGGAATGACTTGTCTACACTTGTAAGTATCAATTGATTAATTATAAACATCTGAAATTTAGAAACAATTTTTTTAGAAGAAAAAGAAAAAAACGCGCGCTCTTTTCAACGAATTTCTAACGAATTTCCAATGAATTTCTAACGAATTTCCAATGAATTTCTAACGAATTTCCAATGAATTTCTAACGAATTTCCAATGAATTTCTAACGAATTTCCAATGAATTTCTAACGATTTTCCAATGAATTTCCGACGAATTTCCAACGAATTTCTAACGAATTTCCGACGAATTTCCAATGAATTTCCGACGAATTTCCAATGAATTTCTAACGAATTTCCAATGAATTTCTAACGAATTTCCAATGAATTTCTTTGTTTTCTTTCAGAGCCGCAAAGCACAACCAAGCACAAATCATCCAGCTGTTACTTAATCAGGTAAATAAATGAATGAATGGAAAATGGATTAAAAATAATTTAAGAAGTTGTATCAGAAATTGAGTACAAAGGAGTGCAAAGAGTACAAAGATGCAGTGACCATGTTGTGGTGTGTTGGTGCCGTGTAAACAAGAGAAATGAGCATATGAGGAATGCTTTGTTATCGGGATTCAACATGGCCGCCATGACGTCACGTGAAAACAAGCTATACAAGCATCAAGACTTCCAGACTTCCGGTACGCGCGCAATGCATTGTGAGATTATCACAAAGGAAAAGTGAGCACCATTCTAGACACAGGGAGCCCAAGCTATGTTCTTGCTCACTTGGTGCTCACTTTTTCTTTGTAATAATCTCACAATGCATTGCGCGCGTACCGTAAGTCTGGAACTCTTTCATGCTTGTATACCGAAAGGACACCCCTTCCTCTCCCTACCCCTCCCCCAAAAAGGTTGTGATCCTCAACGCACCTATGAACTACTTTTCTAGAAAATCGCTATCAATCCCCTCGATAACAATTACAAGACTCCACTCATGTGGGCTGTGTCACGTGGTTGTAATGAAGCCACTAAAATGCTGCTGACGAATGGTGCTGACGTAAGCTTATTGGACCATCGTGACAGGACTCTCATTCATCTTGCAGTTGGTAACCACACAACTCTAAGTCTGTTACTGCAGGTAATAAATAAAATATAAATAGATTTTTTTGCTTCTTTTCCCTAGAGTGGCTCTTCCTGAGACATCTCTGATTACTCGCATTTCTTACTACATTCAATACACCCAACACTCATCTCACTCATTATCTCACTAGTAGGGACACGAATCTCACATTCACTTCTTACTACATTCTATATTATGTACACCCAACACTCATCTCACTAGTTGGGACACGAATCTCACATTCACTTCTTACTACATTCTATATTCTATATTCTATACACCCAACACTCATCTCACTAGTAGGGACACGAATCTCACACTCACTTCTTACTAGATTATATATTCTATACACCCAACACTCATCTCACTAGTTGGGACACGACTCTCACATTCACTTCTTACTACATTCTATATTCTATACACCCAACACTCATCTCACTAGTTGGGACACGACTCTCACACTCACTTCTTACTACATTCTATATTCTATACACCCAACACTCATCTCACTAGTGGGGACACGACTTTCACACTCACTTCTTACTACATTCTATATTCTATACACCCAACACTCATCTCACTAGTTGGGACACGACTCTCACACTCACTTCTTATTACATTCTATATTCTATACACCCAACACTCATCTCACTAGTGGGGACACGAATCTCACACTCACTTCTTACTAGATTATATATTCTGTACACACAACACTCATCTCACTAGTTGGGACACGACTCTCACATTCACTTCTTACCACATTCTATATTCTATACACCCAACACTCATCTCACTAGTTGGGACACGACTCTCACGTACACTCACTTCTTACTACATTCTATATTCTATATTCTATACACCCAACACTCATCTCACTAGTAGGGACACGAATCTCACACTCACTTCTTACTACATTCTATATTCTGTACACCCAACACTCATCTCACTAGTTGGGACACGAATCTCACATTCACTTCTTACTACATTCTATATTCTATACACCCAACACTCATCTCACTAGTAGGGACACGAATCTCACACTCACTTCTTACTACATTCAATACACCCAACACTCATCTCACTCATTATCTCACTAGTAGGGACACGAATCTCACATTCACTTCTTACTACATTCAATACACCCAACACTCATCTCACTCATTATCTCACTAGTAGGGACACGACTCTCACATTCACTTCTTACTACATTCTATATTCTGTACACCCAACACTCATCTCACTCATTATCTCACTAGTGGGGACACGACTCTCACATTCACTTCTTACTACATTCTATATTCTGTACACCCAACACTCATCTCACTCTGTACACACAACACTCATCTCCCTAGTTCGTTTTTAGTAAGGGAGAGAACGAACTGACAAACTCAACACTCACATGAAGCGCCGCCCGGTCCAGGAATTGAACCAGGAACCACAGCGGTGAGAGGCGAGCCGCTCTCACAAATCGGCCACCCTTAAATTGACTTCCATTCAATGTGGGCATTGGTTTTGCATTGGGCAAGACACTACACTTTCATAATCCCTCACTCCACTGACTAGGTGTATAAATGAGAACTAATGGCAATTTGTCAGGGAAACCTATATAACGAAATACTGGAGGGTAGCTAACATCTTCATGTTACGGATCACCATTATCACGATTTCTCTTTGATTGTAGAATCGTGTTGTTCATACTTTAATCAAATGTAAAGACAGGACAGGATCCACAGCTTTGCATTATGCTGCAAAAGGTGGATATCCACTGGTAAGATGTTATTGTAGCCGTTTAAAACAAACCTAGCCTGCATAGCTGGCTTTCCGAGGGTTTGGAATGGAGAGGAGGCTGGGCGAAGGAGGAAAGTCCCCTTTATCCTCTCCCTTCCAAACCCTCGGAAAGCCAGCTACGCAGGCTAAAGCAAACCCATGGATGCTACTCACCATAAATATGGTGCGTGGGGGTATGCCGCCTGGACCTTTGAACGAGATGAGTAGAGAGACCCATGCAAACGCTTCCAACAACAACAACAAGCCCCAGCATTTATTGTGCTTTGTGATCGTTGAAGCAATGTTGGATCCGTTTCAGGGGCGGATCTAGGGGAGGGGTGCAGGGGGTGTGCACCCCCCTGGATGAGCTGATATCTACTGCGTTGTTGGTGCTTGAGTTTGTGTACGTTCTGATCATAAATGGTGCACCCCCTCCTAAAAGATGGTGCACCCCCTCCTGAAAAAAATTCTGGATCCGCCCATGCGTTTTTTACACATGCACACTACCACCAACAACTGCCAACAATATTGGGACCGTTTGCACGTAGCTTGACACGAATAATCTTTTCTTCATACAGGACGTGGAACTTATACTTTCAAAAGAGAACTCTTTAGCAGGAGTGCAGAACATAGATGAAGATACACCCTTACACTTAGCTGTCAGGTTAGCTAAAAGACAACACAATGGAGGCCGGTTCCGCTTTTCTTCGGGCCAATATAAAGTGGTCGTATTACTGGGGTGACCACCATGTGGTCCACACTGCAGTTTTCATAAAAGTGAATGGATTTTATTTCGCGCGCTTTTCTCGGTTAGATTTTGTAATATATATTTAAATGTTGATATTTTATTCTATTTTGTTTTATTTTTAACCTGATTTTCCAGTAATGGCTGGTTAAAGATAGTCCAGTTACTACTTGATGGCCAGAATTCTCGCATGGCTAACAGCCTGGACAAAAACGAACGTACTCCATTGCATCTCGCTGCCAAGAACGGTCACGTGGAAATTGTCGAATTTCTGCTCCAGACGGGCGCAAGTATTCAACGGTGAGGGGTAGTGACGAGTAGTTCTTACGACGGTGAGGGGGGGCTGAGGCTATAGACACTTTTCAATGTTTCACCAATTCCCTTACTCCCCTCCTGTGCAGTTTGGAAATTTGTGAAAGAGAAGTGGATGGTAGGTAGGGGAGAGGAGTGTGTGTAGAGAGGGGGAGGTTCTTGCACCAGTTTCTACTGTCCCTCTCCCTCTCCCTCTCTCTCCCCTCTTCCCCTCCCTCCCTCTCTCCCTCTCCCCCTCCCCTCTCCCCTCTCCCCTCTCCCCTCCCCCCTCTCCCCTCTCCCCTCTCCCCTCTCCCCTCTCCCCTCTCCCCTCTCCCCTCTCCCCTCTCCCCTCTCCCCTCTCCCCTCCCCTCCCCTCCCCTCTCCCCTCTCCCCTCTCCCCTCTCCCCTCTCCCCTCCCCCTCTACCCTCTACCCTCTACCCTCTACCCCCTCTCCCCTCTATCCTCTACCCTCTACCCTCTACCCTCTACCCTCTCCCCTCTATCCTCTCCCCTCTACCCTCTATCCTCTATCCTCTATCCTCTATCCTCTCCTCTCCCCTCTCCCCTCTATCCTCTCCCCTCTCCCCCTCCCTCCCCTCTCCCCTCTCCCCTCTCCCCTCTCCCCTCTCCCCTCTCCCCTCTCCCCTCTACCCTCTACCCTCTACCCTCTCCCCTCTATCCTCTCCCCTCTACCCTCTATCCTCTATCCTCTATCCTCTATCCTCTATCCTCTCCCCTCTCCCCTCTATCCTCTCCCCTCTCCCCTCTACCCTCTACCCTCTACCCTCTACCCTCTACCCTCTACCCTCTCTCTATTTTTTTTAATGAGTTAGAAATTCTTAATAATTCAATGAAGTTTATGGAGTTTCATTATTTTACGTATTCAGTGATAGTAATGGTCAGACACCTCTACATCTAGCTGCCATGACGGGATCCCTGTGTATAGTAGAACTTCTCCTGTCTGACAATTTATTCTGCTTGAACCAAACAGACAAACTTCAGGTAAAAATACATCGCTAAATAAAAATGTCACGGTTACTTTCGTTACACTTCAGATGGTAACGCAATCCTCGTTACAGAGAAAGATGACGGATCGGATTTAGCCGTGACATTCAGTATATAAGAATGCGTTACAACAACACTCAGAAAAGATTGCGTGACATATTTTACATTGAGTTAGTCACGTAAGTTTTAGGAGAATGCGTTACACTATTCCTTGTTAAAGATCACATACGTTGCACTTTCAGTTGATCGTATGTCGTGGTAATAAGAAAGTATATGTAATTTCACCCTGTCACACCTTTAACAGATATATATTGCGTTACAGGAGACTGCGTTACACCTGGCAGTTCAAGCTGGTCACGCAAACGTTGTAGAGTATTTTATATCCAATAAAGACCAAGAATTGACAGAAAACACTTTAAACAAAAACATACTAGACATGACAATAGAACATAAGCAGAAAGCAGTTGCCATTGTATTGGCCAGTCACAGAAGGTAAGATAAATAAATCACACCACAAGTATAGTAGCCTGATTTTCAGACGGTCCGTGGTCCTCCGCTCTAGCTAGCGTAGGATCACGGACCGTCTGGAAATCAGGCTACAAGTATAGCCCAAGCATTCGACTTGTGGAATTGACTAGCCCTAACGTCAGACTCGTACCCGGTCGTTACCTACCGCACTCTACAGGCAATGGAATCTGGGGAAGTAATGAAAGCGCGCAAAGGCGCTTGGGAAAGGAGGGAGACAACTTCTTCCTCCCTTCCCACTACACACCGCGCGCCCACAACGCGAGTAAGAGAAGCGACTAGGTACGAGTCTGCCCTAACGTCCCTTTGCATGTGTAGACGGCGCTTTGGGAGAAGGAGAATGGCGAGGGAGAGAGGAGGGAGAAAAGAAGGAGTGACATCTTCCTCCCCATACTCCCTAGAGCTCCTCCTCCTGCACCGCTACGCTGGCTGAACCTCTCTTTACTATTATCAGGTGGAGAGAGATGTTCAAGCCTGCCTCTAAGGATAGTCCCAGTCAGATGGCGTTACTTATAGAAAAGATGCCGGATGTGGCCGAGGTAGGTCTACGGTCACGCAACCGGAAGTGACGTCTATTATTTTGTTGAACGTTACTGACGTCATGGCGGCCATATTGGTTGCCAATATTCGCATTCCTCATTAGCTACTCTTGCTATATATACGTCATCCAATATGGCAACTGTACGTAATTTGGTTATTAATCAAGGATTTTTTTGTCGCATGGTTGCACCCGGCACCCATTTTGTGTGCTGAAGATATCGCTGGAATATCATACAGTGGTCGCATGGGTTAGCCTCGAGTCAGTGTAATTTTTTAATTATTCAAAATTGACGACGAGAACAAAAACTTTTGACACTAGATGTTTGAAACAGCTTTTTCAGATTCTGTGAGTTATTCTCTACATTGCGGCTCGGCCTAGTAAGTGCGTCGTTTGTCAAGGAGTACAGCGGTGTCTAAACAACTCGAAACTGGAGTATTGAACCCAAGAAATTGCTCGAGTAGATTTTGAAATGCAAATTTGTATCATCACGTGATTTTTATTTTTATGTAATCACTTCATGTTGTAGCGTTTTCTGGATCGCTGTATACGTAGAGACGGAAGGAAGGATAACCCTGATTATAAGGTACATTATGCAATTATTTCTCAATGAATGAGTTGCCAGTTACCAGGCCCCCCTCATTTTATCCCGTAAATCGCAAAGCTTTCTGGGTATGCCAGGGGACAAACAGAATAATAAAATAAAAAGGCCCTGTTACTGCCTCCATGTCACGCTTCATTTCTATTGTTATTATTTCCACTTGTAATTTTTTATTAATATTTATCTGTGGCTAGCCTGCGTGGCGGCCCAAAGGGATCGGAAGGGGAGGGGGACTGAGGAGAGGAGGGGAAAAGGAGGGAGAATGGATCGGAAGGGGAGGGGGACTGAGGAGAGGCCGGAGGGGAAAAGATGGGGGAATGGGGAGAAAGGGGGACTTTACAGCTCAGATTAGTGTAGTTTATTGCCTATTATTTGACTCTAGTCGCTTCTTATTCTACGATTTTAGATTACCTATAATCTGCACTACTTGCAAGGCATGCCGGACTACGAACGATGTAAACCTAAGAACTCCCTTAAACCTCTTTATGTAAGTACGGGATGATGCTGATGATAATGTGCTTGATGATGATGACAACGATGATCATTGTGTTTTTCATTTTCATCTTAGGCAATGGTGAGACACAAACGATTAAATTGTTTGCAACATCCAACAAGTATTGCATTAATTAACGTTAAATGGTACGTACTAATGGATATTTTTGTTTGAATTCGATGAAATCAATCTATTGGAGATTTTAAATACAAAGATGCTGCGGCCATTTTGGTGGTACAAACAACAGGCTAATAAGGAATGCTTTGTTATCGGAAACCAACATGGCCGCCATGACGTCACCAGCAATTATTTATCAATATATTTAACTTATTTTATTTTTATAGCTTCGCCCAAATATATCGAATATTAATACTGATCATTGTATTTACTTTCTGACAGGCACAAGTACGGTCTAAAAATGGTTTTAATTAACCAGATCATGTCTGTACTGTACTTATGCATCGTTATTGGGCTTGTATCCACGTTGGCAGACAACCCTTGCTTTCAGGTCATCGATCAGGTATGTGAATTAGATCATGTCTGTTGTACTTATGCATCGTTATTGGGCTTGTATCCATGTTGGCAGACAACCCTTGCTTAATTTCAGGTCATCGATCAGGTATGTGAATACAGTTCCATATTCACACAGACGATATTGAAGCCTACTTCAAATTTGGAGGCATAACATACTAACTCCTCTTGATTGTAAGCTGCTCGGCTGTCATGGGCACCCATCATGTGCAGCCCGAAAAAGTCCTCCATCTGTTGTAAAGTGCATTGAGACAATGTGAAATGCGCTATATAAGAACTAGTTGTTGTTATGATGATGATGATGATGATGATGATGATGATGATGATGATGATGATGATGATGATGATGATGATGATGATGATGATGATGATGATGATGATGATTAATTATGTTCAGATTAGACGTCGTGTCTTTGGGGGAGGGGGAGTGGAAGGCGAGGGGAAAGAATAAAAGGGTGTCTTTCCTCCCCTCCCCTCTCCTCTAGCTCCTATCCCCTCCCCCTCCCCCTTAGACACCCTGTTTTTTTCTTGTACTTTGACTACAATTGTTTTCTTTTAGAAAAACTGCACTATCCAAACCAAAATCTTAGATCTTAAAGGAGATTCAGCATGGGTAAGTTTATCAATAAGTTGACTCAGGGGGGTAGGGACCACGAGAACTGTCCGTATAAAGAGATGTCTGTTAAAGGGAGGTTCATGGTCTTGTATTCACTACAGATTTGTATAATGAAGACTTTCAAAGGGGTGTAATCACAGGTAGCCCAAGCTCACAATTTGAAGTTTTATATAGAGTGTAAAATTATTAAAATCGAAAATACAATGAATCGTTTGTAAATTGTCTGTATTTGTTCATTGTGAGTTTATTTAACTTTTGGGGAAATTTGGTGTCGCTACGATTAAAATTAAGCGAGTTATAGCCGTTTGAATTTTAATAATTTTACACTACATATTAATCTCTATCAGGAGCCATTACTAGGAGCCTTCCTCTAGTAATAGGTTCATGTGACATCAAATGCACAAATTGGGCTATTTTTAGATATGCAAATTTCCGAAGAATTTCAAATTGAAAAATAAAATGGCCGCCAAAACGGAAGACGCGAGGACTTGATCCAAAATATTGATATTCTTAATCCATGGAAGTCCAAGTCTAATTTTTCCCTTGCACAAGAACGAGACAACTGTGTACAATGAATCACATGTATCAATAAACTGACATACTGTCAGAGCGCTTAGTGGAGACTTTTAGTTTGGCGACTCTGACGTTGTCGCGAAATTCTTCTACGTTCTTATACCTATCGCTTCATATCAGATATGTTTATTCTTGTTTTATCAACTTTCTTTTGTTGGTTTTTGATTCATGATTTAGTCTTCGTAAGAATGAATCGTTCTCCAATGATTTCAACTCTGATGAAGCAAAAGTTGGATAGCGGCGCCAACATAAGAATTAAACCACACAAATGTGCACTTTGCTAAATAACTTCTTCGCCGAAAGATAGTCGAAAAACAACTGAAACTTTCAACCGACGAACCGTGCCTTAAAGAGCGGCAAAGAACACTAAAACAAGAGGGTTATCACTGAGTGTATGCGAAGTTCATTCGCCAAAGGCGTCTTCAGTTCAAAGAAGGCAAGAAACGGCCGGCACTCCAAGATCAGCCGATGAATAAAAATGCGATAAAATCTTCATCCAGGCCACAGAAAAATAAGCTCCTCTGTACCTCACTTCGCTCAGTTTAGAAAGAACTTTGTGACAATGTCGAGAATTTTCGACATTTTGCTGCGTTTCAGATAACAATTGCTAATTTAGCAAAACACACCGGCGGTTTGGTATATTCATTAGCTTGGTTCTCACTGCTAGTCCTGCACAAGTTTACAGTGAGGACACACTAACCGGGACCACTTGAGCAAAACTGACCAATCAGATTACACCTGAAAAGAATCACATTCCAACAAAAGTTGTGTGGGCCAATCAGCATTATAGTTATAATGAAGATTGGCACAGATGACTTTTGTTGGAATGTGATTATTTTCAGCTGTAATCTGATTGGTCAGTTTTGCTCAAGTGGTCCCGGTTAGTGTGTCCTCACTGTAATTATGTTCTTCGTAAGAGATTATCCATGATACCAGATCGTTGAATTCCTTCTCAGAAAGAGCAGAAGATGTGTACGTTTTTTGGCCGAGTTTTGAACTGGCCTTTTTTAATAACTAGTAGCTTTGTTTTTAGAAGTTCTCGCACTTGAAGTTTTGATATAAATAATAATACCTGGAGTTGCTTTTTTGTTTTGTTTTTAATGTTTTCAATCATTGTTCTTCCTCGCTTGATGAAGTACTGAAGTCGGCAAACGACGAAACTGATCTGAAATTTCACTAGATTCTGATTCTTTTATTAGAATCACTCGGGAACTACACGGTACGAGCACATGGGCTTTTTGTCTGCGCATGCGTGAAATGCCAACATGAACACAAAGACCCTCTGACACGAGCATATATCCCGCGCCATCCCGCGCTAATTTAAATACCAGGAATAACAAACAAGATGGCGAAGTTCTTTCTCATATATTTTTTAACTTGTCTATATGAACATATGCAACTCTAAAATGATGGATTCTATTTTATCAATGTTGAAGGCATGCTGCAGTTGTCATAACCAGTATTTACGATGTATTATGAGTTGCATATTGAGGAAGGAGGTCCAGACATGACAAGCTAAATGACAATGGCTGCTGTCTTCGTATACATGCACTTTGAACATTCATAGCAGGAGCTATACCTTTTTTGAAAGTCATTTATTGTGATGAATGGAATGACTATTGAATAATCTTCGCCTCCGTAACATTATGCAACTTGGGGGTCGGTAGAAATCGAAAGATAATTTGACCTGAATGCTTGAGTCCACATTGTGCTCGTCGAGAATAGTCGTAAATGGTAAGCCAAACTATTGCCATGCAAAACATGGAATCAAGTTTTGGTTTTCTTAACAGCTAATTTTTCTGCAAAGTCTGTCTCTCATTTATACTTTCAAAGACTTGAATAAGGAAATAGACGAAGATATGATAGAACCATAGCTTCGAGAAGTAACACAAAACATCAATTCCGGATACACCGAGTATAGGGTGAGAAGAATGGATGGATGACAGCTATACATTTTTTGAAGCCCCATTCTCTATAAAAACTGAAATTATATAAAGGAATGAATGCTGTGGTAATTATCTCCAACTTGGGGGTCGGTAAAAATTTCAAGAAATATCTCGTTAAAGTTCGACCTAAATGAACACTTCTACATATTCACCGGGCCATAGCTCGAAATCGCGTCCACCTGAAAGACCATTTCATTAAAATTCTAAAAGTTTACTGTCATCACAATTACCAAGCGTTAATCCAATGCTGTAGAATACTTGATTGTAGAAATAATTAACGATGACATCCAACTCCAAACACCACAGTCGCATTTCAATGTAAAATATCTCGCCATCAAAAGAAATAACAGCGGCCAAAGATATACACAGGGGAAGAAGTGTTTATCGTCTTTAAAAATGAGAAACTTTTCATGACGTTTAAACTTTAGAAACGCGTAGATCTCCTACAAAATATCCTTAAATGAGCTATCGAAATGTAAAATATTTCAGACGTCACTGGGCAATGCTGTGTTGGCGCATGCGCAGACAAAATACCCATAGCTCACGGTACGCTTTCGACCGATGAAGCAAAGCTAGCAGTGTTGAATCTGACGTCAAATTCCTATTGTGTAAGACGCGACATGTAGCTTAATCGCATGGAATTTTTAATGAGTGTTCTATTTTTAGCCCAATTTGTGCATTTGATGTCACACAAACTATTATAGGACGGAAGGCTCCTAGTAATGGGCTCCTGTCTTATATAAACTTCAAATGGTGAGCTTGGGCTACCTGTGGTGTAAATGAATTTGTTTGCTTCTACTTTCAGCCCAAAAGACCAACTATCAGATCGTACCTTTTCCTCAAGATTGCGTTGATTGTGCTGAGTATAGTCAAACTAATTAGCCAGATTATTGCCATGTATAATCAGGTATGGTCCTCTACAGCAATGGTTACGTTGGATGGATTGGATGGATGGATGGATTTGGATGGATGGATGGATGGATGGATGGATGGATGGATGGATGGATGGATGGATTATGGTGGATGGATGGATGGATGGATGGAGGTATGTGGAGGATGGATGGATGGATGGATGGATGGATGGATGGATGGATGGATGGATGGGTTACGATGGATGGATGGATGGATGGATGGATGGATGGATGGATGGATGGATGGATGTATGGATGGATGGATGGATGGATGGATGGATGGATGGATGGATGGATGTGGATGGATGGATGGATGGATGGAGGAAGGATGGATGGATGGATGGATGGATGGATGGATGGATGGATGTTCTGATGGACGATGGAACGGATGGATGGATGGATGGATGGATGGATGGATGGAGGATGGATGGATGGATGGATGGATGGATGGGTGGATGGATGGATGGATGGATGGATGGCATGGATGGATGGATGGATGGATGGAGGATGGATGATGGAGAATAGCAAGGTATGATCAATGAATGAATTAATGAATGAATTGATAGATTAATGGATGGATTGATGAATAAATGGATGGATTAATGGATGGATTAATGAATGAATTGATAGATTAATGGATGAATAAATGCGTGGATTAATGGATGGATTAATGAATGAATTGATAGATTAATGGATGAATTAATGGATGGATGCATGACTATTGCTTCCTTTCTGAACCAATCAAAAAACGTGCAGATGCATATCATCCAGTGAAACTCTTTCAATACGACACGGTACCCTAACTCTCCCACTTATACAAACATGCCTTTATTTCTTACCTCAATAGGGCTGGCGTTACCTCAAGAACTTTGGCTATCTTCTCGAGCTCTTTCTTTGTATCACCATGATGATATTTCTCGTGCCTGAAAATTGCAGTAGTTGCTTTGGCGCAGGCGCTGTAGCTGCATGCATGGCGTGGTTTAGTCTTATGTCTAGAATAGCAAGGTATGTCACGCAACGGTTATGTTATGTCACGCAACGGTTATGTTATGTCACGCAACGGTTACGTTAGGTCACGCATTTGGCGCAGGCGCTGTAGCTGCATGCATGGCGTGGTTTAGTCTTATGTCTAGAATAGCAAGGTATGTCACACAACGGTTACGTTCTGTCACGCAACGGTTACGTTATTTAGGTCACGCATTTGGTGCACACGCTGTAGCTGCATGTATGGCGTGGTTTAGTCTTATGTCTAGAATAGCAAGGTATGTCACACAACGGTTACGTTCTGTCACGCAACGGTTACGTTATTTAGGTCACGCATTTGGTGCACACGCTGTAGCTGCATGTATGGCGTGGTTTAGTCTTATGTCTAGAATAGCAAGGTATGTCACACAACGGTTACGTTAGGTCACGCAACGGTTACGTTATTTAGGTCACGCATTTGGTGCACGCGCTGTAGCTGCATGGATGGCGTGGTTTAGTCTTATGTCTAGAATAGCAAGGTATGTCACGTAACGGTTACGTTAGGTCACGCAACGGTTATGTTAGGTCACGAAACGGTTCAGTGAATTATTTACAAAGCGTTACACAACGTCACACAATTAACATCTTTTTTCAGGGTTTCTTTTCTCGGTATTTATTTGATGATGCTTGAAAGGATAATTTTAACAGTAATTAGGGTAAGTGTTATAAAATAAAATAAAGGATGGTCACGTGATTTTCAAAAACTAAAATTGAAAAAAAACTTGGTTTCTGTGACGTCATTTCCTGTCTCGTGAGGAATTCGTAACAGGTGAATTGAAGCTTTCTGGTCCAATTCTCAGTGTTTGAGGTCAGAATGAATGAGATTCAGTCTTTTTCCACCTCCGATTGAAATACAGCAAATAGCAAAAATGCAAAAAAAAAATTTTTGCAAAAAAATTTTTCCCAAAAAAAAAAAATGCAAACAAAAATTTCCAGAGAGAGAAGAAGCGATCAGAAATAGGCAATATCATTTTATGTTGTATATTTGTTATCTTTCCTTTAGGTATTTGTACTTCTGTTTTTATTTCTCCTGTGCTTCGCATTTTCGTTCTATGTTCTGGACTTCACGCAGGTAAGAGTACTTCAATTCCTTATTTAGAATATCCAATAGGCCCTTTGCAGGATTACGATCACGTGGTTGTACTGACTGGCAAAAAAATCTGACTTTTTTATTTGAAGAATCTTACATGATATCAGTAGTGACAGTAAAGAAATCTGTTTGAAATGCTATTTTTCAACCTCCAGTTGATTGTCGATCTTTCTCAATCAACGTCTCAAAGTTTGTTTGCCAGTCAGCAGAGCCATTCCCATGGGATCTTCGGCTCAGGTCATTCGTTATTCAAGCGATATATTGGCATGTGACTGTAAACTGCAAAGGGCCTATTCCTCCATCAATTCCGCCTTATTTGGGAAACACATTCCATATTTGGTATGGTCCAATTCCTTCGTCAATTCCTTATTTGGAAAACACATTCCATATTTGGTATGGTCCAATTCCTTGTTTGGAAAACACATTCCATATTTGGTAGGGCCAACGGGTGCCTTTGATTTTATTTGTACACACCTGATTGAAACTTCTTTGATTTCCAAACAGGATTTGTTTCAAGATCTGTTCCAGTCCATCGTGACTACATTCGTCATGCTGATGGGCGAGGTCAACTATGGCGTCATATTCCTTGAAAATCGCAACATTTATCACCCGGAGCTATTGTACCCAGTCTTCATTCTCTTCTGTATAGCCATGCCCATAATATTTCTTAACTTACTGGTGAGTGCATTTGAATGCATTTTTATTTTTATTTTTATTAGATACAATATGTGCAGCCGTACTCTGTATGGGAATTTGCGGCTCAGACATTGTTTTTTTACATACAGTATGGTTGCGAATATTGTATCAGACTTATCATCCACAGATGTATAAAATCATGTTCTACTATGTTTTTCAAGATACCAGTAAGTTTGGCCGAGAAAATCAAAGTTAAAGTTTGACTGGAAATTGCCCATATGAGTGCTGTTGCGTGTAATTAGTCCTTAATTTCACTCGGCCCCATACGATTAATAATAATAATAATAATAATAATAATAATAATAATAATAATAATAATAATAATACTGATAATAAGTGGCACTGTTTATATACCGTACATGGCCGCCATATTGTACAGGTGCAAAGCACAAGCAATAACAGTTACCATTATTTTATTTTTTTATACCAATAAATGTTTTGTTACCATTAGATTGGCTTAGCTGTTGGTGATATTGTGAGTATACAGAAGATTGCTGCTTTGGAACGATACTCGGCTCAGGTGAGTGATACTATAAGGTCCCGGATTACTTTACTTTACTTTCATGGTTTAACAGCAATAAATATATAGCTAATTGCATAATCGTTGCCGGGTTGAAAATCATGAAAGCTATGACCAAAAGGAATTCTGGGAAATTAAAACTCTCAAATAACACCGTCAAACCATCGACCTTTTTATCCAGACTTGTAGGATCTTAATTAGTTAAATAGCTCATATACCTTCAAAACTACGAGAACATTGAATATCTCTGTATGTAATGCGGGTCATGAACTGATTTCCCATCCATCCTTGCGGTCTCAGCTTCTATGATTTATGATTTTCGACCCGACAACGATTATGCAATTAGCTATAAGCTAAGCTAATACGATAAAAAATAATCAGTTAATGCTGAAGGAAGCCAGACTACAGGAATAAAATTCCCTTCAAGATAGGCTACCAAAAACAAAGTAATAATATCGATAATATATATGAATGGATGATATCAAAAATTATATTAAAATATATTACATTAATTATATTAATATGCACATATGAATTCAATCAAAAATTCAATCATCACGATCAATATCAAGACAATGTGATCTTAACATCGTTTTCAAGATAGAAACTGATTTGAGCGCTACAATCACAGGAAGCCCAAGCTGTGTTCTTGTGGCCGTTATAAAGAAATGTATAAACGCGGCCACAAGAATAGAGCTTGGGCTTCCTGTGCTACAATAACATTTATTCAATCAGCTGTGTGTATTGTTCTAGGTCGAACAGTTGTATCAAATCGAACAAATGTATAAACGGCCACAAGAACAGAGCTTGGGCTTCCTGTGCTACAATAACGTTTATTCAATCAGCTGTGTGTATTGTTCTAGGTCGAACAGTTGTATCAAATCGAACAAATGTTCCCGCGTTTTATCCTCAAACCATGGCAAGTCAGGAAACACGTGGAGTATCCAAACAGACAAAAGACGGTAGCAAGAAGGGTGCGTACGTTTTTTTTTTTTTTTTTTAACGTATGTTATTTTTTTATTTTTTTATTTTTTAATTTTATTTTTATTTCATTTTATTTTTATTTTTTTTATTGTTATTTTTTTTTATTTTTTTAAACGTATGTTATGAATTCTTTATCAAAGTTTCTACATTATTTTTTAATTTTAAAAATAATAATAATTTAAAAAAATATTATTATAATTTTTGATTAATAAACACATAGTTACATGTAGTGTTCGGTGATCAGTGCCGTTATCATCTATAAGCAATGTCTTTTTTTATTACATATAAATAAATTGTTAATTCTGAAGCATCTATATATTCCAACTATATGTACCCCGGCTTAATCTATTTATAGTTGTATGACGTCATCGCTGGTACGCTAACTACGTTTGGACACGAAGATGACCACAAGGAAAACAAAATTGAACAAACAATAGAAGAACAAGAACAAAGGTGATAGTTGCTTCATTTCAATGACATCATTTCCGGTCTCGAGGAATTTTCATCAGCTGAATTTCAACTTTTCAATATAATTTTTTCTGGTTGATAGAACATGGGACAGTTGAAGGCGCATCCATGTAGCATTAAAATCTTTCATGGCGTTTGAACAAGTTTGGCTATTTTTAGAACACGAAATTGACCACTGAATCACTGTTGCTGCAAATGAGTTGCGGCAAATAAAACGAGTTGCTGCAAATAAAACGAGTTGCTGCAAATAAAACGAGTTGCAGCAAATAAAACGAGTTGCTGCAAATAAAACGAGTTGCTACAAATAAAACGAGTTGCTGCAAATAAAACGAGTTGCTGCAAATAAAACGAGTTGCAACAATTAAAACGAGTTGCTACAAATAAAACGAGTTGCTACCAATAAAACGAGTTGCTGCAAATAAAACGAGTTGCAGCAAATAAAACGAGTTGCAACAATTAAAACGAGTTGCTACAATTAAAACGAGTTGCTACAAATAAAACGAGTTGCTGCAAATAAAACGAGTTGCAACAATTAAAACGAGTTGCTACAAATAAAACGAGTTGCTACCAATAAAACGAGTTGCTACAAATAAAACGAGTTGCAGCAAATAAAACGAGTTGCAACAATTAAAACGAGTTGCTGCAAATAAAACGAGTTGCTGCAAATAAAACCGGAAGTGCACAGTGATTGGTCAATTGCCAAACTTGTTCAAACGCCGTGACATAGACCCAATATGTAGCATGGATGCTCCTCCTTATGGGTTCCTGATAATACCCATACAGCTATGGCTGCTCACATATATTGTATATCTATTACCGTCTTCTTTCTGTCTTAACAGGCTCAAGTCCATTTCCAAAAAGCTAGACTTTCAATCAAGCCAACTTGGCGTAATGCAAGATCACTTGGAAAGAATTGCTGTCAAAATAGTTGGCCCCAGGCCCCCCAATCCTGAAATCAATATCGGTCAATCGGACGTATAGGAGGAGGGGAGGGGTATGCACCGCTGCCTAAGCTATACGGGTATGCCGTGGTATATATAGGGTATGTTACTACCCTGTACCGGGTAAAAATAATCGGCAAATTATGACTCGAGCATTACAGGACTAAGCTCGAGTCAAGCTATATTTAGAGCATCATATCATACATAGTCTCGATGCTCTTGCAATGACCTTTTTAACTACCTGAGTTTCAGGCCCAAAGTAGAGGGGAAGGAGAGGAGGAGGGGAGGGGACTTATCAACCTAAACCTACTGATAAGCTATCGGTATGTGCCACGGTATAGAATATGATACTCCCCTATAGACCCTGTTAATAAATCCCACAATGCATGATTTTCCGCGCTTGACGTCAAACTTATTCTTTTGAATTCTATTCAAAATATACAAAGACTGAAAACAATGAAGGAAAATGAATGGAATTCAAAAGAATAAGTTTGACGTCAAGCGCGGAAAATCATGCATTGTGTGGGATTTATTAAAAGGGTCTATACAGGTATGTGCCGTGATATAGGGTATGGTACTTCTTTATACGGGTACTGTGTCGTGGTATAGGGTATGGCACTCCCCTATACGGGTATGTGCCACGGCATAGAATATAATACTCCCCTATACGGGTATGTGCCACGGCATAGAATATGATACTCCCCTATACGGGTATGTGCCACGGCATAGAATATGATACTCCCCTATACGGGTATGTGCCACGGCATAGAATATGATACTCCCCTATACGGGTATGTGCCACGGCATAGAATATGATACTCCCCTATACGGGTATGTGCCACGATATAGAATATGATACTCCCCTATACGGGTATGTGCCACGGTATAGAATATGATACTCCCCTATACGGGTATGTGCCACGGTATAGAATATGATACTCCCCTATACGGGTATGTGCCACGGTATAGAATATGATACTCCCCTATACGGGTATGTGCCGTGGTATACGGTATGGTACTCCCCTATACGGGTATGTGCCGTGGTATACGGTATGATACTCCCCTATACGGGTATGTGTCGTGGTTTAGGGTACGGTACTCCCCTATACGGGTATGTGCCATGGTATACGGTATGGTACTCCCCTATACGGGTATGTGCCGTGGTATACGGTATGGTCTCCAGAGATCCAGTTCATTAATCATTTTCATTGTATCTTCTCAAAACTCCTCGGGGATGCAAGCATCTTCTGTGGAAATCTCTGAATAATTTCTACACAAAATGAACTCATCTGAATAAAACCAACATATTCAATATATTCCTTTCCAAGTTAGACTGCAAAAGAGTCGCTAATTTTTCGCGAAACTCCGCAGAGAAGAGTTGAAGTTTGATCGGACCGCGAGAGAATGAGACGAGGCGAAAAGACGCGAGGGGATTGAGGCGAGTATGAGAGACGCGTAGTACTTTCTATTCCAATTTCTTCGAAAGTTTAAATTCCTTTTTTACAAATATTCCGAATCAGTAAAATTACAAGGACACGGCCACCATCAAATTACAACACCACTACCCTTCCTCTATGTAATTAAATGCTTTTATAGATCACAAGCCGTCGTTAATTTATAGTACCTTGCTCTGAACGACAATTTTATTCGATTGAAAAAAACTGTAATTAACAGGGTTATTTATATGCTTCTAATTCACAAACTTTGTGGTCTTTGAACGAGTGGTGGCGGCAGTATGTCAGATTATAATTACACCAAAATTGTTCAACTCTATCTCTCGTCAGTTCAATACAACAGCAGGAAAAGAACAAATCAACGGATTGTCGTTCTGCACGCAGGTGCATTCATGGGAAGAGTTTTTAGGTTCACTTTGAAATCTGGTGTGTTTGCAAGTGTGACAGCTCAGTGAGAAAAAGACTTTGTGATGACTCTACCCCTGAAAATCTCGTTCCATCAAAAAAAAAAAGAAAATAAATCTCGTTCCATCCAAAGAAATAAGAAAAAATATCTTGTTCCATCCAAAGAAAAAAGATAAAAAAACTCATTCCATCAAAAAAAAAAAGATTAAAAAACTCGTTCCATCAAAAAAAAAAAAAGATTAAAAAACTCGTTCCATCAAAAAAAAAAAAGATAAAAAAAAAACTCGTTCCATCAAAAAAAAAGATGAAAAAACTCGTTCCATAAAATAAAATAAATCTCGTTCCATCAAAAAAAAAAAATTCCGAACTACTGACCAATGTTGTTCAAAGTGTCGGAATAGAGCTATCCGTTGTATAAATCTTTATTCAGTGGATAAATGTATTGGCTGAACAACATCAACTTATCCACTGGATAACGATTTAATAGAGCGGAGAGAAACGGATCAGGGAGGAGGGAGAAATGGCTCAAAATATAGAGGGAGGAGTGAGAAACAACCAAACAAACAGGGAGGAGGGAGAAAAATGACCTAATAATTAGGGAGGGTGGATATTTAAATGCCTGTTCCGCTCTTAATATGCAACGCGGGTAGCGGTATCCACTCTTTGAATTTTTCTTAAGAAATGATTTTGATTAACATCGACACAAGTTGATTACGGTTAAGTTTCCTCGCGTTGAAAAGGCTGATATTTTACTGGGCGCCGCAATACACTTGGTCTCCTATGCAGCCGTTCTTAGTGACAGGATTTCAGGATTTTTGTGCTTTTCGACCGCATTTCATCCTTATTTTCATATCATTTCTATTTACCTAAAATATTGTTCGTAAAAGAGGTAACGTAAATAAATGAAACATTACTTTCAATAGGAAGTCAATCTACTTAACTTAAGGTGATCGTGTTATCTCCATTGTATATCCTGTTTTGAACGTCCTTTAGCCGCCAATGAAGTTCTTACTCAGTCCTTTTAATTTCTTTCTCAAAGACTTCAAAATCTTTATAGATTTTGCGGTTATTCGTTTAGCAGCCATTAGATTATATTTTGCCCTGAGTTACACTCTAGGCTTGTTTATTAATCAAACGTGTCCCAGAGCGTTATCCAATCAAAGCGATCAAATCTGTAGTCCAATAGCGTTATCCAATCAAGAAATCAAATCTGTCCAATAGCGTTAGCTAATCAAATCTGTCCAATAGCGTTAGCCAATCAAATCTGTCCAATAGCGTCAGCCAATTAAATCTATCCAATAGCGTCAGCCAGTCATAAGCTACTGCCGATTCTGTGCTCTGTTTTTTTTGCAACCGGCTGGTCTGACCACGTACTCGGTTGATTAATTTGCTGAGAGTAAGATCAGTATAGTAGTACATGATAGGTGCTTGTTAGGCCATACTTGTTTACAAGGATATTGAATCACAAGGAGATGATGATATTGTAAGTACATCTTGGTGCAAACGCAACTGAGGGCGTCAAAAAAGCGTAGTTTCATCCACAGCATTTTAGGTAAGTTTTCTTACTCAGTGATCTTATAGTCGATGATATAGGAAAAACATTTTGCTAGTTGGAATATATCAGAATTCTTTGTAGTATTTATTTAACTTTATATCTTTCACGCACTACAAAGATCAAAGAAGATAAATATCCAGAAAATATATCAGAACCGACAATGCAATTGAGAGAGTTGATAGATGTGTGTAAAAAAACTTATATATGTTCCAATGTGAATAATGTTTGAAACATTTGTCGATGGATATCATTCCTTTCAATTAGAAACTTTAACACCGTTAAAGAAATCGTAGCGAAAATTAAAAGGAAGTCGACATAATAACCCGAGATGTTCGTCTTATAATTGGTTCCGGCTCTTAATAATGACAATTTTTTTCACTAATTTCAAATGTCCTAAATTTGGAAAAGGCGTTTGCCAGTGTCTATACATAGACGCCTTGAAGCATGATTTTCGTTGATAACTGAGATCTTTGCCCTTGAGGCGTATACAAATTGTGAACTGATACTGGCGGATGTAGTAACTTGTTTACTAAAGAACAATCGTAACGATTTCGTTTCAATTATTATTTTTTCCTTTTTTCTTTCTTTTATAATAACATATTTTATATTTACATTTTAGCGGATAATACTATATTACATAATTTCGTTGCAATTATGATACCAACTGGTTGAAATAATAGAGTATTATTAAATTATGCGCATCAGGAGCTCAGTCCTGGAAGGGTTTTGTGTGTGTGTGTGTAATTTAGACGCAAAGCACCTGCATTGGCTGTGAAGTATAGCCGGCGTTAAAATGGTTTATACTAATGAACAATAGAAAGATTAATAGAATAGAAAGAGAGAAGGATATAGACAAACAGCTAGAGAAATATAGAACAGAATAAATGAATGAGAAAGATGAAATGAGAAAGATGGGTTTTTAAAACCCCTATAGAGAAATAGAAAAAAGAACTAATATAAGTGAAATATATTAAGTTTAAATGAAGAAGGATCAAATGGATGAGAAAGATCAACATCGAATGGATGAATAAATGAGTTTTTAAAATCTCTAAAGAAATAGAAAAAATATATATAAGTGAAATATATTAAGTTTAAATGTCCAAGAAGGATCAAATGAATGAGAAAGATCAACATCGAATGGATGAATAAATGAGTTTTTAAAATCTCTAGAGAAATAGAAAAACTAAAAGTGGTATAAATATGTTCTTTTGGGCATACAGTTTAATTATAAAAAGATAACGAGAGAAGTTGTGTGATCATTTTTTACTAAATATTTCGAACGATCTCCATCGTTCAACATCAGTATGCGTAAAAGTGATATGCAGATATTATAATTTTAAAATGCACAATTAAGAATGATCAAATGAATGAGAAAGAAAGATCAAGTAACATCGAATGAATGAATAAATAGGTTTTTTAAAAACCCTAAGAATAGAAAAAAACCCCAATAAAAGTGAAAATTAAGTTTAAATGTACAAACTGAAAGAAACGTTACAAAAACAAATTAATCAGCAGAAAAATAAAGCTTACAAACAAACTAAACGTTAGAATATCCACGAACTCTTTTTCACTCGAGCTTCCGATGTTTCCCTTCATTCGTGCATGTTTGCACTTTAGTTCATCATTCTCCAAGCTATGTGTCAGTCGACGCGAGGGTACAATTACGATTAGCTAATATGGCTAACTAAGATTTCTGTATATTTAATGAAGCACTGCCGAGCCAGTTATATATTATTAATGAGCTTAGGGACTGTGCATTAACTATGGTAGGGTGGGTGGAGGATGTTGTAAAAACCCGAAGGGGGAGGGGGAAGGTGTAAAATCACCACACACACGGGGGTGGGCTGAAAGTCAAATTACTCACTCAAATGGTGAAGGTTAACCCATTTCCCTGACAAAGTATGCTCAGCTTGGTTGAGACACGACAATTGTTGTTTAGACATTTAAAGCAGTTGAGAAAATACCTGTTTCGCGATTGCTCAATCAAACACGTTAGAATATGGTATTTTATTGAGCCTAAAATCGCAAAGCATCCTCTGGCTTCCAAACGTGTACAGAGGTATACAATGTCAGCAGGAATACACTTGTAAAGTTTGGAAGTAACCGTGTTGTTTTCTAGCATTTCAGTTGGTTTTCTAGCATTTGATTGGGTTTCCAACATTTGATTGTTTCCTAGCATTTGATTGGTTTTCCAGCATTTGATTGGTTTTCCAGCATTTGATTGGTTTTCTAGCATTTGATTGGTTTTCTGTCATTCGATTTGTTTTCTAGCATTTGATTGGTTTCTGTGATTGGTTTTCTAGCATTTGATTCGTTTTCTAGCATTCGATTGGTTTTCTAGCATTCGATTGGTTTCTGTGATTGGTTTTCTAGCATTTGATTGGTTTCTGTGATTGGTTTTCTAGCATTTGATTGGTTTTCTAGCATTCCATTGGTTTTCTAGCATTCCATTGGTTTTCTAGCATTTGATTGGTTTTCTAGCATTCCATTGGTTTTCTAGCATTTGATTGGTTTTCTAGCATTCCATTGGTTTTCTAGCATTCGATTGGTTTTCTAGCATTTGATTGGTTTTCTAGCATTTGATTGGTTTTCTAGCATTTGATTGGTTTTCTAGCATTTTGATTGTCTTCTAGCATTCGATTGGTTTTCTAACATTTGATTGGTTTTCTAGCATTTGCATAATTGGTTTTCTAGGCTTTCATTGCCATATATGACCGTGCCGTGCGCCGTGTCTCTTCACATTTATACGAAACATGTTCTAGTTCACTTCACTTTTGTATACTGTATGCGTAGCTACAAATTGCGTCTTTAGCACACTGATAATCGCTTCATGCTTCATTTGGTAGTAGCAAGACGCTCTATAAGCGTTCACTCGGCGGGCTTCAGCAATGAACCTTCGGTTTCCTCAGCGGCACAGAGCGCATGCGCCTTGGTTCCCAGTTGGCGATTTGTGGCCATACGAAAAAGAGAGCCCATTTTTCAACTCGGCGCGCCACCTTAGAATAGAACAAAAAGCGTTGTTTATACGAATGGTTCGCGTTTTATTTAAGCCTTGTCTATAATACCCCATTCACACCAAACCTTGTTTAGTTAAACTGAGTTATTCTCGCTCTAATTCGAGGGCATTTAATTTCACAAGAATCAAAATATCTGGTATTTATACTGTGCAACACAAAGGACAGTTTACCAGCAGTTTTGTGCCAAAGGTTGCTTGGCGTTTGTAGATAATTTTCTAAACCTGTTTAGTTAAACCACTTTAAAACCTGTTTAAGCCTTGGTGTGAATGGGGTATTAGTTATATAAGACGTGTCTTATTTTCGCTAGTATAATAATAATAATAATAATAATAATAATAATAATAATAATAATAATAATAATAATAATAATAATAATAATAATAATAATAATAATAATAATAATAATAATAATAATAATAATAATATATAATAATAATAATAATAATAATAATAATAATACGGCCAAGTATATTTTTCTTAGCTTCGATATCCAAAAGTTTCGCTTGTATATTTAATACTAAACTGTGTCATTGTAAAAAAATAGATTATATGTCAAAAAAAACTATATTGTAAAAAAAAAAGTTCCGCTTGTCACCTGTCAGAGGAAAGTTTGGTAATAATTCTCGTCTATTTGCATACTTTGTTTTGCTAAGAACAATCTTTTTTGTGACCAATAATTGTGTTGACTAACGTAGAATGACTATGACTTGACCTGTCAGTTAATAAAACAGAATTTGAGAGAGTTATTATTAAGAAAACGTATCAAAGCAACAATATCTTCACTACAAAAACAAACAAACTAGAGCGGATTTCGTATGACTGTGAAAAACATAAAACACGGAGATACCGTGCCGTGATCGTGTTGTTTTAGGATTTCGAATGAATCCGTGCGCCGTGGTTTTTCACAGTCATGCGAAATCAGCTCTAACATGTTATATAAGAGAATTATATTAAAAAGCATCCAAATGTTCCTTTTTCTCAAAACAAAATCACACTTCTGTATTTCAGTAATTTTCACATTATAGATCAGATCAGAATGACACTCTCCGATGGTCGTTACGTTCATTAATCCGAGTACGATCGACGCCGAAACGATATGTACTCTAAAGCCACGTCTACACGAGCAAAATTCCTTGACAAGTTTTCCTTGACAAGGAAGACTTGCTCGTGTAGATGCGGCTTAGGATACAATGGATACAGCATGCTTTTTCTGAAAACTGTGGGAGTTGGAGAACAAGAGAGTTACTGACTTGTTTGGTTCTCACTAGTTTCCGGGCTACAAAACAAAGTCCTTGTAGCGACCTTTTTGCGTCTTGTTTGATTATAAGCTGTCCCAATTATATTGGGATCAGTAATATTGGTGACAGCAATTTATTCTGCAAGCCTTTACCATTAATATTTTTTTTTAATTTTTTTTTTAAGAATATTATTTTTTAAATAGTTTTATACTCATACAGTTAAATAAAGATAATTGCTTTTGGGACACCAACAGATCGTGCCTATAGAGCAAACAAAGGCTGTGTTCTTTCGCTTTTCTTTTTGTGACGATTCGTAGTATTGAGTGTTGCCAAAGCCGAACCAACCTGTCAATTGTCAGGATAAAGTTTGGGTAACAATTTCCTCTAAAAAGGCTTCCTATTGTTTCCCTGAAGCACCTTTCTCATTGAGATGTCGTTGATCGCCTTCTACAAGGAAATAAATGCCAGTTTTCTGTGAAGAAACCGATAAGTTACGTCTCACTCATTGGTCAATTCGACTTGTCAAAAGATGATGTCATTTGGGAAGTATTCAGCTAGCGAGAAACTGTAGGGAAGACGAAATGTGATTTTGATGTACGCACTCCAATGATTGTTTTCATCCAGTATCAAGTACTCACGAATAGCCTGGCGGCTTCAAAATAAGGTCTAGAGAGGTAAGCCAACGATTTATACAAAGCTAGTTTTATCGTTTAAAGTATATTAGACTTCATTGTTTGGGTTTTGTTTTTGAAGCGGAAAAAAATCCACAAAATTTCGTCATTAAAAATTGAACTGAATTTAATCGTGATTCAACTGAATTATTTGCAAAAAAAGTAGTGTTAGTCTTTACCGAGGTACAAATCAAATAAAAAAACTAAGGTTAACCGCTCAAGAAACAATAGTTTTCTAATCTCTACCACCAAGTGTAAACACGCCTATAAGATATACTTTGCGATGGATTACGTTTCCATCATACATACACATAAACTTTATTAAGTCTGAGTCTGCGTATGTTACTTATGCTTGTGCTTATATCGCTAGTGAGGGCCAGGCTTAACGGTTCTTGTCTTTTGTCACTTGCATAATTGGTGCACTGAGTCTGCGTATGTGACTTATGCTTGTGCTTATATCGCTAGTGAGGACCAGGCTTAATGGTTCTTGTCTTTTGTCACACCTATTGCATAATTGGTGCACTGAGTCTGCGTATGTGACTTATATGCTTGTGCTTATATCGCTAGTGAGGGCCAGGCTTTTAGAGTTTGCAATCAATCCCTGGAGATTTAAAGTACAAAGACGCAGCAGCGGCCATGTTGGTGGTACAAACAAGAGAAGCTAATGAGGAATGCTTTGTTATCGGGAACCAACATGGCCGCCATGACGTCACGTACAAACCAGCAATACGAGAAACTGATGCAATATACAGCTATTTCAGAAAACGTTGTCGGCGATCGACTTCAAGCCTACGCGACTAGACCGAAAAGAAGTATGGATAAAAATCAAGGAGTCTATAATTAAATACACTCAAAAAGGAACGTCACTCACGGAATATGAATCATATCTGCTTGTGTTTCCTTGTTTTAAAACGCGTAGGCATACATTTACAGATTCACCTGCCATTGTCACCAAATACGAAAAGCATGCAAGTGAATTATTATATCTACCCATACTCCCTTTCGGTCTAGTCGCGTAGGCTTGAAGTCGATCGCCGACAACGTTTTCTGAAGTAGCTGTATAAGTTTAGGAAATGTCATTAGAGAGATTTAGCAAACACGACGCGACGTGAAAGAGGACGGCGCGCGCTGACGAATAACTGTGAAACGACCGTTGGCGTCCTCAACATCATGAAGAGGACGTGAAAACAAGTGAAATGGCGTCGTGAACTTGACGTCGCGACGTTGTCACGGTAGTCACGCAATGACCAAATGTGATATATTCGTCATCTAACGTCGCGTTCTCACGTCGCGTCGCGTTTGCTAAATCTCTCTATTGAACAGTCGATACTATGCAGAGCAGATACTATGGGCGTGATTTTTCAGAAAATTAGAAAGATTGAGCCTCGATTTGATGTCTTACAATAACATCTAAATTTCTCGCGCGCTGATTGGTTAATTTTTATCATCAATTAGAGGACAGACAGACAGATAAATGACGCGATATATAATGATTTCTCTGTCGTATTGTCTCTGTTTTTATTGTAAAATAAAGTGATACTACTTTGACGATGTTATGACACATTTTGATCATCGGTAAAAGGACATTTGTTAATTTATCGTAATACCATGATCACCTCGGTTTTCATTGTTCCACGAGGGACATTTAACAACGAACATCCCTCGCGAAAGCTCTAAGTCAAGCATCGCTCATGCATAGTAATGAGGGAAATTTAGACTAAATCTCCCTCATGAATACAATCATGAGGGAAATTTAGACTAAATGTCCCTCATGAATACAATCATGAGGGAAATTTAGACTAAATGTCCCTCATGATTATATTCATGAGGGACATTTAGACTAAATATCCCTCATTACTATGCATGAGGATGCAAGTCAGTCCCTCATATACACCAGGTGTACACACAATCATTGGGACCCAAGAGCAAACCAAATAGTATTTAATCGCTCCTCTACTTATGACGACTCGAGCATTCAAGACGTGTGGGATGTGTGAAGCTCATCCACAACATCGTTAACGCATGCGCAATAGAAGGAAATGCACAAAAGTCGAATTCAAAGGATATTTGATTAGACCTATTTCTGTTATTTGTTCACACAATGAGTTGGCACTTTCCTCTTTTTCTGTATGTGCTTTTTAGTATTTTGAGGAACCGTATTCTCTCTTACTTGCTCCACTTCGTCATCTCTCACAAAAGTAAACCGACATTCCGACATTTCTGATCTGTTTACCTTCAAGTACTCCTTACTATAACTAATTTATACTCTTTTATTGTGTAAATGAAACAAAGATGTGCAACATGAAGCATTCCCCAGAGTACAGTCTAATCAAGACTCTTTCACAAAACACTATTAATAATAATATATTCTCCTTTGCGCCGTTAACTCAAGCCTGTATTTTTGTCCATTTCCTCGGTGATCATGGTATTACAAACTAATACCATGGCTTCTTCGGGATATTAGTGATTAAATCACTAATATCCCTCAGTGCCATGGTATTACTTATAATAAAATCATTAACAGAATTACTCTGGCGGTGGCTACAGTTCGTGGCCGAAATCGTAATATTATATTTTTTTCTTCTTCAGTTTTTTCTTTCTTTTTATTTAGATGTTTTTTCTTTTCTGTTTTTTCTTTTCTTTCATTTTTATTTACGACTGATGTTTTTGAATGTGCTTTTAGCAAGACTTTTCTTTAATAATTGTTTTGTCTGAAGAGGACAATGTCTCCATGGAAACAGTTTGAAGTGTTTGGAATTGCCTTTGAGCAGTAATACTAATACCACGAATATTTTATTCCTTTCATTTACTCATTGATTTTCATTTATCCATTCTATATTTTTGACGCATTATTTTATATTTCATTATTCATCATACATTCATCTATTCATCCTCTCATCCATCCATGCACCCATTCATTCATTTATTCATTCATTCATATATATATTCATCCATCCTTCTATCCATTCACCTTTTTTCTTTCATTCACCCATCCATTCATTCATTTATTCATCCATTTTTTCATCGATCCATCCATTAATTCGACTCAAGCCTGTTAAATATAAGGCTTGGCTTTTTTCAGATTCATGGAAAATCACATTTTCCAAAATATCTCCATGCTGTTTAAAACTATGAAATAGAAATTTATGCCATAAGTCACACTTAGGCTCCTTAATATTTTAAGCGGGATAAAGTTGACTTCCGGTGGTCACGTGCCATTAAGGCGAGAAAAACAGGAATTTGCAAATGTGAAATTGTTAAGTTCGATGAGCTTAATAACAATCTGTCCGGTATGGTTGACTTTAGTTTCATGTTAATGAGAAAAATGACAATATTGAAATTCATGACATGGTCACGTGACCCATTTTGCCGATTATCTCATCAGCACGACAATAAAGTCAACCATACCGGACAGATTGTTATTAAGCACATTAAACGTAACAATTTAACACCCATCAGCCCATTTGCAAATTTCTATTTTTCTCCCCTAAATGTCACGTGACCACCGGAAGTCAACATTGTCCCGCTTAAAATATTAAGGAACCTAAGTGTGACTTACGGCATAAATTTCTATTTCATAGTTTTAAACTGCATGGAGATATGTCGAAAAATGTGATTTTCCATGAATCTGAAAAAGCCAAGCCTTAACAGGCTTGAGATCATCCATTTATTCATCCATCCATCCATCCATCCATCCATCCATCCATCCATCCATCCATCCATCCATCCATCCATTCATCCATCCATTCATTCACTCATCCATCCATCCATCCATTCATTATTCATTCATTCATTCATTCATTCATTCATTCATTCATTCATTCATTCATTCATTCATTCATTCATTCATTCATTCATACATCATTCATTCATTCATTCATTCATTCATTCATTCATTCATTCATTCATTCATTCATTCATTCACTCCTTCATTCATCCGTTCATCCATTCATCCATTCATTCATCCATCCATTCATCCATCCGTCCACCCATCCATTCATTCATTCATTCATTCATCCATCCATCCATCCATCCATCCATCCATCCATCCATCCATCCATCCATCCATCCATCCATCCATCCATCCATCCATCCATCCATCCATCCATCCATCCATCCATCCATTCATTCCTTCATTCATTCTGATTAGGATAATCCCAGGCGCTTGCATGTGGGAGATACATCCGATCCACACACCTTACTATACAAATCTATTTCAGTCTAGTAATGAAACTATAGTCAGCGGAGTGAGAACGAAACATTTGTTCCCTAGTCCCCGACCCCTCTGAATTACACATTCAATCGCCGGTCCATTCAATGTAGTCCCCGAACCCGACCCCTCTGAATTACATATCCAATCGTCGGTCCATTCAATGTAGTCCCCGACCCCGACCCCTCTGAATTACATCCAATCGTCGGTCCATTCAATGTAGTCCCCGACCCTGACCCCTCTGAATTACATATCCAATCGTCGGTCCATTCAATGTAGTTCCCGACCCTGACCCCTCTGAATTACATATCCAATCGCCGGTCAACTCAATGTAGGCCCCGACCCCGACCCCTCTGAATTACATATCCAATCGTCGGTCCATTCAATGTAGGCCCCGACCCCGACCCCTCTGAATTACATATCCAATCGTCGGTCCATTCAATGTAGTCCCCGACCCCGACCCCTCTGAATTACATATCCAATCGTCGGTCCATTCAATGTAGTCCCCGACCCTGACCCCTCTGAATTACATATCCAATCGCCGGTCCATTCAATGCTCCAACCAATTTGTGCTATGAATGACGTCATTAGCTATTATTCCTGTCATATCATTGGTGTATTCTTAATGAGATGTCATTAGAATAGCAGTAGGCCTTCTTCTAGCTTCAAAACGTTGCAAGAGTGATCAGCATGCTAAATTATTAGTAATTCATTACAACCAGGAAACGATTGATTCATTCCGTTCTCGGTAAATAAAAATTGCTGTAAAATTATCGGAAAATCTTGGATATACACAGTGTTTTGTTTAGGTAAGTAAAAATAACATTAAAGCCTGCTTACCGTCGCTAAGATGTATGAAGGAGAACGTGAAATTTCGTGTTCAGTTGGATGTAAAACGGACACATTTATGTTGCATCATAAAAGCAGTATGATATGCCCTGAATCGACCCATTTTATAGAAATAGTAGGATATGCCCCGAATCGACCCATTTTATGGAAATACCGTAGTAAGATATGCCCCGAATCGACCCATTTTATAGAAGTATAGCACTGCTGATGATATGCCCCGAGTTCACCTATTTTATGGACAGTATGATCATGATATGCCCCGAATGGACCCCCTTTTTGAAATACTCTATAATTAAGGGTAGATGTTGTTTGTTAATATTATTGGCGATAATATACAAATAGCTCTATAAGCAAATAAACTTGGGAATCAATTCGTTTTGTTTCAACTCTGGTATCGTGTCTTCAGAATTGAGTTTTCTTGAAACAAACAAAAATAATTTAAAATTTCATTTCGTCCATACAAGAGCAATTAACTTCATATTGAAATTCAAAAATAAACAGCGTGTTCGATACTGCCATGCAATCATTACCCCACGCTCTTTTAAGAAAAAACCTTGGAAATTCGTTCAGTGGAAATTCGTCTAGTATTTCCAATGAATTTCCAAGGTTTGCGCGTTTTACCAAGTGTTCCTTTCAAAACCAATTCTCTAAACTCGCTGCATGAGCTTTGGACTGATCACACTTCTTACGTTTTTCATCTCAGCAGTTTCCCTTCAATCATTTTATCAATTTGTTTGTGAAATTAGCGTTGGCATCTGTCATGCCAAAACTGTATACTTTTTAGCTTAAACTGTACTTATCTTGGAACAACAAATTGAACAATAAAACTAATTAAAACTACCATTTCCGTGCGTGGAGACAGTCGAGAGTGGGGCCGGCAATCGTTTTAGGGATTAAATTGCTTATCAATATAACTTGTAATTCATATTTAAATTCAGTGTCACTGCGTGCTGTTGAAAAGTCGTAATTTATCATTCGTCCTTCCGAATAACCGAATAACCGAAACTATGCGATAAACGGATAGAGAGAAATGTAGATCTGTCGCAGTCGATCCCACGCTCTTCAAACCTTGAAAATTCGTTGGAAAATAGTTTGGAAAGGTTCTGGACATTTCCAGGAAATTTCCAATGAATTTCCAAGTTTTGAAGAACGAGCGTTTTTAATTACCAATGTCTGTTAGACCTATAGTTCAGACGTCGTGCTAATCATGAGCCGTTCTCATTTAAAACAATAGATAATGAGACGGCTTCTTTTGAAGTAATTAAGAACGGCTGTTGGAAAGTATGGCGTTTGAACTAGGCCTTAGTTCGTTGAATGGGTCGTTTGGTAAGTTAGTTGTTTGGTCAGTTGGTAAGTTAGGCCTAGTTCAAACACCGTACTTTCCAAGAGCCGTTCTTAATTACTTCAAAAGAAGCCGCCTCGTTATCTATTGTTTGAAATGAGAACGGCTCACAGGGGCGGATCCAGATCCATTTTGCAAAGAGGGGACGCGTTCAGGTTGGACATTAGTTTCAGCCAATTTTTATGTAAAAAAATTTTTTTGGCAAAAAAGGTATTCGGATTTCTGCTTCACCTCACCCTAAATCCGCTCCTGGCTCATGAATAGCACGACGTCTGAACTAGGCCTTAGTTGTTTGGTCAGTTGGGTCGTTTGGTGATTGGTTGATTACATGGTAAGTTAGTTGTTTATATAGTCAGTTGGTCGGTCAGTCAGTCGAAGCCCATATTGGGAGGTACATTAAAACTATGTATGTATGTATGTATGTTGGATAAATGGTCAATGAGTCACTTGCTTCCTTAGTTAATCTATCGGTTAAATATTCGCTGATTGCATAGCGCATTTCACATTCGTCCCAATGCGCTTTACAGCCGATGGAGGACTTTTTCGGGCTGCATATGAAGGATCACGCAACGCAAGGAGCAAATAGCATTTCTAGAATACTTCAAATCAGCCGTCACTCCATCACTGAATAAATTCCCTATAATGTCGTCTATCATAACGTTATTTCATTCCTTTTAACGTAGATTGACAGTCATCTTATCAATTCAAGTACTGGTCCTTCGATCCATAGCCACGAGCAGGTGAGCAGATTATATCGATGGCTTCACAGTTATAAGGAAAACAAACCAAGTCTCGAATAAATTATAAAAATACTGCGAAAAAATTAAAATAATATTGCGAAAAAATTGCGAAAAAATTAAAAAAATTAAAAATTATGTACGAATAAATTATAAAGAATCTGCGGTAAAAAATAAAAAATCTGCGAATAATTATTAAAAAATTTCTGCGAACAAATTATTTAAAAAATATTGTGAATAAATTAACAGTCCAGTGCTCTCTAGTTTGCCTGAGGCAAAACGAGCTATTTACGTGTAACGTACTACAGCTTCCGCGTCTAAAAATAAAAATAACGAGAAAAACAATCTAGACTCAAAATATCTCGGTTTTCTGCCTAAAAGAAGGCGTTTACTTCAAAGAAAAGAAAAGAAAAAAATATATTGCAAGAGTTCAAGCAGGCAATCGAGTCTGATATAGGTGCTGTTGTAAATAATTCTCTTGTCATAATATTATTGACATCAGGCTTGAAAGTAAACGGGAAAAAAATGAAAAGTAGACACCTGTTTCGACATTAATTAATTAATAATAATTAATAAACAACTTTATTGAACGAAAATGGCACGTAGCCATGGTAACATAGCTGTGGCTCTTACAACAAATAGACACAATTACAACTGAATAATATAATAATAATAATAATATAAGATTCAATATACAATTTAACTGATAAAAAAAACCGAAAAACTCAGTAATATTGGACGATGACAGGACGACGACTATCAACAACACGTACTTGACAAAAAAAAATCAATATATATATTTTAAATTGTTTCCCGTTGAAACTATAAGTTCAAAACACCTGAACGGTTCCCGATTAATATTTAATTTAATAGTATTTTGACCTTATCCACGATGGCGCTGTATATTTTACCATAATCCACCCTCCTGGGGGTGGGGTTTGGGAGAGATAATTCAGTATAACATTCTACCTTGGGGTGGGGGACATACAATTTTGTGACATTTTCCCCGGTAGGGGAGATATTACCCATACCAGGATGAAGTGAAATTAACGAGTGAACGTGTGCCAGACGATGTACAAACATTTGACCGAACAATTTATATTTCTTGGGTCAGTAAAAAAAACAAATTAATGTTAAAATGTTGAAAGGAGTAATTTCAAAGTGACGCAGGAGATGATCATCTAAGCGCTGCATTGTTGTATGTTTTACATTAGATTTCACTCAAGGGAAAAGTTCATTTGATTTATCGTGACAATATCATTGTTTACTTGTATCACACGGTGTGGTGTGATCTTTGCTGTTTTTGCTGTTGTTGTTGTGTTGTTGACATGACAACCCTCGTTACGGCGAGTTATATAGCCATTTGAACTTACATAGGATAAAATTCAAACGGATGTCTCGACAGTGAATTTGCACAACAATGACCATTGTTCAGATAGACTAGCTAAACTTGCCTTCCAAATCAATAAGCGTGCACGATAGCCTAGTGGTGCGGGGCAGTTATTTATGAACTAGGATGCGACTGTTCGCTCCCTATTTGATCACTAAGCTGATTGGTGTAATGCCCGGTTAGCGCGGATGGGGCTGAAATCTTCATCCTATACGTAACATACGGTGATTCAGCATAATGTCTGGGAGTATGGGCCTTTTTTGCATAATTTCCCGGCATGCTTTTCTCATTTCAAACTTGGGGTCGCGAGTTCGACTCCCAGTCATATGACACTTTTTCTTCTTCTTTTTTTTGCTCTTTTATTTAATAACACTGTTTTTCTCTAGATAATCTGCTAAATAAGACTTCTATGGACAGTTAAATTTCCTTGCAGGGTGAAATTTCACTGAACAGACAAACATATCAGTTGTTCACTTGGAACTCACCAAACGAGATAAAAATAAATACAGCTTATTTGATGGTTTCACAGATAATATGCGCGGATATTTTACGAGTTGCGTATTTTTCCGAGTCCGTAGGGCGAGCATACGAGCAATGAGTAAAATATCCGCAAGTATTATTTGTCAAATCATCAAATATGGGTTTCTTATTCCACAATCGATTTTGTTTCTTTGTTTCCTGAAGAAAGTTTGACTGAAATCATTGCAGGACTGGCCAGCTGGAACATCAAATAACTGCTCTTTTCAACACCATAAAATGAGGTGAAAACTGATGAAACATGCGAGTTTGAGGTAAGCACACAGGAAGCCCAAATAAGCTAAAGTTTCTACTTAACTCAAATAAAATGGGTTTCCTGTGTTAAACGTACTGAAATAGCCTGGGGAGAGTTGAGGAATCTTTGCGGGATTTCTCACACCGCACCTTCCAGTTTCTCTGCTATTTATCTTGATCCCGTTAGACCTGATCCCCCGCGACCCGCAATCTATCTTCCCACACGCGTATGCATTTCAAACCAGTTCAGTTATAACCACACACACACAAAAAAGAAATCTCACAAAATCAAACACGTGCGCAGGACTCCCTTTATATCTTACAGTAACCTCACACTTAGTTGGGCTCCCTGTGTTAAGTTATTTGGGGGGGGGGAGGAGAGGGGGCTAAATTTGTTAGTTCAAGATAATAGAAGGAACAGAGAAGCTACCGTATCTCCACTATTTACCTAGGCCTTAGGATATCTTAATTTCAAAAAAACTATTTTTAGAACATGTCGTCATCACTTCAGATATTAACACCTGACGTCCATCTTTTTCTATATATTTGCTTTTCTAGAAAAACAATCTGAACAGCATTATATTGCATCTGCAAATAAACGGAACATTTCATTTTAATCAGGGCCGTACATAACCCAAAATTCACGGGGGCCGGGGGCAGTACGTATTTAAAAGCAGAAAATAAATGAAAATAGTACGTGCAGTTCTCAGTACTTTTTGGTATATTTTTCGCCCTGCTAGGGGGGCAACTTCCCCTGTGCTGTGTACGGCCCTGTTAATCAACGTCCAACACGTATATCCAGTCCGTCAAGAACTGCGTGTTTGTCTGTTGTCTGGTTGTCTGTCAGTTTCCACTCTTGTTAGTCGACGTATACGTCAATAAGTTCAACAAATTCAAAGTTCTGTTAGTAGTAAGATGTTTCCCAACGACAAAGTTGGCTCCCTGGTTACAGAACTATTATTCTCTTTCTGTTTCAGTTTGCTACGGTGTCTTGGCGAAGCCATGAGACTCTCCGAATTAAGCTCTTCATGTTTGGTAAGTCAGTGTGAAGGCGAAAGGTGTCATTTATTTTGCTCTGTTATTTGTCGGCTAGTTTTCTAGTGCCAAAAGACCTTATTCGCTTGGCGTAATGTTCCCATTTGCCAGTTCCCATTATAATCCACTAATTTCTTTTTCTTTTTCTCATTGTAAAGCGCATCGAGGTTTCAGGATGCGCTATATAAATACTCTAATATTATTATTATTATTCATTACTATTATCATCATTATTATTATTATTATTATTGGGTTTTTCAGAATTCTAATGTAAGTTATTTAAGATAGTGATTTTCAGTTTAATATACCACTGATGAAGCCTTCACCGGCGAAACGTCTGAATACGCGTTTATCGTCTATTTCCTTTGCCTGACGAAGTTAAATACCCTCAATCCATATATTACCAGGCATGGCATCTAACAACTGTTCTTCATTATTATTATTATTATTATTATTATTATTACTATTATTATGATTATTATGATTATGATTATGATGATTATGATTATTATTATTATTATTATTCATTATTATTATGATTATAATTATGATTATGATTATGATTATTATTATTATTATTATTATTATTATTATTATTATTATTATTATTATTATTATTATTATTATTATTATTATTATTATTATTATTATTATTATTATTATTATGATTATTATTATTATTATTATTATTATTATTATTATTATTATTATTATTATTATTATTATTATTATTATTATTATTATTATTATTATTATGTACTAGCAAACAGCATGTAAAGAGCAAGAACATTTACCGCTACACATAAACAAATGTAACAAAAGCAATAGTCATAATATAATACGTTCATGATCCTTAGCTGTGAATATTCGTTGTTTCAGTTAAAATACTGTACACGATGTTGTTTAAGTTAATGAGTTTAGCACC